>VXBW01007377.1:334426-381721 GCA_013400375.1 Thinocorus orbignyianus | reverse complement strand
GGGGGGAAGAGTGTTGGGGGGGGAGAAAGGAGAAAAAAAAATTAAAAAAGGATTCAAGCAGACAGGAGAAAGGAGTATCACAGAAGGTCCCATCCACACACCAACCCACACACACCCCCTCACTGCTTTCCCTGGACTGTGGTATGAAAAAACAATGGCTTTTCTGAGGCACTGTGCAGACAAGGCAGCTCTGAAAAAACTAATAGCCATGATTAATGACAATGGGCTAGAGGAGAGTTGGGACACAGCCGCCACATATATCATCCTTTCCCATCAGTCTCTGCTCCTCCCTGCCCCTCTTCCTCCTACCAGCAAGGCATTATAAAAATGTCTTATCTGCTTTCGACTTTTTTCTTAAATCACAGTACTGCTGAAAAAGAAGGGGGGAAAAGAGAGAGAGAGAGAGACAAAGAGGCAATAGGGTGAACAAGAAAATGGCATGTAAAATAACTATAAGATATTCCAGGGGAAAATGCACGAGCTGTAATCATTCAAGATTTCAGCAACTTGACTCTTCACATGCTGAAGCCACATTTTCAAGGTCTTATCTGCCATATGGTTCCCTGTTTGGATGATTTATTAGGTGTAGAAAGCACACTGATAAATTTTACTGCATTTCCCTGAATAGGCAACCTATGGTGTCAATAACAAAGCTCAGGCCGCTTTAATGAAAACTGTAAGCACCAAAGGGTAACCATTTATTTATGAGTCACTACAGTATTACTAGGACAAAATTTATCTTCCCTTCTCACGCACTCTGCAGAAACCAAATCTGGTCAAAGAAACGGCGATCACATCCATATGTCAGTGACTTATGAACACGCCTCCTGCACACTCAGGGCTTGTATCCAAATAAACAGTTCCCATTTAACGACTATTTTCTCTAATGTAAAAGGTGCTCTTAAGTTTTAGAAGTTTTGAGAAAAAAATACATTGGTGATTTGCCTACGTATTAACCATTATGTAGTATTAATTTTCTACACCAAAGACAAAAATAAAAATTAATTAAATAAATAAAATAAATAATAATAAAAAAAGAATAACCATTTCAGTGGTTTAAGCTTTAGCTGTACAGGAGTGGATCATCAAAATCACTTTGACTAATCTTAGAAAAAAAGAAAGCTGAAAACAAATGACAGCTTATAGATGCAAAAAGCAGTGTTTACTGCTCCATCAAAGATTTCAGAGGATTAATGAAGTGACACTTTGGCCTTAACTCAAAAACCATAATTCTTGAAATTTCTTATGCATATCTCTTTTATTCTTTTTTTTTTTTTTTAAACATTTCATTTCAATGAACATATTGCAATTGTTTGTCTGTTTCATGCACTCAATGTTACTTGTTCTGTGTGCACAATCTCAAGGCACTTCAGATACCAAGATAAAAACTATAAAAGCATAAATAGCTGGACCTTCTTACTGCATATAGCCATTATTTGAAAGGCAAACCGAAATTCTTTGTTAGTCATCCTCTATAAAAATTATCAACGATTCAGAACTAATCAAGACTGACAGGACTACTTGTTTGTCTCTCTCACACACAGACACCATCTTCTCCCCTCTTAAAAACTAACCAGCAAATCAAATAACACAGCGCCATGCATCATTTGGGATTAATATCAAAATCAACAAGAACACAGGTGAGGAGGTCTGGGTTCCAATCTCCAAGTGTCCCATTTTTTCTAAAGATATATAAGGCATATATTAATAATTGAATTAATTTATATTATTTATATTTCACTGCTACATTCCTCAAACTACTTAAGTCTGAACCAAAAAGTGCCAGACTTGCAAAAGGCCAACAGCAGGCTTGAAAAAGCCTTCCCTTAGATACTTAACTGGTAGCTTCCAGATAGCGAACTATTGAAAACCTTGCCCCCAACATCCACCTTTAACTGGGATACATAACATGTTATTGGTACACCCGTGTCCTTTTTATTATAACTATAAACCTGTGGTGTCAATGAATAGTCCTTGGCAGAAGTCCAACTGCAAAGACAAGATTTTAGTCCTTGGGGGCAAAGAGCACAATGCGTTTAAGGAGCTGGGCAGTTAAAAGGCTGGCTTTCTACATGGGTTTTTAACCTTTGACTAGTCTTGCTCAAACATGGCTTTCCGTGTAAGTAAATGAATGCCGTGGTCCCAGTGCAGAGGGGAGAGCCACTGCAACCTAGGTCAGGCTCCTTTTTACAAAGCCTGACCCCAAAGTGACAGGATACTGTGTCATGACCAATGCGCAACACACCAAGAATGACAGATTCTTGAATTAGTAATTAGTAAACAGCCTTTTCTGAATTAACAAGAACCTTCTTTCTTGCTACTGAAAAATTTCCTAAGAAAAGGATGTCCACATTACTGTGTATGCAGTTTTTTCTCAATTTAATACCTGAGTAGAAGTCAAACTGTGCAGTCTGAAATCCTTGATGGAATCCATAACATATCAGTTTACTGCAGAAAAGGCATTCTTGTTCCTCTCCTTCTTCTTCGTCACAGAAGACTGTTACAAAACATAAATTCTTTTAGAGTTAATTTTTAAGTAGGAGAGGAGATAAAGAAGGACGGACCTGAAATACCTCAGCATTAAAATAATCCATCCTACACAGTCCTGCCACAGGTTCTTTTGTGTTTTTCCCCTATGACACAGGGTTCAGGTCTACTGGTCTATCTGATAAGCAGAAAACTGCCGGTAAACATACACCAATGCAAAGTTTCTGAGGCCCAGAGTAAAGCCTGATGTGTCTTTTACATTCACTATCCATCTCCTTCAGCACAGCTTTGAATTCAAAAGCTTTCATACACGCAATAAACCCATCAGTCACCTTCATCCATATGCTGCCCATTTGAAAGAGCCTAACTGGAGTCTCCACATGCCTCTTCTCAGGGCAGTTCCCTAAAGCTGACCCTGTCCCATATCCCACCCAGCACACAGCTCCCACCAGTCAGAAACGCTGACCTAGGGAGCAGATTTATCTGTGAATGAAATAACCTTCTGTCATAGCCTTTTCATAAGTCAGTTTTATGGAGTAAGAAATGGACTCCAACTTTTTTAGCCAACAATCATTTTTATTTGGCTGTCCTCTGCTGATATTCTAGATTTTTCCTGAAAATATTAAGAGGGAAAATGCATGCCAGACTATTAGTTGGAAATTGGTGCCAGGATTGTAACCCGTCAGCTGCAATTGTCCATGCATATAATCTATTAGTCTTCTGTTTCTAAAAACACCCCACAGTTTGCTCTTTTTACTCCCTCCAAAAATAAACTCTACACTGAGCTGCACAGTAATAATCTCCAGGACAATGATAGTTTTATAGTTAAGGGTGAAAAATGTCTCTAATCCTGTGTTTACATTGAACACTCTTGAGGAGCAGAACTGTATTTTTACAGTGTGTGTCTGTGCACCAGAAAAGAGGACCCCAACCCCAGTCAGCAATTCCTCGGTCCCATCACATCACTAATAGTACACCTCTATTTCTTCACAGCACCTACAGCCAAGCGTGGAAGGGAGAGAGGGCAGTCTCTCTGAAATGAAAGCCACTCACTTAGGTGCCTGCACTTTAGTTATTGATTGAATATATTTTTCCCTGTGATACCTGTCTGGTTTAGAAATATACTCAGTTCCTATAAATTCCCATAAATAAACCAGTAGCTGAAAACCACCCTTACACAGGAACACATGTAATTAGTAACATATTTAAAATATTCTGCCAAGAGGTGGACCAACATACACTTTGCAGAGCAACTACGCTCATTGTGACAACTGCTTAACTCACCATGTACATCCTATCAGCTTATCTATGAGCCTGTTTTGTAAAATTAGGTGGAAGAGAGCACAATGGGAAGGCTGCAGCGGTCCCTTCACCCACTGTCAGAGTACAGCTCCCTTCCAGCTCCACTTGGAACCAGAATTATGCTGAAACTGAGTTACAGCTTTCTCTCCCCCTCCCCCCTCGATTTGTGCTATTCCCCATAGACTGTTTGGGTGTCAAATCTGCATAATCAATGTATATTATTTTTCAATAACCATAAAGTAGGCAAATCACCATGCTGCCTGACATGCCCATTAGCCAGTAAGTGCACAAAGTTCTTCACATTTTTCATTCAGTGGTTATTTCCCCCCAGCTGAACTATAAATACAAAATACATTTTTCCTAACTGTTTATAGTTACTTAGTGCATGTAATACTCTTTCTCCCATTCATCCTCAACTTAGCATAACATACTTGATTATACATATACCCAAAAATATTACAGTCATGAAAAGAAGTCTACACCATGTACACCAAGACTATGATTTTGGCTCCAGTACTTGGGGCAAGTCCACTGCCCAACACACACGATCCATAATGGAGATAGTCCCAAAAGAAGAAACAACTGCAGAGCAGGACAGAGATCAAATTTTAAACAGATGGGATGGAAGTGACTGGTATCATATTCTATAACCAGTACGTGATATTCATTGCACCATTTAGATGTGCAAAAGGACAAAAGGGGCTCAAAGACTGAGGAAAGAAAGTGGAAAGAGACCATCTTAATTTAAATTTTGAGCTTTTGACAGTTCAATATTTGTTCCTGTTTGCTGAAAGTATCATTGTTTTCATCATCAGCCAATTTAATTTCATTCACCTTCATATTTGGGACCTAAATTGATGAAACAGATGTCCAAATCCATTTCTGATACAAACATCCAACCATAGAGTTTACACAGATCAAAACAGCTATTGTAGTCCTGCATGCAAGTTATCTTACAATCACATTTTAAATCAACAGCAACACACACTAGAACACATTTAATACGTCTTTAATGGTTAAACCGATTTTAATTAAGAATAGGAAAATAGTTGGTTTTAAAATACCTTTTTGAAGAAATTTTAAGAATTCTAAAGAATTCAAGTTGAGCACCTCAGGAATTGTAAAACTTTGATTACACAAGTGTGCTATTAAGACCTATGGCATACAGTTGTCTTTTGTACAAAGCTATACTACTATATAGTTGAACTCTAACTACCCATCATAAACACCTTCAGTATGTTTGAAACAACCTATTGGGCAACATTGTTCACACACTGACATCCTGGACTGATTTATGAAAGATCAAAGGCTGTAGTGGATAAGTATTAAGAGGTACATGTTTTATGGAATGAATAACTTTCCTCATTCTTAATGTTTCTTATGTTCTTTACAATAAATTGCCCTGGTTCTCAAGAACAGTCTCATAAAAGTAGTGAAAAACACTTCTATCCCAAGTCTTCTGAAGACTTTAAAAAAAAAATGTTGGAAACACTTTTGAAACTATAAATTTACACACTTCTAGAACTTTAAGAATAGTACTAATGTGAATTTATCTCATACATCCATTTATGCTAAACAGTCTTATTTGACAGAGACATTTTCCTTTGATTTTTGGACATTTAGATAAACAGAAGATTCTACCGTAAATATATTTTCCAGATGGGGTTGGTTCTGTGAAAGACTAAAACCTTGGATGTTTTACAGGCTAAAATATAATGAACTCTAAGAACTGAAATATCGTTGCCTTTGCCATTATCAATTACTTTCTATCTACACAGAATTTCAATTACAAAAAGAAAAAGCAGCTAGCCAGAACAAAAGTTCTCCATACTTGCTCTTAAACACTAGGAGTAACTTTCTTCACCAACACCAGAGTGGCCCATGGGCCAGGAGAGGCCTTCAGAGAGCCTTCTGCTGTAGACCTGGAGCAATGCACTTCCCAGCACAGTTAAGGCCACTGACAAGATTGTGCTCCAGGACTGGCGGTGTGGGATGAGAAGGAAAAGGAAAAGGAATGCAGTTCTTTCTCTTTCCATTCCACGGCCATCTGTGATCCTTACAACAAGATTTTTTGCCCTATGTACTGTTAAAAAAAAAAAAAAAAAAAAAAACACCAAAAAAAAACACCAAAAAACAAACCACACTTATCTGAGCCTCCATAAGCACATCCCTCTACTATGGAAGACAGTACAGAGCCACTGCCAGTTCTGCACTATTTGAAAAAAGATCTGTTTCTCAAAAAACAGTGTGAAGCAGAAGAGTCACAGATCTGTTTTGGATAAGTTGCCTTAGAGCAGGAGCCAGGAAAAAATACAAGCAAATAAACTGGTATGTAGACAGCCAAGTCACAAGAAAACTCAACTCTTGAAGCCTGAATAGGTAAATCTTGTTATTCAAAGGATTTCAAATTTTTCTTGGACATATTTGCTAACCGATTGCCTGACTTTTTGCAAGCATGGGTTTTTGTCTTCAGTTAACTTCTTCCTCAGCTTTCCAGATACTTCCATGGGAACCAGACTTTCTGCACTTCAGTCCTTCATGTGAGTTTGCTGGGTTTGATCTTTTCTCCTCTTTTACTTGACTTCTAACAAAGAGGATGAGACAGGAGGAGAAACAGCCTCTTGCAATTGTACAATGGGGTAGGAGGGAAACAATTAAAACTTCAAAATCCAGACACATCGTTCTAGATGTCCACATTGTCCTGGAGGCAGCACCCTAACATATTGTTCTGTCAGAGGAGTAGAGTAACATATGATTTCAGCTCCTGAAAGCACCAGGCAAGACCACCTACCAGTATGACAGAAGTTCGGACATCTTGAAAGTAACAGGTATGTTATAATGCAGAAACCATCAGGGTCATCATCTTATTTTTATAGCAACTCTTTATGTAAATACATGATAGAGAACTAGATTTCTATACAGTCATATCATGCCTTCAATTCTTGGATCAGGAGGGTGGAGGACATATGTCAATGGAAAGATTTATTTATGGCAGTTTCAATAAAACTGAACAGTACATGTTGGTATGTTATTACAAGTCTCTGTTAAAGACAAGTTAGCAAGTTTGAAAAAAGGCTTCACTATAAGCTCCTCTAGTAGTGGTCTTTAAGTTTCAGTTTTCCTGTTTGTTGTGTTATTTGCTGACCATTTCCTGCTCTTCACAGACTGAACTACTCAGCATAACATAAGCACTAAACATCAGACTTATACAACCAGCTAAATTGCATGTCATTGACACCACACCTCACTTGGTACACTGGTAATTTAGAGCAATACTGTGCCTAATGTCAACAAAAAAGAAAAAAAAAAAAATCAAAGCAATTCCTCTGTGAGGGAGAGATGGAGAGAGCTGGGAAGAGGAAAGCAAACATATTTCATAGAAAAATAAAGGCTTCTATATGTCTCTAATGAAATTCTAAGATAAAAATAGACTTTCAATTACCAAACAATGGAATCTCAGAAGAAATCTCATCAGCTACAAATACTTTCTTTCAGCATTATAACAAAATGCTGCATATACCTCCTAAAATAGAAAAAACAAATCCATGTCTCAGTTAAAGGATGAACATTCTGCCAAAGTATCTTATTTTTTTGTCCCCTCCCAGTGTTTCACCTAGTATTGGAGTCTATTTTATTTGGATAAGTTTTAAAAAGTCTAATATTTGGACACTGATATGCTGAGAAATTATGATATCAGGTCAACAGATTAGTGGACTGACATTTGATAAAAGACACCTTTGCAAAAATGCAACCAACAGAATTCATTAAAACTGCCACACATTCTGAAATAAACCTCCAAAAGTCACACATTTGCATGTTTCCTTCACATTTTGTATTGTATTAATTGTATTAATACAGTTGGGTTTTTTTCATGTGTTACAAAGCAATTTGCATCCACTACTCAACCACTTTCCTTTAAGCTGTACCCACAGTGGAAATAACTTTCCACTTATTCCTCTTATGCTATTTCTCTCTAAAAAAAAAAAAAAAAAGGTATTACTTTTCCATACCTTAACTAAACACAGTAATTAAAGGGAGGAAACATGCAACCCTCTGTACAGAACCAGCTTTCAGAATTCCCTAGACAATATTATCAAATTCTCCAAGTATGAAAAAAAAATTCCGAGTCACCTGAAAACAGTTGTAAGGACTCAAAACTGTAGAGTGCCTTCATTACATTTACCCCCATTTGACAAGGTTTGTAATCAAAGCATGTTGGCACATATAATACTTTCTTAATAGTTATTCCTACAACACTCTAAACCCGTGATTTACTCCAAAATACTTTTTTATTGAAAAGGTGAACTATATTTCCCGTTAATAATATCACTTGTAGTGATACACTCTCAGAACAAGTGAGCAAATTTATTTAATGATCACCGTTATATACCATACTAGTACACAATTTCAGTCTTATTCAGAAATTGCACACGTTAAATCTTTTAAATAGTCGTTACTATTTAAAAGAAAAAAAGGACAAACAATGGCTGCAGAAATATGAATCTGCATTTTCAAGGATGTTTGGAAACATTAGTTATAATTAGCAAAACAAGTATTGTCCCCATGACAGCCTTTCTTTACAAATCTTTGAATGTTTGACAAGAAAAGGTCATGTTTTGTAAAATCCTGGAAAGGTCATTCAATAACAAATCACATGAATGAAATCACAAGAGTTCAAGGAGGTTAACAGAAACACCACAGGCATTAAAGCATGTTTTGAAGGTAAACAAGGTAAAAGAAAAACAGTCTGCCTCAGCTCTGGAAAAAGGAAAAAGCGAGCAATCTCTAATTTGCCACACACTGTAATTTTAAGACATTTTCTCTGCACTTGGTGGTTTAACACTACGTATTATTTCTCATGTTCAACACATTTAGGAAAGGATTAACAGATAACAGAGCCAAAACATTTAAACATCTCTCCAAATAGTCTATATTGACCTTAGTAGATTTTTCCCCCTTAATCTTGTGACCAGACACTTAAAAAAACCCAAAACTTAACCTCCATCTCAACTAAATCTCAATCTCAGATCTCAAAACTTCACTGCTTGAAACTCTGCCAGCCTTTCAGCTAAACACTTTGACCTGCTTGTGACCTCCTATTTCCAGGTCTATTTTCTTCTTCACCAAAAGAACACAACATTTTTCACAGGCAGGAATAACAAAGAGTTGTTTATATAGGGTAATTTAACTACAGGATCAGTGCAGGGAGCAGTGTGATGTATTTGATCCACAGACCAAGAAAAAAAGCATTGCTCACCAGTGTTAGAGAAAAGCCTATTGAATAGTTTTCCTGGGGCAAGCCAGCAAATTGGGGTTCTTTTCATGAATAGGCATAGAAAAAACGAATTCAGGAGTGATCCTGGGTCTCTGTCTCCACAGGGTGTTAAAGCCCTGCCCTGCTGCAATTCTGAAGTTTTAAAGTTCCATTATCCCGGGGGAGAAAGGCAGCACTTATTTACATAAATTCAACATTATTCAATAGAATTTGCTACACAGGGGGAAATCTCTTCCAATACAAAGAATTTAGAATTACCAACTCTGCTTAGTTTATCATCATTACACCCATGTTTTCATTTATGACAGGTTATTTGCAAACTGTAATTTATTATGAACCTCTTTATGAGATTAATTTAACAGGATCAGACCTGTGGACCACCTAAAGTTTACACGTTGACTGGCAGCAGCGAGTCTCACAGGAGAGGAAAAAGCGCACTGTGGCAGCACAGTGAACGGTCTCCCGGGAAGATACTATTCTAACCCCTAATACAGATTCAGAACGTAAACTTAGCTTTATCAGTTCAAGGAAGCCTGAAAGGTTGAAAATTTCATACCAATATCACTAGGCAATCCTCTGGGATGTGTGTATCCCCCTTTTAGGTCTTTATAATACCGATAGGTTTGTCATTGTAAACACAGATAGCAAGAACGAATACAAAGAAATTAATTTAAATAATCTTTTTTGCAACCAAGTAAGTTGATAGTAGAGCTGGCAAATCCAAGTAGCTTGGCCCTCCAACCATCCAAGCTGGATAACCTAGCTGAGTGTTGTATTTCACACTAGGAGAAGGCCACGGTTACAATGGGTTCCTCCTTCCTTGGAACAAACAAGAGATAGCATTAGCTAATCCCAGCATGAAGTAGAAAAGCTTGACTTCCTAGTGACCTGAAGACAAAGGAAAGCTGGGTGACCTCCGTGCACCACCCAAGCAAGGCATCCTCTTTAAGAGTAGGGTCCCCTCTAATAACCTGTGCTCCAACGCTTTCCCAGGAAAGGGGGCAGCATGGTTGCTACAGGAACCACAGTAACTTCATCAACTGCTCAATGGTCAAGGAGCCGGTATCGGGTTTGGACACCACCATGAACTGAATGGCATCAATAACCATCGGGAGACATTGCATTACCAATACAGAAATAAAACCTGGAAAATTATTTCCAGGTGAGCTCAATGCAGTCAAGGCTGTATTTCTTCTTTTACAAGAGGCACACAGGCCTTCAAAGGAATTAAGGAGCAAAACACTAAATATTAAAAATAATCACGAGTATTCCACAGACCCTACTAGTTAGCATGAATTTTGTGCTGCATAAATTTTTACATCCACAAGCACGTGGGCAGAGTATGCACATAAATAAGTTTTACCAGGAAGAAATATAACATTGTTTCCTAGAGGACCACCAAAACTACACCCAGCTTATACCTGATTCTCAGTCTATGTTCACACAATATAGTTTTTCATCTCATTCAGCGCTATTCGCACACTATCACAGTGCCTTGCATTCTCCAATATAGGACATTTGATTCATGTATGACCAAAGTTTCCCATTTTCATATGTGACTGTCACTCTATGGGCCTTACACCATTCTCTAGAAGCCTTTTAGGAGCTGTGCAGACAGTATTCTCTGACATATGGTCCAGAGCTCAGGTGTTACAGTGTCATCCCTATTTTGGCTTTCAGGGTTCATGCATTACTTTTTCCTACAGGCTGCAGCTTTGCCTTTTTATCGGGAAGAGCTCAGAAAGAACTAATCTAGAAATGTTGCTTGTCCATTAGTGCTATTGTTTCTTTAAAAAGCTATACCAGTTTGTACTATGACTGATCAAAATGACTATCAGAAACAAGACACCTCATTTTGTCTTTCTTGCCAACTATTTTAGCTTATTTGCCATGAGCACAGGGTATAATTAATATCACACAGGAGCCAGCATTGTCATTTTTCAAATCATTTCCCTGGAAATGTTCTACACCTCTTAATGGCCCTGCTAATGCTGTAGCTGTCATGTTTTGGACAGCTGTGCTTTTACAAGACAAACTCAGCTGCGCCATGCGCCTCTCTGTAGACTTTTTAGCTCAACGGCTCAGAGGCCATGAATGCCAGCTGGTAACGGCTATATGGAAATCTTTGATTAATTTTTTTACCTCTAGACGCTGACTGTTGCTCAAATGTCACCTTCCCAGTTTCCAACCCTAGCCAGTATTTCCACCACCCACCCCCTCTCCCAGTACTACTTGATGGATGGAGAACCAACTGAATGGGCCAAAAATCTTATCACTAATTAAAGTCAATACAGCCTGTCCAGACGTGGAGAGAACACAAAGTCTGGAGAGGGGCCAGGTCACACACATGAAATGCTCGATCGTTCGAGAGATGGAGCTCTTAACGATATTTCCCAGGCTAGAGTTAACATACGCCGATATTGCCGCCCTGAAGAGTAAGGTGACATGACAGGAGTTACGCTGTGTCAGGCTTCACCGCCACAGCCCACAGTCAAAGCAAGAGCGCGGCGTTCATCAAATGAAACCACTTCACAGGTAGGGGCCACGCAGATATGAAGTGATTAAGAAACTCGCTCTGATTTTACGCTGGTTTACTCTAGAAATTATTGGAAGCTGACAATATGAACAAATTAGTATTGCTCAGCAGTCGTCCGGTGGGGTAGTTGGCTTGTATTTAACAATTATCCTGCCTCTGAAGTGATATTAAGCATCTTCTTACTGAGTCCAAGAACCAGAGAATGTGATCAATAAAGCAACCTAAGATATTGTAATTTCTAATCCATGCAAGTACATCAAATGTCCATTTCTGCTGCTTAAACACCTCTGCTCTTCTCCTATTTGAACTTCATGTTCATTAATGATCTTCAGCCCTGCGAAAGGAGACTGCAAAACTTCTTTCACATCATGTCTGTGAAATACTACGTGAAGTTGTGTTGATCGGTTCAGCAGCAGCAGTTCTCCCAGTTGAAACCAGCCAGGCCAGGAAAATGACACGAACAGGATGCTGCTAAACATGCAGAACTCAAAAACACACACTATATTCTCTTCTGCATGATTTGCTGCCATTTAAAAGACAATAAACAGCAACTTTAGATTGCTAACAACATGTCATTTAAGGTTTGCTGTTGCTCAACATCAAGAAAAATCAATGCCAGCTCTACAGGGGCAGAAAACCCAGAGAAGTGAGCTCCATTTCAGGTCTGTTTGAACTCATTTCCTTTCTCCATGGTTGCCCCCTTGTACACCCCCTCAGGCATCCCCTCACAGCAGGCATGACAGCTTGACACATTGACAGCTTGCACTGAATGACAACTGATTTGTACAAATTTCAAGCCTTATAAATCTACCTGTCACAACAACAACATAAAAGAGCTTGGACCCAGCAGGTAACTCAGAAAAAGCTTCCCCTGACAGCATTTTCTGAAAAGCAATGGCTTGCCTCCTGCCAAAAATTCCAACTATCATCCTTGTATAACTTTGAATAAAAATTCAGGGCCCATTTTCTTGCCAACAGGCTACCAATCGTCTTATTTAAAGATTAAAAAGAGTGAACAAGAAAAAAAAAAAGCCATCCACAGAATTTCATTTTATACTGATATGAAAGTAGTACCACCTGCTATGGCAGGATTACCACACCATTTTTCTCTACAGTGCTCAGACAGAGTAAATGAGCAAGGCTTTTTACGGTATTTAAACAATATCCCAGATTGCAATGCTGTTATGCATCCATTACACTGGAGCTGTTAGTCAATGCCACTCTTCCTGATAGAAGTTCAAGAGATTTTTTTGTTTTACTTTGGGAGGCTGTTTTGTTTTATTTTTTTCTTGGCTGAGTTGTTAAAAAAAAAAAAAAAGCAAAATTGCAATTTCAGAAAGCGGGAAGGCTTTTCAAGCTACATTTTGCTGTCCAGCTCTGGTGGAAATCCACACAGACGTTAGCTAAAATACTAAGCGTTCAGTGTTTCCATAAGCACCATTATGCAAGAGAAAAGCACAGCATTTAATGCTAACCCTTACAAACAAGTATAAAGGTAATACAGTAATTCTGCAAAGGTCTTTATGAAAGGAGTTTATGCTAAGAGAGCTTTGAAACCCTGCAAAAAGATTCCACAAAGATGGCAAAACTGATAAAGTACTCCGAGAAATCCTCATAAGACCACTTTCCAAGTACCACAAGAGATGCTATAGAAAATACCAAATCAGCTGTCTTTAAACCTGGAAAAACAATGATATTAATTAAACTATATCTGTGATTGAGGACAGAAAAAGTTACCTGTGTTTTACTTAAAAATGAAAGAGTTCAGCAGTTTGCAATCACAGTATAAAGATTCAAAGATAACAGCTATCTACTAAGCTGCTAGATAATAGAAGTAATTAATAAGGCATGTATAATTTTTATAAACTATAAATTCAGACAATGAGACCTCAAAGAAATGGCTTTTTTTCCTTTCAACTTAAGTATTACTGAAGATTTTAGTTGTCTGAGTCACTTTTCACACAAGCTGATGATCAGTGCAAATTATAACAGCACAAGTTGAGTGCTATTTCACACTTGTAGCCATCGTGCTCTCCCTACATTTGCTACATAACCTAAGACACTGAAAACTCGAGCTATTACCTACTTTGCTGACACATCCATGGTTTCCTTTCTGTGACGATGTAGCACTGAAAGGGGGAACCCTCTTATGCAAAACGTCCTAATGAACAAATAAAACACCGAAAAAGACAGTAACACGAGCGCACAACCCTATATTCTCTCACCACTTGCGGACATTAAAGAGTTGCCTCATGTTTGCTTAAGAGGAGGGGCTGGGGAAAAGAAAGGAAGTACCATTTTACAAATGAAAAGAAATTCATAACATGTATTTACACTTAGAAAGTTTTTGAATTAAAAAGTAATATTAAAAAAAAAAAACACCAAAAAAACCAACAACCTTTTTTCTAACAGGCAATTTTTCAAGAAAACTAACAACCTGGCTTCACCAATGCTTCCAGTGAAGTTGGCAGGTTGTGTTTCTGCTCCTGTGCACTGCCCTGATAGTGCAAAATGATAAGAAAGAAAGTTTAAGCAGGTTGTTGAAGACTTCACATTGAGGCACAGGAACCAATAGCTACATAAAACAGAATTATCACAAATTATGGGATCTTCAAAGCAGGTAACAATGGTTAACAACACTGCTTCTTGAAAACATCAGTCAATACAAACTACTTATGGCATAGAGTATGTCCAAAAACTGCTGACATCGGTCTACTCCCCAAAATACCCAGCCTTTTGAGAGAGGAAAAGGCAAGTTATTTCCATAGTTCCCACAGTGCCCAGTCCCCCTGTGCAAAAGGACTAAGGACCTGAAGATAACTAGATATTATGGGCAGAAAATTAGTATTCTGGTTTGACCATCTTGGCTGGGTATCTTGGAAACAAAGGATGCACATTGTCCTTTTCTAGTCATGGGAATCTGTTTGGGGTTGGTTATTTTCATTTATTTCTTCAAGTCTTCCTTTACTCGAACAGTTTTAAACACAGGACATCACTTTTATAGTAGAATAGGAAAGAATAGTAAGTAGTAAGTGGGTTTAGAAAACTTCCCATGAAATGACAGCCACTGGAAGAGGGGGGCTAAAGCAGCTGAAGCACTGCACCAATCCCTGAGCCATCACTGAGGAGGGACAAAACTTGTCTGCAGGAGACAGAAAGCCAGTTTCTTATGTTGGAAGAGCAAAAGCTTGATTTTCAGGATTGCTGGAGTTGCCTGCTTCCCCAGATTTAGTAATCCTAATACACTGATTTTTTCCCCATACCAATTCTACAGCATATACAAGCCTTGCTTAGCATACATGGCCACAACAGGGCCCCCAGGTGAATACAGATCATTTCACAGAAAATGTGTTGGGGTATAGAGGAGGAGAGATACAGATATACAGACACTGCCCTCAATTTTTGATCCTTTCTGTGTATAGAAATACAACACCACCGAAGTCTTAACTTCGGTTAAGGGGACAGAACTCATTACTGATGGAAAAAAGGCTGCTAAATTGTATAATCACACCTGTGAGGGGCAAATTCTAGCATTTCTAGGATTTTGTCCCTTGGACCTGCGGAAGTCAGTACGTTTTTGCCACTCAGAACCCTCTGTGTTATTTGTAACTGTCAATGGAAGGGAAATCTGTAATTGTTAAGAGGGAAAGAGCCTGTGCAAATTCTTCCCAGTGCAAAGTGAACAGTCAATCACTTTTATAAGGACAGGAACAACTGAAACTATCCATTCGTATACTTTCCTTTAGTCAACAATATTACCTTTAGTAATCTGGGGAATGTGCATCCATAAATTACAGAAAGTGTTATTGCATTGCTGAATAAACAGCAACATTTCCATCAGCAGCAGTGGCAGCCCCACAAAGGTATAACAAACAGACTCAATCATTTTCTTGTCAAGCTTTGCAATGACTGCAGAGTTTACTGCTGGAGATAATGTTGCTTTCCTCAGCATTGTGTGCCAAACTGCAAACTGCTTATTAAAACAAAACCTCTTTTTCTGAGCAGCATGAGTTGGATAATCACTTATTGCACTCGAGAAAAAACAGGTTTGATGCCCAGAGGTGGTTAGCAATCAAGCATATGCATTAACATTTGGTTTGTAAAAACTGGATAAAAAAAAAAAAAAAAAGGTGATCTAAAAAGGAATTATGAGAACCAGTGCCCCAGGTTGATCGTTTTCTCTCTTAATATATTGCTACTGATAAAATATTTCAAACGACTCTAATATGCCTCTGAGAGAGAAATTAGCAAAGAAAGATAGAAGTGAAATATAAATCAACTATTCCAAATCAGATATCTTCTCTTTAAAAAAAAATGCTTTTTAAGAGGAACAAACGGATTTTATCTTTGCATTCCAGGTACAGGCGGCAACTCGCTTTTCAGAGAAGGGGGGGAAAAAAAAGTAAACTTAAAAACTAGTCAACTGTGTCAGAGATACTGCTGAAGCACAAATCTATTATTACCAACCAAAGAAACAGCTTGGCATAACTAAGCCGACCAATACTCCTGAAAAACCCAGTTCAATTTTCTTTGCTTAAAACAGATTGACAACCATTTTACTTGGTTGAATAACAGGAAAGTCTGAGACACAAATGAGCAAGCACTGCCATGTCAAGAAAACATTGCTGTAAAGCAAGCCATTATTCTTGACTTCAGAATGGCTCCTTTTTTTCCTCTTTTCATTTTCTTAATGATTAGAGATATATTAATACAAAGGTAAGCAGACAGCCTTCTCTCTGCTATGCTGGCACCGCTGATTTCCTCCTAACACTGAGCTATCAGCTGCTCAAGAAAACAGCAACATCCAAATAATGGAGATTTCAAGACTATTATAAGTTTGAGCAGAGTAATGTGAGGCTCTCAAAGCCACACACATAAAAAAGGAACTTAGGAGGATGATGGGGGCATTTGCCACTGATCTTTAGCAAGCACATGAGCACAATTAAAGCCCAGGTCGTATTCAAAAAATAAAAAATAAAAATAAAGTAATGATAACCAACCTAGCACCTGGAGCACTTCTAATATATTCAAGGTGGGAAGTTCTAAACTTACAAAAAAACTCCACAAAAGTTGGAATAGTTTTTTTCAAGGATTCTTACGTGACCTGTGAACGTAAATCCTAATGCAGTCAGATTTGTTTTCTGTGGAGAACAGCCATCCTGACTGTAATTAGACATAAAAAGTAAGCATTTGTATCAGTTACATCTTAAAATTATTTTGATCTAATGGAGGGTTAAATCATGCCAATTTGCACATCTGTGCTTCTGTTCACATTCGTACAACCTGAGTAATTGCATCAATGTAAGCCCCTAGGAAAAAGCCTCCAAGCCAATTTAGAATATGATGATAAATATTAAGATGTTTTAACTTGGCCAAATGCAAAATCATGGCAACATTCTTATCAGATTTCCTTGTCAAATGGGATTAATGTCAATGAAACAGTCAATTAAATGCATTCATAAAATACCTTTGTAGCTATTAATATT
Organism: Thinocorus orbignyianus; assembly: GCA_013400375.1. Taxonomy (NCBI): domain Eukaryota; kingdom Metazoa; phylum Chordata; class Aves; order Ciconiiformes; family Thinocoridae; genus Thinocorus; species Thinocorus orbignyianus. Next base: position 364,635 of record VXBW01007377.1, on the reverse strand, counting down.
TGAAACTTGCTGAAAATAATAATCCATTTCCTTCTCTCACCTCCTCCTAAATGACCATCAAGAAAATTAAACTTCCACACACTAATATCTACCAGAATAACAGTGAAATAAGAAAAATGCCAAACCGCTTCCATGACAAACAGCCCAACTCTTCTATCAAGTTCGTGTTTATTCCTTTCCTTTCTTACTCTTAATTTTTTGTCCACCTTAGCTCTTTGTCTTCTCTCTCCTATTTTTCCATCAGAATCGTGCCTACAGAGCTGTTTGCTTTAAGAGGTGTATTTCTCTTCCAGGTTCTGTCCCAAAACTAATGCACTGTCTCCCAGACCTAAAATAAACTCTTCAACATGGTTTTATCCATTTCCTTCAAAATCTCCTTAGTCTTGCAGTCTCGCCATTCTCTAATCTTCTCAATTATTCATATACAGAAATCATCTATAGCTTTTCATTTTTCTCATTCCTACTCCTCCCCATAACCCTAGATGCCTCCTTCTATTCATACTCATTTCTCTCTCTCTTGCCCCAAAAGTGATTGTTTTTGCAAAGCAAGACAAGCATCACAGCGAGGAAAAGATGTTGAGAAACAACTCAAAATCATCAATCCTAGCATAAAGCTCCATGAAGAAAGAATAGTGTCATATTGGTACAACTACTAACAAACATAATTTTTCAAAGTGAGCTCCATGTATAAATTGAACTGTTGCACTGCAAAATGCCTGAATCACTAAGATACAAAAATAAATACAATAATAAATCTGTTCATACTGCCTCTAACACCGTTTTATTCAGCTATTACATATGCAAAAAGAGATGATTCAGTTAATCTGCAAGTTGCCCTTCAGAGCACTAGGTGTATGATCTGCTACCCAAAGGTTCCAGAGTGTCCCTTAATTTCCATCATTATCTACTGACATGCCCAAATGATTCTTTGGCTACTTGTTAATAAAAGAATCAGAAGGTGCTAATCTCATTATCGCCTTGTCAGCAGTTCCTGTCAGAGTGTTGTTGCCCATTAATCGCCTGCTGCTGCAGTCAATCAGGATCCTGCAACACACTTCCCCAACATGTTTATTCTTTTACCTGTTAAGATGGTAGCTAACCGAAGTGTCACAGCACACTATATTGACTAGCACTACTTTATAGAAACAATTATTTACCTTCCTCTGTAGCATCATAGATACGATTGTATAGTTCAAAACAGTTTAGCTAGGCTGAGGCTCTACGTCTTCAGCTCCATCTTCCTAATTTATTACTTGGTTTACTTCACAGTCATGCTAACGCAGCCAGGGAAATAATTGCCACCATACGAAAAACCCCAAGAGAATTCCTATGCCCAGGCAGAAAACTGCCACTCACTGTTCAAACTGAAGAGTGCATATTTATTTCTACTACTTCAAAACGTAGGCATAATTTATTCAACGATACACATCACAAACCTAACTCAGAGTTTATGTATCCCAAAACACTTTTCTCACTATATGCTGACAGAAATTTCAGACACATATCCATGACCATCCAAAATCTCTCTTGGTGCATTAAAAAAAAATTTGAATTATTTCTCAAACCTTAGGAGTAGGCCATTATATGAAATTCATATTAATGAGACTAATCTTTCCAATTAATGAAAAAGAAGATAAACACTAAATAGTATAATGCAGTAAAAATCTAAAAATGTGGACAAAATAAGTGGGAGGAACAATCAAAACAGCATGCCAAAGGATAGAACAACAACCTGTCAAACATACCACCATCTCACTAGAATTACTTATATACTACAGTTTACAAAAACAAGTGCCTAAAATTTGGGTATATAACATCCAGCATGTTACAATCAGGACAAAAAACTCTCAGTATCCCCTTCTGCAGCCACACAGTAGCAACTTTTCATGAGAATTATAAAGAATAATTCTGTAAAATCCAAGAAACTTTGACCAAAGAAAATTGTCCAAAGACCTTGTAGCTCCATCCACAGTCTATAAGTTTTAGAAAGAAAAATTAACCCTCTCAGACTGAAATTCCCTCTCTACACTAGGAAAGTAATTTGGGGGGAAATAAGGCAAAAAAAGCAGCCCAAAGATTCAAAGAAAACAAGTCAGCTAGTGTTTTTTCTATTCTCAGTGAATAATAACTCTTTCTTCTTTCCAAAAACCATAAACTGCTCTTCCCATAAATACATAGCTACAGAAAGCCATAAAACAGATTTGAGATGTGGTGCAAGCAAGAGAAAGCAAGGTATCACTGGTTGAGGATCAAATCTAGTTCTAGAAGCTATGCCAAACACATTAACAAAAATTCATCTGTGTCTGCTGACCACCTCTAACTCCACCTCTGTGATGTGAATTTTCCCACGCACCATGCAATACACACTACAAAAAGATGGTTTTTCCTTTTCCATCTTTTTTATCATTTTTGAACCTCCACCCCTGGAACCATGAAATCACCCCAGCTCTATTAGAAGCATAAGCCACAACGAAGCTAATTGGCCATTAATCACCAAAACCCTTCAGCATCAGAATCTCAGACAGAAATTACTTCCATTACTTTCCCCTCTCCTATTAGTTCAGACAATTTTTATTAGACAATCAGCATAATTTCTGTTTAGATGCAAAAAAGCTAACCATTTAGTTAACCATTTAGTTACGTTTTAGGGTGGTCTGGGCATGGCATTTTCCAAAAAAATATCGTTTAGTCTAGTACTTCAGGCAACAAAATAATGCGGAAGCTCAGTCTTCACTTATTCTGTTGGACATTGATGGAATATTTTGGTACAGACCTGGACAGGCTTGAGACGTGGGCCTGTGTGAACCTCATGAAGTTCAACAAGGGCAAGTGCAAGGTCCTGCACCTGCATCAGGGCAGGTTGGACGGAGGAGGACTGAGAGCAGCCCTGAGGAGAAGGACTTGGAGGTGTTGGCTGATGAGAAGTTCAACTTGAGCCAGCAATGTGCTCTTGCAGCCCAGAAAGCCAACTGCATCAAAAGCAGCAGGCCAAGGAAGGTGATTCTTTCTCTCTGCTCTGCTCTGATGAGACCCCACCCGGAGTACTATGTCCAGCTCTGGTACCCCAAACATAAGGAGGTCATGGGCCCTCTGGAATGGGTACAGAAGAGGGCCACGAAGATGATGAGAGGGCTGCAGCACCTCTCCCATGAATACAGGTTGAGAGTGTTGGGGCTGTTCAGTCGGGAGAAGGCTCCAGGGAGACCTTATAGCAGCCTTCCAGTACACAAAGGGGGCCTATAGGAAAGATGAGGAGAGACTCTTTATCAGGGAGTGTAGTGACTGGACATGGGGTAATGGTTTTAAACAGAAAAAGAGTAGATTCAGATTAGATATTAGGAAGAAATTCTTTCCTGTGAGGGTAGCGAGACACTGGAACAAGTTGCCCAGAGAAGTTGTGGTTGCCTCATGCCTGGAAGAGTTCAAGGCCAGGCTGGATGGGGCTTGGAGCAACCTGCTGTAGTGGGAGATGTCCCTGCCCATGGCAGGGGGGCTAGAACTAGATCATCTTTGAGACCCTTTCCAAACCAAACCATACTATGATTCTATGAATCACATTTGCACCTCAATCTTGGTATCCCATGTTTGCCATAATATCACTACGTAGTTGAGCAGCACAAGATTGTGAAAGCGAAATTGTTTTGGCTGAGCTGACAGTAATAAGGTTGATATGAATCACAGAACCATTTAGCATAGAACTATATTATAATATTCCGTTTAATCATGTTAAGTGTAGGGGGAGGGAGAAGTAGGGTAAAAGGAATATACAAGCAATTTACTTCCAGGCACTTTTAACAACTTTAGTTAAGCTTGTTTTATCTGCATAAAGAATATCCCAATATGCTTGTTAAGTGAAATGAAAATGGAAAGTGTTTCAAGTAGCATAAAGACATTAAAGAATGCCTTAAAGTGTATGAAAATTTTACATCAGCTCTTATTACAGTTGATTGCTGAACTGACAAGGGGAAAAAATGTATCTCAGGTTTCCCTCCACTTGTACATTAATAAGCACTTTTAAAGCACCATTCTGCAAAGAAACTGAAACACTTCAATCCTGAAAGAACAGCTTCAACTTTATCTCTACTAGCAATGAATAATACCAAGATATACTTTTATTTTAGAGAAAAAAAAAAAAAAAAGTCCTCTCCTGATCTTTTGTTATTTCAATTTATTTTGCAAAAGTAGATGAATATACGCCCGCTGATTTTCTGCTAGGCAGTCAAGGATATTGATTGTTACTTTAAGTCTCATGTAATTAAATGAAGCTTCTTCAAAGTGTAGAAACCAGGCTTTATTGGTGGCGATTTGTCAGAGTCAGGATCAGCTTTAAAAGTAACATAGACCTCTCCCCGACTGGGGCGACAGTTTCCGATTTCAGCTACTTGCAGTGAAAAAGAACGGGTTTGCATTAGAAACTTTGCCATCCTCATGTAACCAGGTTTTTTCAGGTAGCACATTTTTCATGTGAATGATTTCTGTCTTCATCGGGTTTTGACCTTATGGAACTGGAAACTCAGATGTATTGTTCAATACTAAATGACTGAAGGGACTGAAAATGTCCAGACCCCTATGAAAAACCAACTCCTGGTAACAACAGATGTACAGCATTTATGGCATCTGAAATGCACCCTTTAACCAATGCCTTCAAAGAGGATGCAAGCCCTAATAGAGTTTATATACATGCCAAATTTTCAGAATATACAAAAAAACACCATATCAACAAATATCTAGTCCCAAAAGGAGTTCTTCAGCCTACAACATACCTCCCAGCTCCTCTTTTGGCCTGTTTGATTAGGATTTAGCCTATGCTGACAGATTATCTTTGGAAAGGCCCCTGGCTGTGCCAAAAAGAACAAGTTAAGCAAAGGATTAACCAATACACTCTCACTAATGCAGTCAAACTGTCATCAGGATCAAAGACTTGCACAAGAGACAGAAAGCAATTTAGGCAAGTGCCCCTCCATGAATTAATGCAAAATATACTAAAACAATCACATTGTGCCTGAATGAAAGAATATGCTGCTCTGCCTTCACTTCTCAGGGGACAAAAAAAAAAAAAAAAACATATATTCTTTGTTTTGAATCAGGCTGTTTATTCTCTAAGCAAATACTTCCATCTTCTCAGCACTTCTACTGAGACAAAAGACATTGTAAGAAAATCCAAATACAGTATTCTTACAATGGGAAAGTATTAAAACAAGAAAAATTTAACTCAAACAATGAAACTGAACAGGCCTGCAGAGCTCATTATTAATTTTACTAAGTCACTTGATACTGAAACATACAGTGTAGGATGAAGTAGTTGTAGCCCCAATTACTTCAATGGCAATCATGATTCAGGAGACAAGCAGTCCCAGAAATCCCACCTAAATTTTGCTCGAAGCATGTCATTTTTATTAGGTGCTGTGTGATGGACATTATTTAAGAGTGAAACTGAAAAACCATTTATGCCAAAAATTGCAGAAGCATCCCAAATACAAGGTAAAAGAAACTGATAATTATAATTCAAAAGAGCATGTTGGAGACAATGCTTTTCAAAAACATCTTGGGAAACAAATAATTATACAGTCATAAGGCAACTGATGTTACTAGCGTTCCTCACTAAAAAGTTTGTTGATTAATATGTCAACATACTGATTTCAAATATATCTCCTCACAAAGTGGGCCACATTAAAAACAAATTGTGATGCTCTCTGTGTGCTGCTGAGAGGAGTGTAAATACTGAGATTTAGTCCCAATTTCTAAAAGTTACAGAATCCAAACTGAAGAAAGATTAGGTGTATTTTGGAAGCCACCTTGCAGTTACACTGCTACTTATTTCAGATGAAAATGTCCTCTTTCCAAAGATGTTGAAAAAGCAGCTCAGTAGTTTCTAGCATGGGAAGTGCAGTAGATAAAGCTGTGACTGGCACTTCTTAGAGCTGGTTTTAAGTTTACAACCAGGTTCGCCTAAATGCCTGTGTCTCATATGCCCATAGTAAATTCTATTTATTATGATTTCTTCTTGGTTCTTGGTAGTACCTGCAACAGAACCTGGACTTGTGTGCCTAATATAGATATATGTTGTGTATGTAATGGTAACTTATGAAATAAACAATAAAACAGCACAGCCTCTATAAAATGTGTAATTAGTCCAACCCAATAAAAGTGCACTGATACATAAATAACTTGCTTAAAAATGAACAAAACTGTACAATTTTAACCCACAAATAAAATAGGAAGGAAGTTAAGCCACTTTGAAGAATATTAGAGGTTTTATAGGGGAAAAAAAACCCCGAAATATATATAATGCCTGCAAGCACTGCCAACATTCCATATAACAAGGGACATATTACATCCATAAAGCTCGTGTTTTTAATACAGTGAAAATAAAGTAGAAGTCAATACATTACTAAACATAGCCTCTCTGCTTGGATGACACTACTGTAAAACCATGGCAAGACCTTGCACCAACAGATATCCTAGCTGCTCCACTCCAGCCTCTCATGGTCAGGCTTACTCTGTACTAGCGTTGAGCTAAAGTCATCCTCAACGTGTTCCCATACATCCTAAGGTATTTAGCTTAGAGTATGACAATTCAAACCCCTCAAATTCCCAATTATTATTTTAATGCTTGCCTAATATAAACAAGCTTCTACATTTTCCCAGTACACTGTATTGGAAAAAGTAAACTGAACAAACTGAAATGAGGCATAAAATATGGTGCAAAGCCCACCCCATCTGTCAGTGCTGGGAAGTGAGGAGATTACAACAGTATTTGATGGGCTTATCTTGCACTGAGTCTTCAATGGTTATACAATATGTCAACATCTAAAAAAATAATATTTCAGCATCATATCCTACTTATCCAAACTTTCCAGCTTACGCAAAACAAAAGGGAACAATAATACCTCTTATTCTAATGCCTTCTTCAGCAGCAGATTCAATTTCCTCCTTTTGTGACATGAGGTTATTATAAACAGACTATTTAACTGTGGATTAAAGCAATGAGAGAAGATGCATAACAACACAGTAAGCAGACCAGTGCTACATTTGTATGAGGACAAAAGTATTAGAGAAAGTGTGGAAAGAGGGTATTGTCAGCACTATTCTTTAATAACATTACAAAGAAGAACTACTCATTACACATCCACTCCCTTGTCTTCCAAGCAATATCTCATTCTGGTCTCTGAAGGAAAGCGCCTATATGCAAAACCTCTTCTTTCCCCCCATCATTTACAGAGAATTCTGGCACTTGTCTTCCAACCTTCCCATGTAGAAAATACCTAAATGAAAGGACAATCAACTTCCATTTGCAAAAAGCTGTCTTTTATAAGTACTTGAAAATATCATCAGAATTTGTCAGTGGTAAATTATTAGTCATGCCTGGGATTTTTTTAATATCTTAAAACGGGAGACGAGACATTAATTAGATTTGTAAACAGCAACTGCAAGAATAATGGAAAAAGAAATAGTGCCAGGGAATTTAACTCAGGATTCAGTACTAGCATCACGTGGTTAGTGCAGTCCATGAACAACCCACTGGTTTAATGCTTGTCCGAATTCCCAAAAATTAAATTCCTGATTCTTACAAAAAGCTCTTTTTGAATCAACATCTCTGCTTATAACAACTCCACTAATGGTTTGAGATTACAAGAAATGTGCGATTAGAATAGACATCCTATGTACTAAGTCTATGATCTTAAAGGATTAACAGGCGTATGACTTCAAAGGGTGGGTTATTCCTACCTAAAGAACAGAAGCACTTTCTTCAAACATCTCAGCAAATCACAGACCATACAAATTAAAAAGATGCATATAAATAAATTCAGCACTCCTATTTTGCTTGACCATCTGCGTTCTGCTATTTGGTAAGAGACATACAAAGACACAGTTTAAGTTATTATCATCTTCATGTTTTCCCCGACCTAGTATTATTTAATCTTTAGTTCTTCAGATTGAACAGGACAGCAGCTATCTTTACTTTATACAGTTCTGAGTATACAGTTTACACTGACAAAAATTAGGGTTATAGTCGAAACAAAGAAAACCAGGATAACTCTGAGTCAATCACCATTTCATACATAAATCAGCATCTTAAATTTCTTTTAAACAATGAAAGGACTGCAAGTTTTGCGTTTCTATTTTTGTTAAACCTTTATTGTTTCCTCATCCTTTTTTATCAGAAGCTAGTCTGCAAAATTATGAAACTCAATTCTGATCCAAGAGGCATTTTGGAAAGTTCACAATATGGCAATACACACACAAAAAACCTCAACAAATAACTTCATTAATTAATGGTAAGAGAGCTTGACAGCCACTCTCTAGAGAAGCGTTTGTCCTCAGAATGCTTTAAGGGAAACATACAGTATTTCACCACTGTGTTTAGACTTCTTATAAGATACAGCATGATTAATGGAGAAAAAATAAATATTAAAAGTTTTACCATGTGCCAAATTAAGAAGAGCACTTGATAAAACAGGCACTTCTTCTTGTGAGTAATTTGAAAGAATAACTGTTTTTCATTACAACCTCAGCTCCCAGCAGGTCATACATAAACCAAGCCAGCTGCAGTTCAAACAAAGGTCTGTCCAAAGGATGGGCTCAAGGTGCGGATAAATTATTATTGCAAAACCAGTGCCAAGCCTTACTCTCCTCTCTGCTTTTCTCATTTTAATAAATTGGGCTTGACCCCAAAACTTAGTTATTTTTAATACCCTAACCTCATATCTGTTCTGTATTTTTCCACCTTATTACAAATAAAGATTTATTTACTACAATCAAAGCAAGTCAAAGCTCTAGGAATAGTCTCTAAAATTGTTCACATGATCCCTAAAGTTTATAGAAGCTTATGAGTAAGCTACATGACCCATCAGGTATACAGTGAACAATTCATCTTACTTTAAAGCAACATACTTGAAGAAGAAAGTTATTTCTTGTGCACCTACAGCAGCATGTTCAGAGACTGGAGTTTTCCATTAAGTTATTCTCTATAGTTACAAAAAACGTGATGTTAAATCAACTTGAGGGAGACAAAGGAGGCAAAAAATAAATTAAAAAAAATAATAAAATAAAATAAAATAAAAACCAAAAAAAACCCCACACAAAAAACAAACAAAAAACCTCAAGTATATGGTTCACCATTCCTTATGTAAAAAAATTTCAAGTTAGCTCTTTACATCCTGTAACAAGACTACATGATTGGACCCCCAATGTCACTCTGTGCAAGAACCTCTTCACTGGTTCCAATGGCATTTACAGGCAGATCACCTGAATTGTTCTGTAGTCTCTTATGGATCTCACAGTTAATGAGCAACAACTGCACAACTTTACCTTCCCATTTTTACCTTTGCTAAATAACGTAAATCTACCTTTAGACTTCTTTATTTCAAAGTACCGTAGAGTAACTAGATGCCATATAGTCACCATCAGTATTCTACCACGTGCACACAATTTATTTTCACAGTTAAGAACCTTGCATTCTTACCACTTTTTATTTGCAGTTGAAAGTTATAAAATCATCCACCCTTAACACTTATGGAAACTTACCTTAATCTTCTTAGAGGTTTGCATGCATTAATGAAAGTGCCAGTCATTATAGTAGTAGATGCTCATTTTTTATAAACTTAATATTGTGGTAACAATTACCCATAGCCTTAGCTTACTGTAGTTCTTTTGATGTTAGTGCCTGGTGAGAAACCTTGTTTAGACAGCTATGGGGTGGAGCTGCCAGGCTTTTAACTATGCCAGAGAACACAGACCACCGTAGAGTAGCACACAGGGGTCCTTATATCAGAATTAGTAAAATCCTGTCACTAAAAAGAGTGTAAATCCAGAACTGCTATATATCATCCAGGACATTACAGCTTCCAATCACAGTATACAGACTAAATGACATTCCAGGAAAGTAAAAAAAAAAAAAAAAAAAAAAAAAAAAAAAAAAAAAAAACGGGGGGGGGGGGGGGGGGGGAGGGAGGGAAAAAAAAAAAAAAAACACCAAACAACACATAAAAGTTTCAAAATATAACAGAGACCAAACACAGCAGGAGAGTTTAAGAAATGCAAATAAAAATAGGTCTCATTTCACCCTATATAGAATAAATAGTAGTTCTAAGTCCTCCTCTGGGGACTCAGATTCATCCAACGCATAAATCTGAGTACAAGTCAGCACTCTATTTATAAAAAATCAGAAAAAGATGAAAGCAATTAAACATAAAATGTAGCATTTTGGGTCTCTTTTAAGAGTGAGAAGGAAGAAAAAACCCCACACATTATTTTCAAAACATTTGAAATCCTACAGAAATAGTGAAACATTACATTGTGGTATTCTAAAGTAATCTCTCTTGTTTATAACCATATCAATTTAGTCCCCTGGCACTACTGGGCTTATATAATAGAAGAGAGTTATTTTAACAGTGCCTTGTTAAAAAAAGAAGCAACTCATTTTCAACTCATTTTCTCCAGTGGGAGGGATGTGTGGCCTCATGTGAGAAAGGGAACATGCCTAAGTTATTACTGTAGGAAAGCAATCTGTCAAAGCCTGGTCGTTTTGGCATGGTGAATACCACTGGTGAGATCAGAGAGTCAGATCCTGCTTGCAATTACTGCTAAAGGACCTTGGATACAGGCAGCCTGCTATCAATTATTCCCCTGGCCTCAGACACTTGGACTTGTCAAGTTCTCAGTGTCTTCTGTTTTGTAACAGTAAGAAAAAGGGCTCCCATGATCGGTTCTTGGAAGTTTCTCACATGTTGTGTCACTCCAAAGTGTCATTAACAATTCAATTAAAATTTCACAGCACATGTTAGCATACTCACGTTTTTGTCTGCTAAAATAAGGTCCAAGACAGATAAAGCAGACTCCATCTCAGATTCTTGACTTTAAAAGTTATGCTTTCATATGCAGATTATCAAACACGACATTGCCTGCCACCTCAGTGAAACACTGTGTTTGATGTCCCTACTCTACTAATAGTACAAAGAAAAAATTGTTTAACTAGAAAACAGAATAACAACATCACTCGCAAGGTGTAACTTCTTGCATCACTGCTTTATTTCACTATAAGAGCAATTTTATGTCCTTTTTACAAAGTCTCACCAGTCTGGTTCTGAAGTTGATTTTATTTTTAGAAAGCCTCAAGTATTAGATTACAGTTTTTGCTTTATTAGTTTACTTTCCTGTGTGGCATTTTCTTGAAAGATTAGCTCCAGATGTAAAGTGTAAATGGAAATTAAATTAATCTAAAAGGTATATTACACATGAGCTTTACTAGAAATGGCCACAAAAAGAAGACATACTCTTCATTCACATGGTGTATTCACAGTTCATGGGCCTCTCTATAATTTTTCTCCAATTATAAAATGTAAAAAGAAATTGAACATCTTAAGGTTTTCAGTAAAATTGGAAAGAAGATTCAGTCCTAAGCCTTCTAAGGCAGCTTTTTCTCTAAACCATCAATAGGTTTAGTCATGCAAGGAGAAGATTCTTTAAACTTACCAAAGACTTTGTTTAAAGCCTAAGAAAATGTGGACTGTCAGCATCCTTTGTGTTGTTTTGCAGCTTAAACCGTTCCCCAGTACACTGGTGACCCTCTACCCCAATTCCCTAGTTTCTCTCTGACATCAAACTCAGGATTATTGTTAGATTTTCTTCTAAGCAAAAAGGAGATTAGAAGCCCAGCTGCAACAGCTGACTGACAGGAAAGGGGGTAGAAAAAAATACATAGACAAATATAAAAATTTTAACCACCATACCACCAGAATAATTTTCTTCTGCAAGCCAGCTAAGAGCATTGACCATCAACCCCATGGCTGGAGAAGCAAAGACTGCAAAAAATGGGGACACCTCCCCTCACGGTGTCAAAACAGGAGTTGACAGTTCAAGGCAAAAATGATTTGCATGTAAATCCTGATCAAAAGCAAGCTTGCACCCTGAAGTTGTCAAGTTTTGCTACCAGTTTGACACTTAAATGGGCTATAGCAAAACTTGATTTAAACTGAGGAGAAAAAAAACATGGCAACTCAATTACCCCCTTGCAGATCAGATCTGGCAGTTCAGGTCAAACTTTTCACCCTGCCATTTCTCAATACCTGATGCCTTAAACAAACAATATGTATTCCTCCTACAACCTCCCAGATGAAAATACATTTCCCATGGCTCCCTACTGTGCCTTTAAACGCGGATGGGGGGGGGAAATTTAAAAAATAAAAGGTTTAGAAATATTGTGCAAAATCTTTTTCGTCCTTTTTTTTTTTTTCTAAATATCTCCTGATTGCAATAGATTAAATTAGCCAGGAGGAAGATTATTTTATGGAACAGAAAGATGGCTAATATATATTGTCTTCTAGAAAAATTCATTTGCTTTTCAAAAAATCTTGTCCCATTAAACACACGAAGCCATACTTTATTGAAGTAATGTTTGTCTGTACCATCAGAGAAGAGAGAGCTACTTTGATCTACTCAAAGGATGTTAAAAAATAAAATAAAATCAAAGTGTGAAATTTTGTGAAAATTGGAGAAAGACCTGTATGGTTCAGTTAGTTTGTACAGTGACAAGAAATGCTCCATAGCATTATAGAAATTATAGCCAAAGATTTTCTAGGATCGAATTCTTAGAGCCGTTGCATCCTTCATCCAGTCAATTGATGCAACTCCTTCTTAACAGATTTCTGTAGTCACACTCAAGAGTCTTAACGTCCACCACCCATTTGTTTCGTGTCCCCAGTCTGGTTCCCTACACCTGTACAAACAATGCAGGTTTTTCCCATCCTTTTCATGAGCAAATCTAGTACATAGCTATGCAAAATTTAGAAATGATATTGCTTGCACCACTATGAAACAGAAACCTGGAGAATGTTTTAGAGAAGATGACTGCACACAAGAAGAACAAATGTGTTACTACAGTCACTAAGTTCATGACTACCACATTTCTAAACAAACCATGTATTCAAATAGCAGCCAGCACAGCTGACTAATGCTAACACTCATATCCTTCCATATCAAGTTTAACACAAATAAAAGTGAGGAAAAAAATAGCATTAAGTAGGAAGATTCAGTTTAGGACAGCTCTTTACTATTTTCATGACAGGCCAGTATAACGTGTCAAATTCTTAGACACAATATAGTTTTCTGATTTTTAGTCCAGACAAAAAAATATTCAGAGTTACTGTTATTAAAAAACTGATATTTTTGAAAGTTATCACAATTATCTCTGACCTTAACACAGTATTCAAGAAAAATTTTAAAGCTTCATTCAAAACAATACCCTGCTGCAACAGTGACAATTTTACACACTTCCAGAGTAAAGGCAGAAATTATTTCAAAGAATTTGAAATTGGGTCATTTTTCTTTCTACAAGTCTACTTCAGACTACACCTGAAATTAAAATCAGTTCTTTAGTGTATCAAGTTGAAGTATTCAAAATAAAAAGTTATCTCAAACTTTTGGTCTCAGATTCTAACTTCAGTTAAGTAATGCCATCATCACTTGCCCTCATCTTTATTTCTGTAGTTGTAATAAAACCCTAGAAACCTCATGAATGAATTCTAAACCAAAACTATAAAAGTCTAAGTTACTACCCCATTATGATTGCACACACAAAAAACCCAAACCAAACCAACCAAAAAAACCCCTAACTTTCTTCAAAATAAAATCTTTGGGAACCTTGGGTGTAACATTAAGCCATTCGGAATCCATAGAATGCAAGTAACTAATTTGGCATAAAATCTACCTACACTTGATTCTTTCATCAACTACTTTGAATTCCACACCTGAAAAGAGGGGGTTTTGTTTCTTAAAATCATTTCCATGTAAATACTGTTTCGCTAGAGAAGACAGCAGGGCAATTATTGCCTCCCTTTTTTTTTTTCCTTTTTTAATTTTTTTAAGAGGTTTAAAACATAAGGACACAAATTATTTTTATACTTTATTCTACTAACACACACACACATTCAGGAATTCAATCAACAGTATGGGGATACATACCTTTATATTTCATTATAATTCAGGGTAGTTCTCTCTTGGACGACCTGTAGAGCAAGGAACAGTAATTTGGTTGTCCCTCCCACTGAAGTGGATGTTATACACTCATCCAGAAAAAAAGGCCACACTGACACAGGGAACCTGCTCCCTTGCGGTAGTTCTGGGCTGTGCTAACACCCCTACAATCTGCAGGGAGTTACAAGAAAACACCTCTTGCTAACACGCCGAAAGCTTACTATGGGGTGACATCCTTGACTTGCCACCAGCTTTACAAAATCAGACATAAGGTCTCGAACTAGCAGGTGATGCAGGCTGGAATTAAAGAAGTAGGAAAGGAGCTCATTAGTATTCTATCCTTTCAAGGAAGAAGAGTGATTTTTTTACCGTGCTTCACTTCTAGCCCAATGCAGAAGCAGTTAACACACAGGTCACCTCCTCATCACTAAGGAAAGGTACAGTTTCTGACTTACCGGCTGATGGAAATCATGTACTTGACTGCAATCTAGTCCTGCAGAGTAATGATATGCATTTAGAGGCCTGAGCTATATGTAAGGTAACGTACTACAAGTAGGTTTCTCAGAAGCTTTATATAGTCTGAATTCAGCATGTACCAACAGTAACTCACCGCCATAAAGACTAGAGCCATTTTTGCACTGAACATATACAGTAGATACCACAGTTTTTGCAGATGCTCCTATACTAATCTAACAAAAATAGCATCCTTCTACCCCAGGGAGCTCAGATGTTAAAAGTGTTCTAGATTTTATTTTCAATACTTTGATACAAAACTGAAAATCAAGTTTCCACAGCTATTGTACTATGCTTCATTTGGAGCACGTGGAATAAGAAAGGTGGCAAGACACACTGTTGCCCAGTTCCCCCAGCGCACAAGATACTGGCAGAGTAGCACTATCAAGGAAAACTTTTCCTTGCTGTAATCACCTGTTCTGTTTCCACAGACAAATACTCCTATCATAAGACAACAGGCCATCTCCAACGAGGTCATGACTGTTAGAGTTTTCATTTAAATTTTACAAATGTACTGCCGTAGATGTTTAAAATCTGCACTGTATCATTCCACAATAAATCAGTCTGACAGCTTTATGAATTTTCAAAAAGGAAAAAAAAATCACCTCTATAAAGTTCAAAATGTCAGAAAAGGAAAAGCTCTAAAAACAGTGCCAACATTTTTTAAAAAAGCACAGGCACTTGGCTCATGGAATTGTCTGCTTCAATCGATCAATAAACACAGAGCTTTCCTTCTATCTTCTGTTCCCCAGTGGGCACACGACACCAGTGCACCCACACAGCCCTTGCCTGTGGAAAGGGAGCCTTTCCCACCCCGTCCTCCACCACTGTTTCTCTTTTTTATGCCTGAAGATTACTTAAGATCTCACTGACCATAAGTACATTTTGTTTCTTCAAGGCTCAGAGAGTCTAGGTTAGGTTTTCTTAGTATCACCCTTATAAATTCAAAGGTCCCCCTATTTCTGCTCAGAGCTAAATCAGATTTACAACAACTGTCAAAGCATAGGATGACAGATAAATTAATCTTCCCTTCATGAGTTTACATCTGAGGCATCTGGGCTGCTGATCTGGCCCTAACAAGCACAGGGTCTCTACAAGCTGTCGTTTAAAGCTGATGCTTTCATGACTGGAGATGAATTATTCTGTCATGAGAATCTATTTATTCAGGAGTTAGAGGTGGGGTTTTGGCTGCAGGATAGAATGATTTCATGGGCTAAGGTCCCCTTGAAGCATCTGTTTAAATCTTGTCCTGAAGTTGACTTGGAATTTTTAGGATATTTACAGAATAGGGAAGAACCTTTTTCTTCCACAAAATGTTTTATTTTCCTCAAGCCTAACACCAGTAGAGGATCATACTCTCCATACAGCAGCTGATTATTAATTTGCTTCCTCCAACTAAGGATGACTACCCAGCCATTAATAAATCATTATTTTTTAAAAAGGCTCTGTGATTCTTTGCCTGCCATGCAACTGCCTACTGCGTCATTGCAAGGCCACTGTCCATAATTTTTGAGAAGTCATGGAGATTGGGAGACGTCCCAGAAGACTGGAAGAAGGTTAGTGTCACCCTCATCTGCAAGAAATGTTTAAAGGAGGATCCAGGAAATTATAGGCCCATCAGTCTTACTTCAGTCCCTGGGAAAGTTAGGGAATCAGTCCTCACCACGGCTACCACAAGTCAAATGAAACACGTTTGGTAAAAGCCAGCATGGACTCACTGCGGGCAAATGGTGTTTGACAAACCTGATCGCCTTCTACCACGAAGTAACCTGCTCATTTGATGTGGAACAAGTGATAGACACTGTCTACCTGGATTTCTCCAAGGCTTTCCACGCTGTTCCCCACAGCCTTATCCTAGAGAAATTGCTGTGTTACGGTCTAGACAAGTAGTGGGTGGAAAACCGGCTGACAGGCCCCACCCAGAGGGTTTTGGTAAATAACTCTTTTTCAAACTGGCAGCCTGTGGCAAGTGGAGTCCCCCAGGGATCACTACTGGGCTCAACACTGTTTACTGTCTTCTTAAGTGATCCAGATGATAGGATCAAGTGTACCCTGATGAAGTTTCCTGCTGACACCAGGCGGACAACAAGGTCAATATGAGTGAACAGTGTGCTGCAGCAGCAGAGAAAGCCAACAGGATGCCAGGTTGCAACAACAAGGGCATCACCATCAGAAATAAAGAAGTCATTATCCCACTCTACTCAGTGCTTGTCAGGCCACACCTGGAACACTTTGTTCAGTTTTAGTCCCCGCTATACAAAAAAGATGTGGACAGGCTGGAGGAGGTTGCAGAGAAGGGCCACAAGGTTTATCAAAGGACTGAGACATCTGCCATATGAGTAAGGCTGAGAGAATTGGGCTTGTTCAGCTTTGAGAAAAGAGGGCTTAGGGGAGAGATTATCACAATGTTCCAGTACTTAAAAGGTGGCTACAAAGAAGATGGAGACTCCCTTTTTACAAGGAGTCACATGGAAAAGACAAGTGGTAATGAGTACAAGTTACTCCCGGGGAGATTCCAATTCGACACATGAGGAAACTTTTTCACAGTGAGAACAATCAGCCATTGAAATAATCTCGAGCAAATTGGTGGATTCCCCAGTGTTGGGGACTTTTAGGATTCAGCTAGACAGGGTGCAGGGACATCTTGTCTAGACTGTGCTTTGTCAAAAAAGATTGGACCAGATGATCCTTGAGGTTCCTTCCAACCTGGAATTCATTGATTCTTTGAAACAACAGCTTGCTGCAATTTGCCAGGACATCTACTTGTGGAGAAAGGCACGATTCAGTGCTGAAACGTGAAAACCCTTACTCTACCTGTGGGAAAGAGATGTACTTTAGGCCCAGCTGCTGGACACTGACACAGTAGAAACAATGACAGTCCTTGAGCAAAACAGCCAGGGAGAAGTTTCCATGTATTCCAGCTCAGGTTAGCAACCCGCAGGGAAAATGAGGCTGTTGAGAGGTCAATTGAGGATCTATAAACTAAACAAGAGCATAAGCTACTGATTGCTCTGAGACATTGACTGACAAGCTTCAGTTCAATGTAAAAGACAAATTCCACAATGAATCTTCTGTGTATTTAATCAGATCAGTCAATAGTTAAAAAGATGCCTAAGCAATGGTGTCTAATCATCACCTGATTGGTTTTCAGCATTCCGATACAGAGCACCACATGGGGGATTTCAGAGAAACAGTGGGCTTAGCCTGTAATACAACAAAATAGCCAAGGTTCAACATGTTCCTCAGTCCAGCTAACAGCACGGATCCAGGCCAAGCTACCATAGGCAGGTAAATGAAGCCAAGCAGTGAAAGAAAAGAATCAGTATATCAAGTAGATTCATATCTGTCTAAGTTTCAAAATAATTTTGGGCAATATAATGTTGTAAGAAAAACTAATACACTTAAAGAAAAAAAATAGTAACACTTTTGCATCAAAGTATCACTAAGAAATATTTTGGGTGGGAAGAATGATGAACTAACATAACTTTCTTTTTCAAGGAATCATTTTCAAGAGTTTAAAAGCAATAAAGAAAAATTTAACTCTTTTCTCAGTAGATAACCCAGTTGCAAGCGAGAACGAACTGATTTTCATGAAGCGCTGACAGGTGGTATTAGAATGCTAACATGGAAACAGAGGCAATCTAAAAGAAACTCAGTTTTATATAGTTGATATTTTATTTGTCACTTTCTCCATGCTCCTTTCTAAGCATAAGCCTTCTTTACACAGGCTTTTATTTTTAGGGTGACAATACCCTTTTGGCTATATTCTCTTTTACACATAGATTCATCATTAGAATGTCACTAATGCTTTTTTCATTATTCAGAAAAGAGAGTATTCTTTGAAGGACTTGAAAACACACCCAGAAAAAGATCTATGTGAAAACTATCCCTCTCTCGAGAAGATACCTAGTCTTCCTTTTCAAGCTGTCATCATCAGCCATGAAACCTGCAGGGGAGTCCATGTTCACATTGTGTCCTCCCTTGAAATTTCCCTAATACTTGCACCCTCCACTGCGCAATGTTTTCTGAAACATCCCTTCTGTCTTTTTAAGGAATGGCAGGGGTGTGGGAGGGTGAATTCCACAGAACTTGAAAGTAACAAACATAAACATTGCAGAGACTAGATCTCTTACTTAGGCTACAACTATTTTAACCACAAGACAATTTTAAAACGTTTAAAATACAAAATGCAAATGTATGTTTACAACAGAATTCATTTTCTACTAACCACTGCTTACAACTCCCATCAACGTAAATCATCCCATCTCACTATCCAAATCCCATTTGTATTTTCATTTCTAGGAATTCGGTCATCCCGTATGTCTGGTTTTCTGTTATCATTTCAAAAGACATTTTGGCAAAACTAGCAGTAGCAGGACGAAACATGTAAAGTTGATCAACTTGCCTTTGCAAAAAGAGTCTCATGCCACTCAAACCAGATCTCTAAATTTCGTTTGTCTCCAACATGTATCAGACAATGTATTTTGTTCTTCTGAAGGTTTAAAATAGAAGACAATATAAAAATCAGAAGCACCATTCCTCTAGGATTAGCATCAATACAAGTTAACACTTAAAAACCCACAAAGGACAGTACGCAGATATTAGCAAAAATATGCATCTACCTAATTATTTTTAATATAACTTCTACTAAGCACAGCAAACTAATGCAAGATCTATAAGATGTTAAGGAAAGAGAGATCAGTCTGCGGTATTTATGACTTTAGTCGTTCTTTCTCAAAACAACAGATGAAATAAAATGTATGACATTCCCAAAGAGGGAGTTTCTACTGTAATTCATCTTAAAATGCAATGTTCTGTCATCTCCAGTAACACTTACTGAAAGCAACCATCAATACTTTTTGTCAAAAACCTGCACTCTGTGTAAAATGTTCCATCAATCTCTATTTACATAAAACAAAAAACTTTCAGTGTGGTTCTAAAGCAGAACCATTCAGATTCTCTGTCTTCCATTTTCATGCTCTGTTGAAAAATTATTTTGACTGACACAAAAAACCCCAATGCCTAACAATTTATGGTAAGGGTTTTTTTTTAAATGCAAAGCAAAACCACATAGACTCGTTCTTTTCTATTGATCAGCTAAGCAAAAGAAAGCATTTTTTGTTTACTTTGAACCATATCCAGTTTTCCTTCTATGCATAAACAGTCTAAATAGTCTGACTTAATAATTGGTGAACAATTTTGCCAAGTAAGCAATTTAATATAGTTCACTTAATCATGTTCATGTATCCTGTATGCTTTTCCAGACATACAAAAAGCACTCAGAGTCACCATCCTGTAATTTTACTCACATGACCAGTACCATAAATTTCAATCAGAATTAAATCACAGTGAAAAGAATATATACGTATTCAGTGCTTTTGGGTTTAGGGGCATAGTTTTCTAATCCTCATATTGCATTCACAGTGTTTCTAAGCTATTAGGCAGTAGCAGATCAATACTCAAACAGTTGTTGTTAAAAAGCATGGAGGAAAGCTACAGCAGAAATATATAGCCACAAAGCAGTCATTCATTTTCCAAGTACTGAGTTCACAGTCCTGTTACCGGTCACATCCAGAAACTAACTACTTGACTTGAAAAGGAGAGTGGGGAGTGTTTTCCAAATTTTTTCCTCTAGAAGAGAAGTTTTCTTTTGCTTTATCACTTTCTCAAGTGAAACTGTGCACCACCCTATGTAATGCAACCATGTCTTTAGGCCCAACAGGAAGAAGAGCAGGAGAGGCAATGGGAGGAGGTGGAGAGGAGCTACCGTGGACAGATCACACAAACCTCCAGAGGAGCCGGACAGATGGGACAGCACAGGATCTGGGTCTTCCCAGGGCCCAGAACTGGACCCCATCAAACAACTATCACGCAATATCTCCTTCTCACTACATGGATTTGATCAATGATTTACCACAGCTCTCTACAGCTATTTAACGTTCTGATCAACGGTCATTAGTTTGCAATTTTTTTTTTGCAAGATAAGATGAAATAAACATATTTTTCCCTCTTTTTGCTGGAGCACTTATTCAGCTAGTAACTAATGAGACTTTCAACCGGGGATATGATTTCAAGACTTGCTATCCCGCTTTACCCCATTTTTCAGTCTATCAGCAGATCCTTTGCCATTTAAAAACAATTTGTATAACATCCTGTTATTTTTGCAGCTCTTTAGCAGCTTTAAAATATGCAAACGCTAGGAAAACAAATAATTTTGGGGATTATTCCAAATCATTCAGAAAATATCACAGAAACCCATTGCAGACAGCTTCTCAATGTTTCTGAACTGCAGACAACACAGAGTCCACAAATGAAGTAAACGAGTCTTACACAAAATGCCTAAAGGAAAATACCTAACAATAAAACAATACATAAAGAAGGGGGAAAAAAGAAGAATCTAAGAAAAAAATTGCCTACATTTAAGTAGGGATCTATCATTTGGAAATAATCAGACGATAACTAATAGCCTAAATAACAGCATTAAAATCTAATGGAAGATCAGACAGAGAATTAGAGAAGCCTTATAAAAAATTCTGCTTTTCACATTCACTACCCTGGAAACTCATCAAGACCTTAATAAGCTGCCTTCATAACTCACCCAATTTCATCCCTACTCCAGAGAGGGGTGAGGAGTAAGAAAATTCTTGCCAAATCCCACCTGATACAATAGATAAAAAATTCTTCTGCTTTTTTTTTTTTAATTTTACAGTGAACACTGTCAATTTCCATTCAACAGCCATGAAAAATAAATAAATAAAATCAATTTAAAAATCCCACAGCCAGATTTCTGCAAGCTCTCCCATCCACACAGCTATATGGAGCCACACTTGAGGTACACATCACATAAAGCACGTGCTCAATTTGCTGGCTGAGTGGTATCACTTGAAGATGCAACCAAGTTCAGAGAACAAGATGAAGATATTTCTTGCTCCTTTTTCTTACAGATGAAAGATCCAGGCCAAGACTCTTCTTCTCAACAAGTTACAGGAATTTAACTGGCTTTCCTAGTTCTAAAATAAACAGTTCATAAATAACTAACTAATTCAACTTCACAACACAGCACTGAAATTAGTGATGCCTTTGTTGTAAAAAATCTACATTTGACTTCTCCTGGTTTTGTGTGTATTTTATTTATAAATTACTAATGTTTTTTCCTGGGGCAAAATGGCTGAAATAATATCTACACCAAACTATACCCCTGTCATCTGAAGGAAGAAAACCCACAGTACAAATTGACTCAACGAGGGGGAGCTATTAGCAATGAATACACAAGCAATGCTCAATTCTGCACAATCATCATTACCTACACAGCTGAATTCTTAACATGCTGCCTCCTAGAAAGTTACAAAGTGGCTGTCTACATTATTTTAGAGACAGTCCAGAGAAATAAGGATATGGTGTATGACTAGGGAGAAAAAAAAAAAAAATTGCATTTTTTTCCTTTCATACAAAATGATGTCCAGTTACATAAAAAACCTCAGCTGAAGATCTCAAGGGATGTCTTGCTTTTTTCAAATCATATAAACCACAAAATCAGTACAAATTCATCCCTTTAGGTGAACCTAGTAATCATTTGATTACAGCAGACATATTTGGCCAAAGAACTACATATTTCAAAGCTATTAAATAATCAAAAATATAATGCCTCCCAGTCATTATAACATACCTATGACAGAAACAACAGATGAACAATAGCAAATAATGCCACCACAGACATTTTTCTTTCCTATCAATACATAACACGCCAGAAAAGTAAAAAGTCAGCTTTAAAAGACAAAAGTATTCAAAGCACTAGGAAACTGTGTACACCATCTCAGATGCTACAGGAAAAGAAAGGTGGGAGAAACTAATTAACTAGATGCATCCTTCCCTGCATGTCTACAGTCATTTACTCACATCATAAATTCAAGTTTTGCTTCTATCATTGCACTATACAGTTGCCCCCCCACTACTCTTCTTGGGGAAAGAGAACCTTGTGCTGGGGGGAAAAAGGAGGGGAAAAAAAGTCAAGCTACTCTTAGGAACATTTGGGGAGACGAGAAATCTATTCAAATGCAATCAAATGGCATTCTGGAAAACAAATATTTCACTTGCCTCAGTAGACAGTCCATTATTAAACTTTTGCTTGTTTGTTTTAATAACCACTGCTACCAAAAAAAAAACAAAACTGAAGAGGCCACAGGAAATCATGTGAGCAAAAGTAAAGAAGTTGACTCTATTTTTTTTTTTTTTTTCCAGAGAGCACTGTGATTAAATTGACTGTAAGGGTCTTAAAAAAAGCTGACCAAATAAAATCGTAATAGCACAGAGTAATAGTATTTAGTTCACTGTTGCCCAGTTGTTTCTGTAAGACACAAGCTCTAATTTTTCAAAAGTAAATTAAGCTTTAGCTTTTAATGCTTGTGGATGAGAACCAGCGTAATATTGCATTGGGAAGTCTTTGGGATGAGAAGAAGAAAAAGGCCAACTTCATTTTTTTTCAGGTGAGTTACACAATGAGAATTTGACCTAGCAGTTCTGAGAAACATAATTTCAAGGAGTATACAATCAAATCTAATCTGGCCGTGATATCTGTCAACACCCGTTCTCCGTTTGCCTGAATTTTAATTCTTCTATTTATTCTGGCCAAGGCTTGAGCCTGGCAGCTCCCCCCCAAGATGAAGGGCTTCAGTACCAGCAAACACTACTGATACATACCGGCTCTTACTTGAGTAAAAAGCAAGTGCTGCAGCAAGTAAAGCAGAAGACGACACTTTAGAGAGAAAAATCCCTAAAACCCAGACAGAATTCTCCTGAAGACTGGGCAAAGCCCAGCTGAAAGATTCACCGTACATCAGGTCTGTTCTTAAGTTTGGATTAAATCCTGCAGTTTCCTTCCTCTAACTCACAAGAGAATGCAATAAAACCCCAAGTACCCTACCAATCCATTCTCTGGAATACCTCCCAAAGTCATTTCTGGTCTATCCCCTTTATTCAACAGAGTGCTTTCATGCAATTTTACGAACACTGCAACACACTAGATCATTCTGGCAACATGAAGCACAACTTGAACTGGCTAACTGTCAGCGGAGAAAAGATGGGTCGGCTGTAGGAAGAGGAGAGAAGGCGAAGGAACAAAGACAGAGTTGAAGGCAAAAGACTCCTTCTGGAGAATGGCTCTCAACAGCTACAGGAGCTACCCTAAAGGTATAAACAGGGACAGATTATTTTCTGAGCTCTGACTTTAGGAGATGCATCTTTAGGAGATGTATCTTCACTGCAGAATTAACAAAGCTCTCGAGGTAGCATCCCTAATCTAGTTCCTATTGACACAAAAAGCCCTTCACCAGTCTGGTTAACCCACCGACTTTCCAAATGGGACAAAAAGAGTACTGGAGTCTCATAGTGCCTTTGACAGCCTCCCACCCAATGTCTAGAGAAACCATTTGCCAGAAATTTCACCAGAATCTAAGTGTAACAGGGCTCTACACTTGGCAGCCAAGAACTGAGGGGACACATCTTCCAGTACTTGTGGGGAGCAACGCTTCACCAGTGAGGGCACAGCAATTCGTGCATGACTTTTCAGTTTGGTTGTTCCTAACAAAACCTGACCCTGCAGTGAAAACCTTCCGAATAAAGGTTTGTTTTCCTAATGCATCAGAACTTTACATTGACCCATATAACACAATTAACAAAGAATTTCCAAGGAGGGGGGAAAAGGGGAAGGGAGAGAGTAGTATTTACTTACCCAAAGTCTAAATATCATTCAAGTGATATTTATACTAGAACCCTCATAATCTGGTGTCTGGCTATAATGGCTGGACAGTAAACTGAGCTGGGGAAAAGAAAAAAAATGTACACAGTTTAAGTAAAAATATCAAGTGGTTCTGGCCTCACTCCACAAGGAATCACTGAAAGTATCCAGAATTTATCAGCTGATGTAAATTAATGAGGATTACCTGTTTAAAATTTCCTCAGCCAGTGCAGGAGTGCTAACTTCTAGTTTTTAAAAAAAGTAAATAAATACAGCCAGGAAACTGATGTACTGGCAAACTTAAACAACAACAACAAAAAAAGGCACACAGAGAGCAGGTCAAAACCACTAAATATCCATCATTCTTTTGTCCTGGTCCTGTCACTGACTAGGGGCCAGCAGAAAAGTACAAGATGAAAACCATTCATTTTAGACATCATGCAAAAATAATTCAAATCAATTGCCTTCAAGCTCCCCAAAATAAAAGGTGAGCAAGTCTGATCAATGACTTTCAATTAAGATGATGAAAAACGGCGGCTGAATTTGCTTAAGGGAACCTGGAAGCCAGACACACGCTGCATTGCACTCTGTTATCTCTAGTCCAAAGACAGTACAGATAAAGGAATCGGTCCCAGGAAATTTTGAGATTCATCCCAGGTGGCCATAAAAATAAGAGAATTTCGAAAATTTAGAGAGCACACCTACTGCAATGGTAGGATTCCCACTTAGCATTTCCCAAATTAAAAGTCCTTCCAATAATAACAGCAATCTAAAAGCCTGCATTAGCGAGGGCTAGCTCCTTCCAACCGTTTGTTCAGAGACTCTCCAACAAGCATACAGCACACTGTAAGAATTCAATTTGGAAACCATCATCTAAAGCACAGAGGAGAACAGGAAAGTCATATTGCTATAATGCTTAGATTATCAATCATCTTGACAGTTTATTGGCTTTATCACCACACATACCATTAAAATGATGTCTGGCCTAGAATGTCAGGAGGCAAACATTAAACAGACCAGGATTAAAAAGCAGATCCCAAACAGCACTCCAGTAAAGTTTCCCTTCCACTCTGAAATTAGTTAGAGCTGACTAAGTAACTGGCGCTAGACTTTGAAGAAATATACAGCCTAAAAGGCGCAGAGTCAACACAGACTTGACGAGCTGATAGGTAATGTCATGTTATGGCAACTCTAAAGCTCCTGCGGTTGATTTATCACGTACTGTGTGCAACAGAATGATTGCTAATGGGAAGGGGGGGGGCAGGGGAGAAGGAAAGGGAGAAGGAAAAAAACAGCAAAACAACAACAGCTTAATTTGCCGCTTCTTAGAGCAAGGGCTTGCGTCAAAAGGGCCAAATGAACTCCTTGAAGTCAAGCAGCAATGCTTGTTTTATCAATTCTGTAATTACCGAACACGCACATTAGCAACAACGTTTGTTACACTGGAGTAATTTTACAGATTAGGAAAATCTAACAGTGACAGAATATATTCATAATTCAATAGCACCAGATAATGAAAGAGATACAAATCCTGAATTTTTAAAGCATAGCTGTGTATGTCAGCCTGGTAACTAAATCCTGACAATTAAAATTGTGCATCAACAGGGTGCAGTTGAGAACTGTGTCATTTGGTCAGGACCATAGTTGCACATGCTCAGGAATATGCGGACAGGCAGTTACAGCTAATTAAATGCAACTTCCCTTTTCTCCAGCCCCTCCACCTCTGAAAAATCTGACACTTCTGAGCATTATTTTAGTTCCTGTTTCTTTCTTTTTCTCTTCCTTCCCCTCCTCCCCAAAAAAAATTATTGACATCAGCTTCACCCTCTTAACTTATTTTGAATAAATAAATCAATTTTAAATTACAAAGAAGCTAATGGCATGTCCATCCAAATAACTAAGCCACAGTATTTGCGGAAAATAAACTGTTTATGTGCTTTGTTATGTGTATTGGGTCTGGCTGAGATGGAGTTAATTTTCCCCATAGCAGTCCTCATGGTGCTGTTCTTTGTACTGGTAGCTAGAAAGGGGCTGATAAGACACCAGTGCTTTGGCTACTGCTGAGCGGTGCCTGCCCAGCATCAAGACTGCCTCTCCAACATCTCCTCCCTTCACCAGCAGGCCTGGTGTGGGCAACATCTTGGGAGGTAACACAGCGAGGACAGCTGACCCATGGTAACCGAGGGGATAGTCCATACCATATGACATCCACTCAGCAATAAAGGCTAGGAGAAAGAACGAGGAAGGGGGCAACATTCATAATTTACAATGTTTGTCTTCCAGAGCAAGCCCTGCTTGTACTGAAGGTCTGCTTCCCAGGAATCAGTTGGACATTGCCTGACTATAGGAAGTAGAGAATAAATCACTTTCCTTTGCTTCTACGCATGGCCTTCATTTTTGCTTTATTAAACTGCCTTTATCTTGACCCATGAGGGTTTTTTTCCTTCTTATTTTCTCCCCTGCTGTCCTCCTGAGGAGGGGAGCAATAGAGCAGCTTGGTGGGCAGCTGGCATCCAGCCAAGGTCAACCCAGCACATTATGTCAGTCCAATCCAACACGCACATACCCATCTCAATTTTAAACAGATTAATCCAGCAGCAATCACAGCCTACTATACTGATTTATATCTCATCATATACGTTGCTTGAAGGAGTACTTCTACCTTTGAGAAAGGTGTTGGGTGGTTCAGTACGTGCCAAACACTGATAGATCTTTGTCGCATGAGCATTACAGCTTTAATATTTTGATCCCGTTGCAAGTAAGAATCAACTCTGCAATTATTGTTTCACAGTCCACATTATTCATATTTTGAGAGACTGAAGCAGTGTTTTCCAGTACATGTTGTCATTCTGAAATTAAAAGGCAGCTAAATGAAATTCTAACTTAAGCAAAAGTGCTGACTTCATACTTGATAAACCGTGGCATCAATTTGTAGTAAAAATCACTGGTTTATCCTTAACTGTGACATTTACCATATATCAGATGAAACAAGAATTTCAGCAAGGTCAGAGCCACAGACGTAGTCTATACACTGAATTTTAAAATACAGGTAAAGACATCTAGAACTGTCATCTGGCAAAAACACACAAAAATGTACAATCTCATAAACAAGACTGAAGATGAAGAAGACAAAATATTTAGCTATCTCCAAAGATCTGAACACTTCAGACATTCAACATCATCTTTCATCAACCTCTGAATGATCTAAGTGGAAGATCTAATTGACTAAAAGGGATATGCTAAATTAGGAACCTAATGAGGACTCTATTGTCTCCATCACATTGGTGGAGGAGTATGGTTTGGAACAGCTCTAATCAACAAAGGGAAATATAG
The DNA here is from genome assembly GCA_013400375.1 of Thinocorus orbignyianus. NCBI lineage: Eukaryota > Metazoa > Chordata > Aves > Ciconiiformes > Thinocoridae > Thinocorus > Thinocorus orbignyianus. Next base: position 337,082 of record VXBW01007377.1, on the reverse strand, counting down.
ATGCTAACTGTACTACTAGAAGGCCCAGAATACAGGAAAGAGGCTGCAGAAAAGTGCAGAAGATTACCAGAAAATACACACAGACGTGAACTCTCCCTCCCCAGAAGTTTGTTTCATCAGCAGTTCTTTGTATTGTGCTAGTTCTGTGCAATTATTTGGAGGATAATTGGAGGGGAGTGGACGAAGGAAAAGGGAGGGGGGAAGAAAACACACACACCCCATCTATAACAGCTACTGAAGTCTCTGAAGTTAGGAAAGTAAGAACAATCTTCTCCAGCAGCAGATGAATCCCCACCAAAAAGTCCTATCAAGATTAGCATCCTAAGCAGGGGAGACAACAGTCACGCTTGCTTCAGGAGTCCCCACTTCATCAACACCTGCTCATTCAGAGCATTTAAAACACACATTGCACTCATGGCAACAGAGCGTTATAGCAAAACCCAAGATATTAATGGGCGAGAGTGATTTCATCTTCCACCACTACAGGGTTTACTATATTCCGATTGCTTGCTCTACGAGCTTTACTTCTCATACCACAACTACTGTACCCAGCAAGTCCCCAGGGACCCAGGCCTCGCTAGCAGTTAATGATCCATTAGACAGCCACCTTGATGCAAACCAGAAGGTGGCTAATGCTCTAACAAAGTGGTCCTAAACTACAATAACAGACAACATTCAAGGATTACAGCCACTATAAACCAGTAGTCATAGTTAATAACTGTAATATTTCATTAAAATGGCTAGAAATAATGCATACCAGACACCCAAACAATTACAGATGACCACAACGGTATTAGAAAAGTTGTAATATAACATTGAAAGAAAACAAGCTAGCCACTTGCTACAGCAAAATCTATCTTCTCAGCATAAACTCTTCCTGGCTGTTTCACCATCACAGGCACAGAAAAAATTTGATAAAGAATAGAAATTGGAGACAAATAGCTGGTGGTATTATTACCAGTCACAGTAAACAAGCAGCATCTCTTTGAGTAGCAAGAAGACCTCTGCCCTGTTTCCATGCAGCTCAGCCCATAAAACTAACTTCACAGCTTCCATTTGCTTACATTTTTCCTCATGACCAACACACCAGTAGCTGTGTCAGAAGGCAAACCATTAGCTAGCAGAGTATAACCTGCTTTCACAAGAGAACAATTTGTACCATCTAAATGTACATTATAAAATACACTGAAACTTTGCATGCTTTAACTGTGTCACATCATCGTCCATTCATGTCCCTTGCAAGCTCACTTACAGACCTAGAACCAGAATGTTAAAAAAAAAAAAAAGTTTAAAATTATAATCTTGCCTTAAATATCAAAACCATATACTAGTGTAGAATACTGTAGCTTGATTTGGGCACTGCATTAAGACCAGTATTGGCAATGTTGTAAAGGAGCAAAACCCTCTAAACTACAAATATACCCTAATATGTTACTATTGGAAAAAGGTGTCTATGGAAGCAAGGAAAAAAAAATTATCTATAAGCATTTAATTTAGGCTAAAAATTCATTATATACCAAATTAATTTCAGCATTAATAACATAAAACAGAATTCTTCAGAAAATTCTGTGTCTTGATAAATTAAAGGTATACCATGAGTCCTATCACCCAATTATCAGGATTAGGGTATTAGATTATATTTTTTGTTTTATTAGGTAGATAGTATGAACACCTACACTTGAAACCTTTTTTTTTTTAAAAAAAAAGGTCCAATTACAGAAAAACTAGTTGGAATAAAAGAGTGGAAATGTGATTTCCACAAAAGTTCTGTAAAGCACTGTTTTACTGGCAATATAGTTAGCCTTTGGCCATGTGCCATACACCCAGAGAAACACGGGGCCCATAAAAAGCCTGTGACACGGTGCAAAAGAGGGGCTTTAACACACCCTAAAACACACAGATGGCAGTGACAATTTACATTTTGAAAGAATGCCCTTGCAGCTTTGTTATAATTGTGATCAATTTCATCATCGAAGGAGGAAGGTTTAGAAGGTGAACTTAAATTAATTTGGTTTCTTTTCTAGCTGATTGTTTGGAATTTTAAATTGGTTTGTTGGTGGTGGATGAAATGAGTAGGGGTGAAGTGACTGCTAGTTAAAAAAAAGCCTCAAGACCCTCTGGCATAGGAGGCACTACTAAAATTGTAAACAGAATGTAATTTACTATTAATGACTTACTTGCCCTTAGGAACAAAATGTTGGAAAAAGGCCCATAGAAGACGTTATCCACGCAACTAGCATGGTACATAGCACTGCTTTTCTTGCTTTCTTTTTTGTGATGACAATTATCATTGTAACAAAGTGTGCATCACAAACCTCCACCCGTATGCATGCATATTTGTAGTAATTAGTGAACAAGAAGCTGAGATGCACTGCCCAGCACGGTAACAAAGCAATCCTGGTCTAAACAAAACTTAGCTGTCAGAAACAGAAAGCTACTACCATCTTCACATTTCCAATCATCTGTTAAGACACTTCATCCATGAGGCATCGCCCACTAAATCCTCTCTCCAAAAGGCATGGTAAGGGTAACAAGGCACTGCCCATACAGTTTGAAGATGTTCAAAGGTCTCCATCGTTGTGTTTTCACTAGAAGTTCAAGTTTATTCTGTGCAAACCTAGAATACAGCTTTCCATTTAGCCTAGTTTTCTCTGAA
>VXBW01007377.1:301058-334404 GCA_013400375.1 Thinocorus orbignyianus | reverse complement strand
AAAAAAAAAAAAAAGAGTCTAGCGTGCACTTGCCTAAATCACTTTGTGGAATTAATCAATGATCAGTAAGTAGGGGCTTCTGGGGGATTCACTTTTAAAATTGCACTGCTGCTCCAAGCCAAAACACTAACATAGATGCAGTCTCAGTTATGCCTGGTATACCCAAAGGAAAGCGAACAACAGCCGTTCAGCAGACCACAGGAAGACAACATGTGGTGAAAGTTTACCACCTGCACCCTACAAATAGTGTTTACAGATTCAAACCAGACCCCACAGCTCCTAGTCCTGGAGAATCCCAAGTTCTCCAGCCCTTTCTTCCCAAGCCCTTTCACATATTCCATTACTCTCATCCACATACTTATGCACAATTACAGAACTCAATCTCAGGAAGCACCAGGATTCTGGACTGTCTCCTCCATCCATTCCCAGGGACACCTGTTGGGACAGGTTTTAAAAATAAAGCAAAAAGAAAAATATCAAGCCAGTAAGAGCTGTCCCAGCCCTACATCATGATAGAGGGGCACTCATTTGGGGCTCAGCAGGAAAGGGACAGGCTCAAGCAGCAAAATTTGAGTGCAAAAGAGTCCTGTGTATTGAGACCCCTATGTCTATCATTGTTAGGACACTGCTCTAACAATTTGACAATCCAGACTAATTCTTGTCTGCATGGGCAAACAGCCCCAAGAACTTCAGAGTGTGAAAAGACATGATTTTTTCAAACATTATGTATTCCTGGAAGAATATTCTTCTTTGATTTAGGAAATGAATTAATAATTAACCTTCTCATAAGTCTACAGTTTCAGTGGTATTTGTAGGGCTGATAATTCTCCTACCCATCAATGCAAATCACTGAGAACTCCAGAGATACTATGAAAAAATACAGCGGTATTAATTTCTGGGGGAAGATTTTAATCATCTCTTTTGAGCAGTTTAATACCCCGCTGTACATTTTGCATTGAAGCCTTATGCAGAAGTGGAGATGCTTATCATTTAAGAAGCCTGTATAAACTACTACTATAACAATCATTTTCATAAATGGTCACCCAAACTGCCTTTATTACTTTTATACTGAGACCCCTATATAAATTAAAATCTTAGAATGTAAATCACACCTTTACAGTAAGGAATACTTACTGTGCTTTCTATTTACAGTACTAGATAAAAAGAAAAATGCCACCAAAACAGCAACTTTTAATGCCACTGTACCAACCATAAAATTGAGTAAGTATTCTGAAATCAATGAGTGTATAGGATCAAAATGAAGATTCAGCAACACAAGCGTCTATGCGGGGTTTTTTCAGCAACTGCCAGGACACTGCAGCATGCTTTCTGCCTAATTCTGATCTGCAAAGAGGTCCAAATTCCAAGTTTGCTAAAGCTGCTTTTCCAAAGGAACAATTCCTCAGCCAATGCAAATAAAGTATTTTAGGGCATGCAGCTCTTATCTGGTGGTGATTTTCCCTGAACAACAAAAAGAATGGAGCAAAGTTTGGGATCAAATTCAGAAGTGTCCCAGGGCTGTCTCTGCTTTCTAAAGCTTCATTTGCAAATTGAGAGGACTATCTCACTTGGTCCCAAATACTGAATGATTATGAAAACCTAGTTACAGAGCTAAAAATAAAAGTAATAATAATAACAATAATAATAATAATAGGTCAATAACAAAAACCCAACCACAAATCAACCTTGCTTTGTTGTACTTTTCAACTCAGTCTTCTTTTTATCATCTTGAACCAGGCTACCACTGTGGTCTGTCTGAACCTCAACATTTGTAAGGCTGGGTAACATGCGATCGTAGAGGTGTTCAAAGACATAAAGGGCAGAGCTGCCAAAACGTTCTAGTATCAGTTGCCCAAATTTGAGGAATTTAAGTTTGCTTTCAGTCCTAAGAATAACCATCACAAAATACAGAAAAGCTTCTTCTAAATTAAGCATGTTGCAACTCCAAAGAACTACTTAGCGAGTTACCCTCACTCCCTAAAACAGTTCAACTTGGGCTGAGGGGGGAAGAATACAGAGAGCAAAGAAAGGGAAGGAAAGATAGTTGCTGAATTTTTGAAAGAACACATTCCTGCATTTCTGAAGTTAAAATATTTCAGTGCACAATATCTCAAATTATGTAAAAAAACAAGCAACAAAAAAAAAGAAAACCCAAAACCAAAGTAAGAACCAGAGACTGTCAGCAATATCTCACTACTAATTTCTGAGACTCCATGCAGGTGACTTTCTTGATTGCACAGCCTGGTTCTCACTCCAAGTACACCTCCTCCTACACACACCCTCCACTACATACACACACATACCACCACCCCACTTAGGATAGGGTACTCACACTGAAATTCTTCCTACATCCTATTGCCATTAAAGTTTAACAAAACAAAATCACCTTTTACTGGTTCCACTGAGGAAATGCCAAGTTCTAACGTTACAGGCACCTCTAGAATGTGACAGGTCTGACAGGAAAAAAACATTCTTTAAAAGCAGTTGTCTACTGATAGGAGAGGCAGGATTTAACCAGAAGCATCGTCTCTTTGCAACACCTTGGTTGCATACACAATGAAGTTACGGAAGGTTTGGGCTCTAGAACAAGAGCTTCTGAGGACATTTCATTCAGGCTAGCTTACTCCAGCAGGTTTTGGTTCAGAAAACAAAGTACTGTAACGAGATGACGCATATTTCCTCATTTTTCTTGCCAGAAATAGAATATTAAATTAAAAAATTAAGCTTTATTTCATAGAGGCCACAAAAAGCAGTGTCCTTTTTATAAAAGCAGAAAGCCTCCAGACACCATAATATTCTTTCAATGAGCATTGTTCAATAACTGTTGCAACCCTGAAGCTTTTAAATGTATTAAAGTGATGATATCATCACTTTAAAGGCACTTCAACAGAACATTATGAGAGAAACAATTTTCTTTTTTCATACTCAAACAGTAACCAAGTTGATTAAAAGCATTTTCTACTAAAAATATTTGCAGTATCTGCATTTACAGGTTTCTCTAAATAAGAGTAGCAAACAATACACAAAATTCTGAAATAACAAAAAAGCCCCCATAAACTAATATCATAGAATAAACATTCCATTTAAGTTTCAAGAGATACATGCTTAAAGGTGAATAAGTAGAAATACAAAATAATAAATATTTGGAAGATATAATATTTTCACCTATTGCACTTAAAAGGTAAAAAATGTATTCAGTTCCACACGTAGAGCTGCTCTGAAAGCCACATTGAATATATTGCCTTTGTTTGTTTAGGTTATGCACAAATAAATATTGGGATGACAGTTAAAGACACATCCTTGAAGTAGTCTACCCAATAAATTTGGAAATAGAATGAAGAGGAGGAGAAATAAAAAAGTCTAGCTGTATAAGATTCTCTTTGTTGCCTGCTTGTTAAGGAATCCTTCTGGCACAGCTGAGGGGATTATGAATTCACATGTGAATTTATCCCCTATTAAACTTTTTGTAAAAGGGTCAGTTAGCAGGAATGATAAAGCTCAGGCACACCAGTCACATGCTGGCAGAGCATCTGTGACCAGCTCTACTCAGGCATGTCCCTGGTTTATAGCTTTCACATCAAGAGGAAGCTGGGGTAAGGGGGAGGGTGGAAAACAGTCCACTTCTGAAAAGATTTGAAATAGCACAAAGTACAGTTTCACATGAGACAAAGGCAGCATGACTTCAGGTCACACTTTTACTTTTTCTTTTTTTTTTTTAAAGGGTGCACTGAAAAGACAGCCCAGGCTAAAATCTAAAATTTCCCATCTCACCGGCAAGGGTTTTCAGTACTCCCTTGAGACTTCTGTTCTACTTTTGGCCACTCAGATCTTCTTTTCCACCATGAGAACTCCTGCTGTTGGGCTACCTTAGTTTCCAAAGAGCTCTGCTGGACTTAAAGGTATTTCACTGCTATATCGGTGGCAGTGAAAACTATGCAGTAACCTTGCCAATCCTGAAGCCTGATCAAAATTTACATTTACACATCACCTCAATACTGCATACTTTCTTTTTAAACTTTACACTTTTACACGATTATGCAATGTAACACAGAGGACAATCCTGTCTGCACCTTCCTACCGTTGTGTTATTTCTATGAGATTTGACTCTAGCTTTTGGGGTGAATTTTGGGGTACATACACAAGGGCCAGCAACAATACAGCAGATTCAGCCAAGATGCAAAACTCACCTTCCTTATGACAAGAGGTTCTGTGGAGCCAGTCTCACCAGGCAATATATCCTCTGTTGGGATGCCCTGACACCCAGTTCATCTTCCCAGGCTCTTCAAAACTGCTAGGGATTGCACATTCTCTAATGAGTCATTCATACCACCTTTGCCTCATACTCCCCAGCGACAACTCTAACACAACACAGCATTCACAGCACACACTTCACCCTCTAACATGATACAGGGACACTGTGACAATATTATATGTTGAGACTTTCAGAAGTCTAGTTGGTTTAGGAGTAAACAGTAATAAGGCAAACACTCACATTAGCTGGTAATCCATTTCAAACACAACATTTGTGAATTCTTGCACATTAAGTGACACGAGATCGAAAGATCAAATAAAAAAAAAAAGCCTGACCTTCCAAAAACTTCTACCAGGCTTTGAAGGAAGGTATTATAAAGTAATCTTCTAGACGTACTGTACAGAAAAGTGAAGATTTCCAGAAATACTGAAATAATACTTCATTTTCCCATCAAAGATAATGTGACAACAATTTTTTCAAAGTTATTCACAAAAGCTAAATAATGAAAATCAAGTTATATATATTGAAACTGCTTTGAGGTAGAAGAGGACCGCTCGTTTGGATTGAACCTGGTTTCTGCTCACTTCACACTCAGAATAACCTATATTCTATAGTTACACATTTGCTTCTTCCACCCAGTGTGGTTTGACCAGGCATATTCCTGGAGAAGGCTGGTTTATGCTACTGGGTCAGTTTTAGTCCGCAGCACAATCTACACAGCATCTACTTCTATTTCCTGCATGGATGAATATCCCAGCACTTCTGTCAAACATTTTTCAACATAAGTTTAGACTTCTCCTTAGCACCACTTTTTCCATCTTCAAATTGTTTCCATTGTTAATGGAAAGAAGAAATGAACTTAAGTAAAACCAAACTAGGAAATTTTTTCTTCATTATATTTTTTGCTTTCCTATTAAATAGGATGCTTTTTCTTATGTTTCAAAGAACAGGTTTACTATCTAGATCATATTTTTCTCAAGTCTTGCTTTTAATCTCTTCCACATGCTCAATTTGACTGTGCTATTGATGTATCTACAATTCCGTATGATGTGCTTGCATTGCATGGCTTAACATATGAAAACAACCAAAGATCAGAACATTTAACACCTGCAAAATAATCTTCAATTGCTGCCTTCAGTCAGATTATAAACTAAGCAAATAAAGAAGACAGACACATGCCATGCTAATATACTCGCACAAAAGGGTTTTGAAATTATTTGAAAACAATTTTTAAAAACAAGCAGTGATTTAGAATAGTTTTATGCTCTGCAAGACATGGCTTTAACAATTTATGCTGTTTTAAAGAAGGAGGTCCTGCAAACTGTAACACAATACAATTTTGCATCAACCAATCATCAGTTGACAATATTTTTGTAACATAATGAGGAATAGAACTCACAAGTGCCTTCACCTTTCCCAGGCACTCCTCAACTGCTGTCTTTTTGCCGCACATATAAAGAAAGTAAATAGCCATAGAAATCATTTAAATTTCTTCCTTTAAAAAAAATAAATAAATAAAGCAGGCTTTCTATTATACAGTTTTGAGAATTCTTGTTTTTTGTTGTCAGAATTTGCCTTTTTTTTCCTCTATTATATTTAGAAAGAAGAGTACAATGAAGAAAAGCAAGTGGGTTTGCCATCAAAAGCATTCATTGCTCTGACACACAAACACCTGTCAGTGGAAAAAGTCTTCAACTTCTTCACTTCTCTTTACTATGAAGCAAATGCGCATGAAGCTTTCAGACTATTTTCTTCCAGTGTTTTGAAGTACCTTTCAGTTCACATGAAGGCTAACAATTGCAAAGAAGCAGAAGAGAAGGAAAAAGTGGCACAATGGAAGGACTGAGGAGCAGCAAAAGCCTCCCTGCTTATAGTTATTCTTTTGTTGAACGCACTTCTGGCACACCCATCTAAAGCACAGCCAAAACGATGTATAAAAATCACGAAAAGTTTAATTCCTAATGTGAATTCCTAATGTAAATTACTTCCCTGGTAAATTTTTTCTTCCTGATAAGATTTACAAAGTAACAACATAAAAGCACAATACATTTAACAATGAACTACAGTATTAGAATACTATTTATATAAAATTGTTATTTACAGTTTATAAGAATGTTTTACATTGAAATAGTGTTCTCTAATTATATTAACAGCTTGTAACTGATAAAAGTACAGATTTAAGAAGTTTCATAGCTAACACAATGACTACTGAAATAAGAACCAATATTTTTAGAAAGTGCATGAAAAATATAACAGATATTATTTTGAAATTGCTGTTGTCAATGCCTACAAAACTGGAATTAAGCTTGCTAATTTTGTAAGAAAAAATGCCAAAACATCAGTATGTTTCACTGACACAATGTTAAATCTTTACAAGTTTCACATTAAAAATAAAAAAAGATAGAAAACATAGAAATATATGCAAGCTATCTCATGACAATAAAGTCTCTCCATCTTGTGGGTTAGTAAACCCTCAATTTCATCTGATGAAGAATCTCTTCCTCCAATTTTCAGTCCTCACCCTCCCCTATCAATCCAGGGATACCTTTTCTCTGAAACAATTACACTTGAGGAGTTTTGAACTCCTGGTTCAGACTAATCCATCTAACGACAGAAGCACCTTTCAAGCTTCCATTTGACACAAGTCCATCGTTCATCATTTGCTGGTGCATATGCTTTTTGCTGACAGAGCTCCATTACTAGAAAAAGCTCAGTAAGTAAAGCTGATTTGAAACAACTATATATTATAGGTAGCCTGCATGAGACACGCTGATTTGGAGTCTAGAAAATCACCACATAAAAAAGGAAGAGGGGGAGGGAGGGTGGCTGAAAAGAACTATTTAATTATTAAAATACTTCCACTTCTTACCAACAGCTGCAATGTGATTTATTGGTGTTAATTTGCAATTTACTTGGGAAACAAGGGAAGAGAAATTTAATTCTATATAGCAAGTACGTAACATGCTTTGTAATTCTTCGACCAGAAACGTTTTTGTCTTTGATTAATAATAAAATGCTGCACCAATGCTTTCAAAACACAGACCCCTACCAACTTTAGCATGTTGTAAGATCATCACAGCTGGAAAACAATATGTTGAGCCATAAATTCAACAGCACAAGCAAGAACACTTTTGATTCTATTTTTTGACCAAACAATGACATAATTCAGATAACATTAACGAGGTATTTTTGTAGTATTTTTGGCAACTCTAAGTGATTTACCAACATGCATTAAGTTTCAGCATTCTGTGTGGTTTTGTATTTCAGTCTCTATTTTACAAACGCAAGTGTAGGGCAAAGAGAGGTTAAGTAATGTATTCAACATCCACATTCTCTTATTCATCACTTTGGCTAATCAACCTTATGATTATATGGATGAGGGATGCAAAGATTTGGCCAGTTTGGCTGTACATAACTCAACCATCAGAATTTATTTTTTTTTAGAGAGTCAAATAATAAATAAAAAGTAATATAGATAGGATGGGAATAACAGATGCTAGAAAAATAAAGGGTCTATCAATGAAGTACAATTAGCCTTCAAGAAGGTCCTTTTAGGCTCTAGGAGAAAAAGAAAACACTTACATGAAGCCAAGGAAGCACAGGCTCAGGCTAAATGTCAATTAGTAGTTACATCACACCTGTTTTAAATGCTATGCTGTGAAGAGGATGGAGAGCCACTTCCCATAACATTCAGAAATATTACACTCGGGCCAATCTCACTGGGGAGGAAGGACACAGAGAAGAAAGAGAGAAAGGCAGCAGCTGAAATAACGACCCCACAACCACATTTCAGAATCTATATATAAGATATAGGTAGATAAGGCCATTTCCAGCATCCAATATTCTTTTCTGTTTCACTGACTGGAATGAAAAGAGAAGTTAAAAATTGAAATGGAGATGTAGAGTTTGTTGTTTACTTGAAGAGGAATTAAGTTCTGCGCTTTGATGTGAGACAGTGGAGCTTACAAGTTCTACCTAGATAACAAATTCCATACATTAGAGACAGTTTTCTTTTCCATCTGTCAGCACACTGCAAAGAGCAATACATAGAAGTAACAGCCAAAAAACATCACTGGAATAAAAATAAGTATCTCTGTACTCCATAGTTCTTTAGACTTTTGCCTTCTTGATTTCAACAGATTTATTTGTGACACCAAGGGGTTTTTTTTTAATCAGCAGGAAGTATTCAAGCCACTCACATGATGAGTTCCTTATGTAGACATTATGAATACTTCTCCCAGAAGACTGCATAGGAAGCCAAGATTGAAGGTAACCTGATGTGCTCTTTGCCCTCTTCAGCCTAGATGTCCAAGAAGCTACCTCAGACTGCTCCACGTCACAGAATTAGCACAAATATACCTCAAGGCATCTGTTTGTCAAAAAACATGGACAATCTCTCTGATTTTATAGTATACTTGATATACCACAACAGCAAAGCTCGAACACGCTTGAATACCTTAAGGGAGTTCAAATTTATGCATGCAAAAAGCAATCTCCTAAAAAGGAGAAAAAATTGTCTCATTACCTTCTTACCTCCCATACTGGGGACCATGCTCAATTTTACAGTATTAAGTACCAAATAAAATGTGAGTCCTGTTCCACGCATTCTTTTTCCTGTTACCATCTAAGAAATTAAGAGATAGGCAAAGCGCACTCCATACTTCCATGATGCACTTTTGAATAGCTAATATGACGACCTAACTTAACTAAAACAACCTTCAGTTGTGAAGAAATGTAATTCCCCTTCTCCTCTATGGGGAAAGTTTAATTCCCTTTATCAAAACACAAATACATTCTTTTTGGTTAAAGAGAAAGTCTGGTACACTGACACAGAAACAGTGTCTACTGATTTACAGACATCTCACTTGGAATAAGTCTAATTTAATGAGAGGTAGAAAGCATATAAGTTGCAAATGGGAAAAAAAAAATCAACCAGAGTAGACAGCAACAAAAATTTAAATGGTGCTCTGATGATTAATTAGGTTATATTTTCTATGTAGATCAACGAGTGCCAGGCACAGGCAGCAACATTTCTGAGGCAATTAGAAGGGAAAACACCCACATTTAATACAGACAAAACCAGTACTTTTGAGAGTCACAGTGATTGTCCAATTACCCCTCCTTCCTCCTCCTCTTCAAGTACCAATTTCAGATTAGTACAGGTACACTAGGTTATATAATGATCTGAGGAAGCTCGAGAACAATTTTTAAATGCTCAGTTTTATAAATATTTATTTTAGTGAACATCATGTAAACTATAAGCAAGATAATAGCTTCTACCAAAGTTCACTTCATTTCCAAAGACATAATAAATGCTTAAGAGTTTAGAACTGGTTTTGATCCTCACTAGGATTTTCATATTTTTTTACAGCATGAATCTAGAACACAAGCACTTAAAACCTGACCTTCAGGATTATTCTGAATACAGACTGCATATATAGGTTGGGTATTAAGAGGTACTTTTGAAAAATTAGACTCTTTTGACACTAATATATCTTACATTAAATAATTTATAAAATGTCAAGGTTCTATCCAGCATGTGTCTTTGTACTTACTGGGAAACATCTTGAAGAAAAACAATACAGAAAGTCAACCCAGACAAGTACTAAAAAGTGATAATGTAACCGTTAAGTGGAAGAAAAGGTTCTTTCTTCAATACTGCTTCTGTGCTCTTAGAACTTTGGATGAGTTATATATCTTATAGCAGCTGTTCAACCCTCTCATTTTCACAATCACTTTAAAAAAAAAAAGTCTCTTGCGAGCTAATGACTATGTACATAGTTATTTACCTTCATAAGAATTAGTATTCATCTGTAAGTTCTATAACAACTACACAGTATTTTGGGAAATACACCTGTTTTCAGAAAAATAAAACTTCTTTAAACTTCTTTCTGTGCACATCTGATGTCACATTTTGGTAACATACAAGCCTTCTCACTGAATAGTCACTCAGGCTACCTAAGAAATGTGGCACAATATTCACGGCCAAAATTGTCTCTGAAGTTCTAAAATGCAGAGTGTTATCCCGTATTAAAGCTTGATACAAGATCTTTACTAAACAGAATTTTAGAACTCCAGGAGACTATCAAGAGATGCTCAGTCCTGCATTTCACCTTTTTTAACTACTAAAGTGGCAGGCTGAAGTACAACACATTCGCATCTGACAAGGACTGGATCTAAAGCTTTATCATGTTGATATCACATGGCCATCAAAAATCTTGTTTAAATAAAGGTTCCATCTGAAACACATCTGAAAAAATGAGGACATTTGTTGTGATTACATTCCTGCTCCACTGTTTCTTACACAGTTTCTTCCTCCACCATAGTACCAGCCACTTCTGGCAATGCTTTGTTAGACAAAGCGTACTGTTGCTTTGGTTCTCCCACAAATTAATTGTTGTGTTTTCTTCAAATCACAAAATAAATAAATAAATAAATTCAAATTAAATTTAAACAAAAAAGTAACATTTTTTTAGGTTAATTTAGAATATGACATTATTCCAGGCCCCATTTTGCTACAAACTGAAGATATGCACACACTTTAGCAGATTACTCACAAGCATGGTCAGGAGTGATGCATATAAAATGGCTAATGGCATACTGTTATGCATTTTTTATTTACTACACAAATAGAGCAGACTAGAAATAAACACAAGGTCCTGCAGGGCAAGCCATGCATTCTGTAGATATAAAATCATTGCTCATTAAGAAAAAAAAAAATTAGCTCTAGTGGCTACAATAGAGAACAGTTAAATGTGTAAAGAATTGAAGCATGTATCAAAATATGAGTTCATATTTTCTAGGGAAGATCAACAGTGATACTGATGCTATAAGTCTCCTATTTTTCATTTAGTAGGTCTCAAAACCTAAATTATTAACAGTGGGCCACTCCACATCAGTCAAAAAGACCGAACTGGGGACCTTTTGCCTGAGGTTAGGCTCTCAGACGCTCCAATCAGCACATTTAAACTCTTAAATATGATGCTGCCTTCAGTATTTTTTCTACCTAGATTCAAGAGCAATTTATGAGCTTATGAGACAGATGCCCAAAGTGAAAAAATTGACCTGTCTTTTTCACAGGACGTGCAAACTTCAAGAACCTTGAACCTTTCTAATCTGTCAACAAAACACTTGTCTTCAGTTGCCAGATGGATATTTGTAAAATAAAAATAAAAGCCAATAAAACACACACAATATTGAGGCTTGCATGAATATGCACTTATACTCATTCTGCTGGAATTCTGCCACCAAGACGGAATATGCAATAAGTGCATATTCATGCAAGCAACAGAGAGAGCAAAGATGTAGCAGAAACTGCATCGACGTTACAATGAAATCTCTCTGCCAAATAGTTTACCCAGTTTGTAACAATAATAAAGCAGCACAGGTGGGATGAGCAATTAAAAACAAAGCAAGCATGTTTGCTTCAAAAAAGCTACCAGACACTCCAATACAAAAGACTTCCATCAAAGTCAGTAACTTTCAGTAATGGTTGCTTACCTGCCAATTTAAATGTATTCCTTATGAATTATATTGTTCATTAACGACATACATCGTCTAACTCTGTCAGAACAGGCAGAAGTGTGAGACGCAGATTATGTGAAAGCTATACTTTCCAAGTAGTAACAATGCTAAAAATATATTTGAATATTTCAAAGGAACATAGGCTACTTTTATTGTAAGCTGTATATATTGCTATATCCCAGCTCCGGTCAGAGGTGAGCAAAACATGTTTATTTGACCAGCTTCTATATATTCAATCTGTCTCCTCATGTACCCAAGAACTGAGTCCTGGAGTGAACACCTCTACAAAGTAAAAGTAATCCATGAGGCTTCAACATGACCTAACCAAGGAGAAAGCAATCCCTGAAGCAGAGATGCAGTATATACCCTAAGCATTAGAGCTCTCTATCTGTTGAAGTGCTTGTCAGGAGGGAAGGGACATGTATATTATTAAATTACCACAAATACAATAAAATTATCACCTTTTTTAATCCTTAACACCAGGAAGTTCACAAAGTACTAAACAGTTTTACAGGTAGTTGTTCTCTTTTCCTCTCACATTCCTTTATAGCTGGTAACCTAAGAAGGTGCCAACCCCAAATGTCCTCTTCATGCTGGTAAATTACTAGGAGGAATACAGCTTGGCCACTTGTAGTTACAACACTAATTTAAGAAACAAAATAATTGGAGAAGACATAATCACGCTGAGTTCACAGAATGATAGAATGGTTAGAGTTGGATGGGACCTTAAAGATCACTGAGCTCCAACCCCCCTGCCATGGGCAGGCACACCTCTCACCACAGCAGGTTGCTCAAAGCCCCATCCAGCCTGGCCTTGAACCCCTCCAGGGATGGGGCAGCCACAACTTCCCTGGGCAACCTGTTGTTGTACCTTTGTAGTATAACCCTCAGTGCCTGAAGTCCCAAATAACTCACAGAGGTGCAGCACCATAAATGCATGCTTATAAGCCCACCACGATTCAGCACACAAACATCATTATGCATTACCTAGTTTAACATAAGTTATATTCACATCCAAAGACAATTGAAAAGCTTAAAATACAAGTTTTCCAGGACTGGAAGGCCGAGACAATTCAGAAGAGCACTGTTTGTTCATTGTTGCTAAGTTTGTTTTTCATCTCATGTGAAAACCCTTTGCTCTAATAGAAAGAGATGTAAAATATTTCTTTAAACTGAAGTGAGCTCCCCTCTGACCCACCAGCAATTTGGCAAGTCAGATGAGCTGGCACACCAGCACACTCTATTAGCTCATGAAGACCAATAGCTTGTCTGTAAAAATTTGCAAGGGCCTAATGCACTCTGACAAATGACAAAGGTTATTAAAGGACAGCTTGTGGGAGTATAATTGCTTTGTGACTTTCTTGCTATTAACAGAAAGAAAGAACATCAGTAGAGAGTTAACACCATGAAACATGAACAGAGGAATCCACCAAGATCTTGACTCAGCATAGCACGGAAGGACATTAATTCCATTCCTGTATTACAAAGCAATTAAAACCATGGTTAAGCACATGCTATATGCCTACTGTTTAACTGGAGGAAAAAGCAGTCATCTTTTCAGGTGCCAGGACAGTCTACATTACAGAACAGACAGACTATATTACTGCTATGCTGGTACATGTTTTCTACGGAAAACTTTGCTTTAGTTTGTATACAGATTCTGTGGAGTAAGTTACAGGATAGCTGAAAGTTTGCAAGCATTCAGTCTTCCCCGTTCTGCCCACAACATGCAGGGTCTCACCCCCCAGGAAAACTGAGTTTTTTCTGCGAGAATCAGTTTGTCCATGTTTGTCAAAAATACTTACCGAAGCTGAGGTGTAAATCAATTCATATTGCAAGAGTTTAATTGTTTCAAAATAGGAGGAGGAACACCAGAGAGAAATCTGACAAGGTTAAAAGGAGACTGGGGAAAAGTTTAGGCCTAACACATATTAAATAAAAATCAATCAAGCTGACTTCTCAAGAATTACCAAGTAAGATATATCGTACCATGGCTCAAAGCGAGGGGAAATGAGGGGTAGGACTCCTAACCACACAGCAGCGTTTGCTTTGTGCAGAAATGAAGTACTATACATTAACTCTTAGCTCCCTGCAAAGCACTGGCTCCTGGCAAAGTGAGGACAAGAGAGTTGATGCTTTGCACTGAGCAAGCCAGGAATTCACTGACAGCTTGAAGCCCCCACCTGGTTCATGGGCAGCGTTTCTACTTACCCGTGAAACTCCAGGTTTTGCTTTTGTGGAGAGACCTGCACCTTCCTCTGGCTGTGTTTCTGCAGTGGCAAAGCACTTCCGACCAACTGATCAGCAGCATCTTGCCTGATGCAACACAGAATTCCCAAGATTCAAACTGTTTTCTGAAAAGGCTGTGTCCCACTGCAAACCCTACCCTTCCTTCTCAAACCAGCCTTATTGGAAAGGTAAATGCATGCGTGGCATATTCTCATGGGTACGTAACAGGAAAAAAAGTTTAGATACTTACTTTATATGAAAGGATCGATCTATATAGCAAGGGAAAAAAAAAATAAAAAAAAAAAAGAAAAATAATAAAATTCACAAACAAGGGGTTGCTGAGTATCAATACAGGCATCACAGTTGGCTTGAATTTTGTTGTAGTTGGGAGCTGCTTTTTTTTCCTTTTTATTTATTTTATTTTAACATACAAGAAGTGTTTTATAAACAGCTACTTAAATCTATGCTGCTTTTCTTTTAGTAAAAAGGATGCATGAGGCTTTCAGACGTTAGGCAGAGTGCAGCTGGCTAACTAATACTGAACTTCATGAAACAGTCATAAACTTCCATTTCTGACCTAACTTTAAAGGAAAAGGCTTTTACAAGGTTTGTGTGACACCCCCTTCTCTGAAATCATTGGTACCCCCAACTGTCAACAGCTGCTTAGCCTCCCAGCTCCCAGCATCTCAGCCCAGATATCAATACTTATTCTCAGAATTCTTCTCAAGTCGCAGTCTAAGACTTACACAGTCATGATCTCTTCCGCATACTCACATAACTAACCTCAACTCCTTTTTAGCCTTATTGACTAGTATTATCTGTAAAACTAGTGTAATAGGTAGTGTAAACTACCTAACTGTACCAGCTAGCTTTCTTTTTAACCTATTCAGTGTTGGAATATTGTCTGTATCTTATTCATCTGCTTTCTTCGTTGTTGCTGATGACAACGTCACCTGAACAAATATTGTGACTAGTCTTATTCACAGTATTTGATGGACAAAGGCCAGTTTAACTAAGTCATATATCTATAAATGGAATACTGTTTGAAAACAACCAATTTCTATTAGTAGACAAAGCTGTTACATTTCTTAAGTGAAGGAAACTTACTACCTCCGAATAAAGTTTGTACTGAAATGTTGTTGGAACCAGTAAATCAGTACCAATGCTATTCAGCAGCAGCTGGGTATGGCCTCCAGCCACATGGCAGAGATTATTCTTGCATATCATCATCCCACATGAAGCAGCTATGTTTACGGATTGAAGATAATTTAACAGCCTTCTCTAGCTAGCATCAATATTAAGACCCCCAAAGTAGAAAAGGAAAAAGGGGTGTGGTGGTGGTGATAGAAGAGAGAAAATCTGAACCAATACTCCTTCAAGAATGATTCATGGTTTCTTTATTTCAACACACCATAAAAACCAATCTTCCTCAAAACAGATTTGCTTGGGTAATACATGATGTCATCATAAATCATATTTTCCTCTTCTGTCAGTGTCAGCAGTTTTCTTGGACTTCTTTGAAGAAGGGGAAAAAAAATAAAAAATAAAAACCAGAAGAGCCAGAACCGTCTTTCAGCTTTGGCAGAAAAGGGCCTTTTTGTTCCCAAAACATTTGTCTTCACATAACCCAACACCACCCTCCTGTAGGAGTCGAGAAAGCATCACAAAGTGTTATCAAAATGCAAAGCCAGTATCAACATAGAACTCCTTTCTACTCTTTCCAAACATGAACTTCGTTAGTTGACATCATATTTCCTCTCCAGTGGAGTAAATGTATATTTGTTCACATTTAAACTAAAGAGTAATCTAATCTATGCCAGAAGGACACTCAGAGCATTCAAAAGAAGGACAGCACTGTGTGACAGAAGTCCTGAACTGCAAGTAAACCATTTAGTAATAACAAAAATAAGCATTCATTCTTCTCTGCTTTTGTCCCTTCTTTCTGGTTTTCATGAAATTGCGTAATGATTTTTGCTGCTTCTTAGTCAACTAATTATTATTTGTCCACAAAGTATAAACTGGTTTTTATTCTGATTACAGTTCTCCACAACCACCTCTGACTACTACACAGAAACCACTTTACTTGTCTGTGATATCTGATGAAGCATTCATAAGAAGCAATAAGAAAACAGGACAAAGCTTAACATAAAGCTTAAGTTTAATAAACTTCAAGACTTTTATTAGTGATGGGACTTATAAATTATAGTAGATACCACAATATTTACCTTCCTCCTCTACAGATACATAAAATAGTCTTTATTTGCCTGCTTACGCAATATAAAAATTCCTGAGCATTCTAGTTTAAAGTTCATGACTGTAACATGCACTTTTTTATATTAGACCTATCAGCTTTAACAAGGAGAGAACAGCAACATGCTAAATTCTTTTCCCCTCTCTAGTCTATCCACTCTTCTGACTGTGCAAGAGGACAACAGATACACAATCTATAACAGACTTGCAATAAACAGGGTAGCACGTAATTGTGAAGAAGTCCCATCTTGATGTGTTAAAAGCAATAACTGTCCTATTGATTTAAAGAGAAGGCAAGAATACTGTTAGGTGCTGTAAAAACATGTGGTTGGCAGGCACCACACTACCAAAGCAGAGAAGATACCTAGAAGCAGAGTAAACATTTTTGCACTCACACAGATTAGAAGAATTTGTGGGAATAAAGTGGAAGCAGCAAAACTGTCCAAAAACTGGGTCATCCAAGGTGGCAGTCAGGCAGCACAGAGGTGATTTGAGGACTGAGTACAGAGCAATTAGAAAAGTTAGCACAATGGAACAACAGATGAGTTCTCTACATTTGCAAAACAATATACTATCATTAGAACAAAACAGGTAAATGAAATACCCACTCTACACTCTTCCCGAATCCCAGTATTCTGATAGGAACAACAAAGTTTGTTAGAACTGATGGCACAGAACAGAATCCACTCATCAGGAGGTTCCAAGCTACTAAAGAAATACATAACAGAGCTAAGCAAGTTCTGCAAGCTATTTAAAACTTAGTCTGTTCTTAGTTCATGATTGAAATTTATATTTTGAAGACTTCTCAGGCCTGAGATCTCATTTTTCAAACACCCAAGGAAAAATAAATATAATGCAGGGTTCATGTTAAAAGGAGCTTACACTGAAAAAAATATATCTCTATGAAAGGAATATAAATATAGCCTATATAAAGCCTGGATATGATAAAGTTATGTAGGCATTTTCTATGACTTGTGATCAACGATGAGTTTTAGGCTTCTACTCTACAAGCTTAAATTGGAATAGAAAACATTGCTCCTTTTGTATGGTAATTTTGATGACACTGCAAAGCCACTACATAGATCCCTTGCAATTATTGAACGCCATCTACATCCACACTTGGTTTACAAAATTTCTAAGGAATCACAGACAATTTCTGGCCCAAAACCAAACAAGCATCAGAGGAAATTACTCTTGAAACTTACCATCCAAGACACTTTCAGCAATTCTGAAAATGACAAATCATCAGTAAGATTGTACATCCTTACCCATTCCACCAGAAGACTAACATCCAGCTTTACTGAAATTTAATCTTCAAGATTTGTTTCTTCTCCCAGAAGGCATGATTCCCATACCCATTTGAAAAGCTTCTGCTATTGTCTTGTATTTCAGAAACAGACAACATGCTCAGATTTTTTTTTATAACAATTTCAGTTTAAAATAATTTTGAGGTTCTTAAGGATAAGTCAGCTAAAGGATGTCTGGAAGCATTAGGCAGCAAGAAAAAGAACCCACCAGTCACCACTGAGACTCAAAAACATATTCCAAGACATAAGAAACCACAAGAAAGAAAAATTAGTACACACAAGCTGGCATCTTGCTTAAAAGGAGGAGGATATTTATTCTTTCAAAATTCCACAAGTTTTTTTTCTATGTAGCTATCATGATGTGGACAATGAACTTCCTCAAAGTAACCTACATATATTTGGAATCTACTTTGTTTCTTACATTACTTGCATGCAGAAGTGGACGTAACTTTAAATGCTCACCATATTTTCACAAAAACAGTGAAAGACAAACTAAAAGCTGTGATGATTAATTCTCTCGAGTACTACCAAACAAATGTCTTCAACAGTTACTATTCCAATAGTCAGAAGGCAAGCTCAGAGCTGCAAACATCAGCAAATAAATTTAATTAACACATATGAGAATGATGGGTAGGGAAAGAATATAAGATTGAAAGATAAAGAACTGTTTTGCAGCATTCCAACAAAGTATTTCAATACTTGGAAAAGGAAACAGCTTTTAAAAAAAACCACCCTCAATAATTCTAAAATAATAGCACAAATGTTTGCAGACCAAGTAAAGCAGAACTCAAAGTAATTGGAATTTAAACATTAATCTCTTCTAATTTTAAACAATGGTGTGAAAATCACAGATTCTATTTTAAATCTTACCCAATTGTTCTACAAAAGATAAAACTATTTTACCTATAGTCACTAATCTCACCCAAGTGACCAAGGCACCTAAATGCGAAGGATCTTCAATGAAAAGGTAAAACTAAACAATAGGAAGAAAGCTTAAAGTGCTGTTTGTGCACATCGCAAAGAAGGGGAAAATAGCAAATTACAGATCTTAGAGCAGTATTTCATTAAGCCAATTTCTGTATTGTAGTCTCAGACTACTTTCTTCTCCTGAGCTGAAATATTATCTGAAGGTGAAAAAAGGAAAAAAAGAAACTCTCAAACTAGCACAACTGAAGTTTTTATAGGTCACACGGGACGCCTGCTGCCATGCACCAGATGTGTGTAGGAAAAAGAAAGTGGTCAACATATGATATTAAAAAACAGTGCAGTTTCAAATATTTTAAACATGATGTCAAGTGCGTTCAACAGGTCTACAAATGCATTACATTAGCCTAAATTTAGTAGGTGATAATTGAAATCAGAGATCCAGTCGTTACCACTGACATGTTTCTAAATACTACCCAATAAATTTTTGTCTGTTTCAGATTCTGTATGACAGCTGGCAGCTGGGAGGGAGGAATCACCAAGAGGGTACACATGCACACGTGGACAACGTGTCTGGATTTAAATTCCAGTATCTTCCCTTTCTAGAGTTAATGGAACAGTGACGATACTATCATACAAAAGGCAAGCTCCCACAGTTGAATTCTACAAGCTGAATTTTTTTCTGTGGGCTCTACCTGGTAGCTTGCAGCAAGCACTGAGTGTGGGACAGGACTGTATCCTAACTAGCTCCAATTGTATTTCCACCATATGAATTTTCACAGTGAAGTTCATTCACCTTTTTTAGAAATATGAGATCTGTTCTTCCTTCTTATCATTACTGATCATCTCTTAATTTTTAGCTAGGAAAGGAAGAATGTCCAACAGCAAGAGAAGGTGTAAGTCTCAGTTCACATCTCTTCTGTTGTTAATGTTGCTATTTTTATAACTATATACAGTTCAACCAACCACAAGGGAACAAATATGAGGAAACCCTGATCCACCTGAAGGCAAAAACATTTTTTTCCATGTCTACAATGCATTCAATTGTTTTACTTTCTTTTCAGTCTCAGCTGCATCATCCCCTTGCTGATACATCAGCTATCAGATAATACGAAGTGCAGCTGAAGAGCACATGGGAATCAATTCCCTCTAGGAGCACTACAGATGTGGCAGGTGGACAGGTGTCAACTATCAGTCATGCAGAAGCAGTTTATGCAAGTTGGTACGAAGGCCTGAAAATTAAATTCGGCATCTAGAGTTCATCAAGAAGGCTTGGCACCTCAGTCTTGCCATCTGTAAAATGGAGACAGTGGTGTCTTCCCACTTCTCAAAGGAAGCTGGACTTGAGGACACAGTACTAAAAACTGTGCCTGGCACTTTGTGTAACACCATCAACAGCACGGCTTTTGGAAGGAAATTTAAACATCTAGTTAGAACCAGGGAATGCTGGGAATGGAAGAACAAGGCTTCCACTAATAAAATTAGTCGTTCGGATTTAGGCGCGTAAACCTTTGTACACAAGCAGTAAATATTTCTTAAGCTTATTGTATTATAAATTTTAAAAATTATGTCTAGCAAGATTAACTTTGAAAATATCTTTTTTCTTAAAAAAAAAAAAGTAGTCTTTAAAGAGACAAACCACATTGTCTCTCAGTATTCTTTTCAAAGGAAGATCTATTTACAGAGCCACAATATTTCTATCTAAAGAGCTAAAAGGAAGCTTCATGCTACTCATCCTTAGCTTTTTATACCCTGAGACACAAAAGACCCATAAAACTACTAGCACCTATTAGAAGTATTTAGCTTTGTTAGTGGCCTCAAGAATTAAAATTGAAACTGCAATCAACATTAACCACTGACTGCAGTAAAGCACCAGGGGACACCTTGGAGGTAAGCACAGTTATCAAAGACAAAATTGGAGAGTCCCACATTAGATGGTGGGGAGTGGAAGGAGAAACATCAGTTTGACATTTTTTCTGCCGCTCAACTAGTTGCTAGAAGAAAGCTTTTGAAAAAATATTAAAAAAAAACAACAACAAAAACCAACAAAAGAAAACAGAAAGACTAATCCTACAAAGTTACAAAGTAATGAATGACAATTCTATTGGTATTAAGTAATATCAAAATTGAAAACTTCTGAAATCTACTATATTAATAGTTATATTTAAAATGCAAATCCAATTTTAAAATTAAGACTTTTAATAAATTGTTGTTTAGAAACTTCCTTCTTGAAACTTCAACGCAGCCAGTCTCTCTACTGATCAAGAGTTAGACCTTCACCAAATTCTGCCAACATCGTCCTCAAAAACCCCAAAATTCATACAAGGTCATTTAGAATCCAAGTCATAGGTTATTCTGGAAGGAGGGGGCCAGAGGGGGAGTATCCTGTGGCACCTATGGCATACAGTTGCTAAAGTTGCTGAAGATGAATTTGCTGATCTGCCTTTCTTAAGACTTTTGGTCCAAAATAAAATGCAAAATGGCAGCCTTTTATGACATTTTTATTCTATTCCCCTTTTGTACTTCCTCCATTAAAACATTTTCCTCCTCTCTTTTTCACTGTCCAATATTAAAAAGTCATTTATTGCAATAAAGGGATTTAGTGATTTGGGAGTAACTTCTGTATACTGTACACCCTCTAGACACCCCAGAACTATGTTAATAATTTTCTTCCTATTAATTGTCTCATCAACTCACAGCTGGCTATGCTTTTTATTTCATTATGTTATTCATCAATCTAAAATAGAACTATAACAGAAAAAGAAATTGGAAAGGAGCAATTTCAATATTTCAAAACAGATGCAAATCAACGCCAGAGATGCTACACAGCATATTTTTATTGAGACAATTCTATACATGTCTGAAAAATGAACTTGTAATAAATAAACTCATATCCTGTGGAGGTATGTTTTTCCTTCCATCTTATGAGCTAATTATGCCAACACAACATAACGTTTTCCTAAATGCCTTATAAACTGACCCAGTTACTCAGAAAGTATTATATTTAAATTGATGTGATAGATGCAAACTGGAACATTCGGATTTCAATTCTGGCACCAATTCCCGGATCCCCTTCCCAAGTAATTTAAGGACTTCCTCCCGATAGTTTTTCATATTCTTTTAACTGACATTTTATCTTTATACAGTATCTCAGCAGAATGAACATGCACTAAAACAATGACAGCCCTTCTTTGGCTGTCATCTCTCATTCTGGCAAAGACAGATGTCTTACACTGGCTTATGCCAATAATAGAGCCGACAAAAAACAACAGAGACTACCTGCCTCTGATGTAAAGGCACCAATTCACATTTGTGACACTCATTTGTCAATTAACAGATTTCTTCCATTGTTGACACATGGGACTTAAAAGATGTGGGCTAGAATGTGATGAATTAAAAAAGACAGATGAGTAAGCTATGAGCTGCAAAGTAATACTATAATGTGCTTTAGATAGGAATATCAACTGACACCCCTGACAGGCCATACAAGGTTTTATTTCATTTTGCTCTGTATCTAGGCTTCATACTTTGTCTTCTTTGTTCTCTTTTCATCAAGCTCCTAACATCTCATTCTGACAGCCAGAGACATTTAAGGCACTTTCGTTTCAAATGCAAGTTAGCGTACTTGATTTGTCATTAAAATGCAAAACGATTGCCATTGCAGGTAAATGTAGGTATGCTTAAAAGGTTGTATCTGCAAAGTAAAAGCTGAAAATGGTTTCTGGTTGCTTTGCTTAACTCTTTCACCAGCCTCGGAGTTTGTCTAAGGCAAGTGTTACCGCACTCTAATAGAAGTGTAGCAGCACCTGCAGTTTTATACAGGGTACATTTTAGTATATTTAAATAACATAAAAGCTTTAAGTTACAATGTCAAGCATAGAGAGGCACTGTCAAGTCTACACATGGAGCCTTAGTATGATTTACACAAGAACCTGAAGAGAGTCTATCATCCAAAGCTCTCTGGGGTCAAAGCACTCTGCTCTCACCCACTCCTGCAGCTAGACACCCATGAAGAAAAGCTGGGGGCAGGGGGAGTGGTGTTTGTTTTTAGTACACCAGTTGTGGTTGATTTAGCTGGAATCACCAGTATGGCAATTTTAACAGCGATTTGCTTTCTCTGTTCAACGATCACTTAAAGAAACACGAAGGCCTTTAAATAAATAAATAAATAGATAAATAAATAAAATGCTCCCTAGCTAAAAAGGCAAGGAACAGATTTAAAAACATTGCAGAAAAATAGACCTGCACAGGATGGAAATGAGTAACCCCCGGTGTTCTACACACATGCACAGATGTGAATGCATTCTGCAATATGAATAAGGTTATTTCTATTCAACCTGATAGATTCAAACACAGAGGATCTCACTTGTGTTCAGCATACAAAACCTACTGAACGGAAAAATCTATTATTTTCTGCAGGTAGTAAAAGGTGTGAAAAACAGCAGTATAATTTAAGTAAGCAAATCTTCTTGACACAGAGGTAAGATCATATTTTGCTTGAGTTTAGCAACTTACATATGAATCTTTAACATCAGTCTGTACCTTTATCTTTTTTGTAGACTTTGTTCTGCTTCTTTACTAGGAAAAAAAAAAAAAAGGGGGGAATAGGGCTTCATTCACCAGGGTGTAGAAGCCTTTTTCCCTCCCCCCACCCTTTAGAACAAGAGCTGTACAGAAACTTTCAGTGAAGGAATCATTCAGGAAAACTGATTTAGATTATGAATTCATAGTGCATTAAAGAAAAGTTACAGAACCTTAAACATTTGATGCTTCTGTGTATACAATGGAGCTTAGAGACTGACTCTGACACTATTCTGCCTACTGCTAATGTGTATCTGTTACAATATAGGAATTACTCATTCCAAGTTATACGATAGCAATAGGCTATGCTGTAAATACAAGCATTAACTTTATAAGCACTAGCTATCTTAAGGGGTTTCTAGTGTTACTTCTTCTGGCTGCATTAGTTTTAATTGCCTCCAGTGCATTTCTGCCCCCACAGAGAAAGAAAATTAAAATAAAAATTTTAAAAAAATAAATAAAAAAACATGCAAGACAATGTCTTGACGCTAACTTCACTCTTTTACTTTGGTTTAAAATACTAGGGCTACAGCAACCAGGATTTTCATCTGCTGTACCAAAACACACAAAGAAACACTTGCCCATTCACTTCTAGCTCAATACAGACATATGTCCTCTCTTCCTCCATCTACCAATCAGTAGAAAGTGAGACAAATGATAGTCAAAAAAATTTCCAGTTATGCATTAGTCTCCTTACCTTTAGAAACTTCTGTTGCTCAATCATTTAAATGCAGGTGAAGCCCTTGTTTCAAACCACCTGTGGTTGCAGTGACCAGAGCCTGTCATTCAGTGGCAAAGTAGTAGCCCGTATTGAATGGGTTGAGATAGATTCTCATTAGAGATATGTCCACATTTCAAAAGCCCTATTATTAGTGGTAGGAACAGACTATTTGCTAATAATACTTATTTCAAGGAAGCCAAAGAATTAACAGTGAAAGAAATGTAACTACCCTCTGACATTCTCGCTTTAGGCTGGAAGACAATTTACTAATTGGGCACCTGGAACCAATACTGTACAGAAGCAGCTGAGCTAATGCCTGGCCTGGTTACAGCAAACAAAAAGGAAGAGCCTTTGCAAGAAAGCAAGAACCTCATGTTGCAACTGCACCCAAATCTCTCAGCAGCTTTCTGCTGACTTAAGGAGCTGTGAGCCAATGGGGAAAAAGACAAGAAGGCACAGAGTGAGGGAGGGAAATAAACTGGACAAATAATGCAGCCTCTCACTTAGTTGGCTAGTTTCATTTTCTTAGAAAACACAGTATTTGACATTTTTTTCCCAAAGCCATTCCAACATATTCACCTTCACACATGACTGTTTATGTGTTATTCCAAAGTACTTCACTGTTCAAGGCAGAGAGTGCATAAAATGCAAGATAAGTAGAAAAACTGTTCAAGATCCTTGAACAGCTGTAGTTTTAACATCCACACACTGGACTGTCAAATTATCTTAACGTAACTGTGTTGGAAGTAGAATTTTCTGAACATTCAATATACTGTTAATCCTGGGCATGTCTAGAATACCTTTCCCTCAGCCTTTAAGTGCTTTAAAATAATCAGTACAGTTTATCATTTACATAACTAGGTCAAGTTTTGATCATTTCTCTCCCACTGAAAGATCTTGAGAGTCCCAGGAGCCTAAAACACAGCATATCCTCACCCACTGCTTTTGAGGCCACATGGCCCTGCAGAATCATGGCACTGCAGCAAGTCTGGGACCCTTCACATCTGAAATGGTTTGAGGACAATTCTGCTGTGTTTCCTTGTGCTTTAAGAGATTTTACTCTCAAGAGACAAAATGCATTTTCAGCATTTGGTTAAAGAATGAAACTAAAAATAGATGAACAAAACCCTCAAATCACTGTCACCAAAATAAATCTTCACCAGCCACATCTTGGTCATAAAAAGCTGCTCTCTTGCTCTAAATAGGTAACTGGGTGCTCCCAGAGAATCTTCAAACCATTGGGAATAAAAATAAAAATAAAAAAAAAAAAAAAAAAAAAAAAAAAAAAAAAAGAAAAGAAAAGAAAAGGAAAAGAAAATTAAAAAAGATAATGAATACTCTTGATGAATAAACTTTTAAACTATTTACTAAAGAAGTAATTTAAGTCACCACAAGTACGTGCCTTTCTTATAAAGAATACATATGCTAACTTTGATCTTCAAACCCGTGGCTGGAAATAACGATTTTAAAAAACTATTAAATGTGGGTAATAGGTAACTTTTCTCTTAAATTCATAAACTGAGATCCCTGTTGGCATATTTGATCATAGATTAACATTCTAAGAGAACAGCAGCTCACATTTCTGAGTGTAATTTAAAAACATTGAGCACTAAGATGTCTTTCCATTGGGCATATTCACAAGGAACAAACAGCACCAGTCAGCCCACCTGCCAAATGGGAAGTGAAGAGTTGGCTCATAAAATATGAGCCATATTTTCAGTATCATTAAGTTCATTTTAACTATATGTACTCCTCATCTTTCAACATTCAGCAAAGCAAGCATTAAAAAATAGTGCTCAATGCAAATTCAAAAATTAAGGACTGAGTATCTGTACTCAAAATGGTTGCATCAGTTCAATACATTATACAAAAATGAACCAGCTGAGAGAACTGAGCACGTAAGTTTCATATTTAATAAAAAAAATAAAATAAATCCCTGTCACGGTTTAGCCTCGGCGGCAACAAAAGCGCCACATGGCAGCCCCTTGGCTCCACCCTCCAGCGGTGTGGAGAGGATGAGAAAGAAAAGGCAGACTCGTGGGTTGAGATAAAAACTGTTTACCAGAGCAACAGGTATTGCAGGGAAACAGTAACACAGATGGAGGAGACAAACACGAGTACAATACCGACCGCACCGCGCGCCACCCCGACCCGACCGCCACCGACGCCACCTGCCCATATATACGCCTACACCGTGACGTCACCACGCCCACTCCCGGTTGTGGCCCCTCCCCTCCCCGGCCAGCTCCCTGCTGCCCCTGGGCCTGGCACACATGGGGTGGAATAGCTGTGCCGGATAGAGACAGGGGAGAATCAACCCCGTCCTTGCTGGAAACCAGGACAATCCCCCAGAAATGTCCCCCACAACTTTTTAATTTCCTTTCTTTGTTTTACAAAAATGAAAAATTAAGGTTGGAGTTGACAGGTAATAAGCTAAACATTGTTACTGTAGTCTTTGCTGCAACAATATCAACACAGAAAAAGCCTGACTTTTACCAAGCACAAACACAGGGAGTTGGTTTCTACACCAAACAGCTCCTCATCTGAAATACGCATCAGTCACCACTGCACGAACGTCAACCCTGATGTAACTTTCCTTCTATAGAGGAGGAATATCTTTCCTCAGTAAGAGCTGATACCAAGACCAATACGGAGTACTTTTGAGAGCTTATGGAGTGAAAAAACAGAGTAGAGAGTTTAAAAATAACAAAAACTTGTAGTAATGTAGGTAGGTTTGGACAAAACAATCAAAAGGGAGATAGACATTTGTAATTTCCTGTTACTTATCTACTTTTTGATCCCATGACAGCTCCAATTTTTGTCAAACTCCCCCAAGGTCAGTTATCTATCCCAATCACCCATCTCTGATGTGTTGTATTTTTTTGTTAGTAACCTGCAAGTAATATGTTTTTCTTTCTAGGCTGAGTACGACAAGGTTATCCCCTGACAAAGCCTCAAAGACTAGCCTATCATCCCCCAAATGTTTATATATTTAAAATATATTATGCATTTATACTTCTTATATAATAAATTGAAATATATTATACATATCATATATATGAAGGCGTTATACATATATTATAAAGATCTTTACATAGAAGATGTTTTGTGAGTGTGTATCCCTGTGTGTACATATATTTACTAGATGCCAGTAAACTACTTTTGACAACAGCATCCATCCCACACACTATTCTTTCTATGAAAAAATGACCTGGAGATATACACACATTCAAGTGTACCTACCAGTACAGCTCATACGCCAACTGCACAGCAAAAACATTAGAAACTTAAGCACTTGAAGAAAAGCTATTTGAGTGTGGTCCAGTTTGCAAGAGCTTATCGATTTCCCTGAGTTTTGGATGGATTACAAACTATCCCCTAACGTTAGATATTTTGCATCTCTTATTTGTAGTTAGACTTTTTTTTTTTTTTAAGTGATTTCTATAGCCTTTCACCATAGCAAGGGTTCCTACTAACCGAAGCAATGAGATTATTTTTAAAATGAACTGAACTATTAGTGCTGTATTATATGAAGCACATTCACCATTGCCACTTACAGACTCAATGCGCAAATTAAGTTAAAAACAGAGAAGAAATTATAAAGAAAGGAAATGATCTTCCAACTGTACTAGTGAGCAACTCAGGCAAGAACGGTCAGGAAAGAGAGACTAGGAGAAATAAAACAAAAACAGAAATAAAAATTGTAAAATTTCACATGATTGCCAGCATCAGTTCATGGGTAGAGCCTGCAACAGAGCTATAACACTGCATTAACTATGACCTTAAAGACAGTATAATTATTGTATAGCATGTCTGGTTTGACACGCTGGGTCCTGAGCCTGAGAAAAATGCATGGCCCTTTTGTACTTCTATGATACTCATTCTTCACATTTGCATGTGCTAAGGGTTTGGGGATTGTCTTTTTAAACTAAAAAATCACCTCCAACATAATTTATGTAAAGACAATTTATATAAAATGAATTATCTCCAAAATGGCACAAACCACACAAGACAACATATAACAAACAAGCAATGCATACACAGAAGCTTGTAGGGATTTTACATGCCAAATGTCAGCTATTTGTACCACAAACACTCAGCAGGTTTGCTGAATACTGAAGAACAGAGACCTTTCTTACTCAGTGGTTGGTAAGGAAAATTAGTCAAGTTCTTTACATCTGCAACTGGATGCTGGGAATCTTGTGTATTGCATTAAGAAGAGAAGAAGATACCTTTCAACAGAACAGAGAGGAAAAGACAGAGACAATAGCTCCAGGGTTAATGCAGGCTCTTCCCTTCAGTCAAGATCCTTGTCCTCAGAAAACAGTTATTTCTGCAGTCCTTCGCGCTTGTTTCACAACAGCAGTGATGAAGAAATACTGTTTCAGAGTAAGAGAGATTAAGGAAGTCAGAAAGTAAGAATGCTCCATCTGATTATTATATTTATAACATGCTTTTTATCATGTGCTTTTCTTTAACCCCTAATACACTTTACAAAAAGTAGTTCCCAGTCTTAAAATCCAGATAGCCATAGACTACACAGAAGTCACCAAGACATTATTTGCAAGCTATTGACATTCTTTGAAAGCTGAAACAAGTGCATCAAACTATTTCTCCTCCAAATGCCAATACTTCCCATAGATTGTAGTGGAATCACAGTCTTCCATTTCTTAACTAACAGACTCTCTCAATCTGACACAGACCCCTGTCATTTAGAACAGAATTCAAAACAAAACCTATTTTTTATTTAAGACTGATTATCATTCTCACAAAAGGAGCTGGATTGACTGTGCCAGTGAATTAAGCTCTCCGGGTACCCAGAGAACAAGTGCAGATTGTATGGATTTAGCCTCCAACATCGCTCCAAAAAATGCAAAAACTCTTACGCAGGAAACCAGATCAAGAGAAAGCAGTTCACTCCCTGCTCATTCAAGCACAAAGAAAATGCTGTGCTGTGATGCAAACATCAGTTCACAGGGAAACGTCCCACCTCAGCCAAAAGGTCTTATCAACAGCCTTAAGTCAATGAATGCTTAATATTACATCCGGTCTCTGTTCAAGCCCAAGGAATTTGTTACTCACCTTTGTTCAGGGGTACAGATCTCACCTTTACTCATGATTCCAACAGGCTCTTAGAGATAGATGTCACCCAAAAAAAGAAAAACTTTCATCATCCATCACAGTAATATTCATTAGCTATATTTAAGGATGTAACAGCTCAAGCTCACAACCTTATTTTACTTAATGTCAAGTTGTGCAGCATGTTTAACATTTTTACTAGATTTAACAGCCCTAGTAATCCTCCCAAGAATTCTCTACTGCACAATATGAACACCAAAGGTCCAGGTAACAAGCTTTGGCCCAGTTCTGCCATGTGATAAACTCCCAAGAGAACTCCTTCCACAACATTAAACTTGCTTGAGAAAAGTAGAACAGAAAACAATCTTATGTCCTGATCTGCCAGATACAGTAAATCA
The DNA here is from genome assembly GCA_013400375.1 of Thinocorus orbignyianus. Taxonomy (NCBI): domain Eukaryota; kingdom Metazoa; phylum Chordata; class Aves; order Ciconiiformes; family Thinocoridae; genus Thinocorus; species Thinocorus orbignyianus. Next base: position 305,139 of record VXBW01007377.1, on the reverse strand, counting down.
ATGGATAACAGCCAGCACTGGGGGTCAGAGGTATATATACAACAGCGCTTTCACAGTCCGTTAGTGACTATGTGGCCATAAAAAGTCAAGCAAGGATCAATGGACAAAAAGAGAGGCTGTTGGGACTAAAGAAGATAACAGCCACAAGTACAAGATTGAAATACAACAATTTATACTCTAAGTTTGGCCTTACATATGACTATGTTTGAAAAAATAATTTATCCATCAAAAAAAAAACCACCAACTTGCATCCTGGGCATAGTGTGTTGAAATCAGTGAGATAGTTAAATACATACCATAAGCTATTATTTTCACATTTTTAAAATTAGTCATTCACTGATCCCCTTCATATCATCAGTAAATCAATGACTGCATGTAAGACACAGCAGAAAAATACACAAGTCACAAAACCACAGACAGATACTTTGTAAAGGCAAATATTGTAGTCACATTTAAAAGCTGGCAAAATAACAGAACATGTATGTGAGACAAGGTATATCTTAACAGTATTTTTTAATATAATTGAAAGAGAGAAAAAAGTTTTCCTTATACATTACCCAGATCACATCTGGTTCCTGCTGAAATGCACTTTTCAAAAGGGGGAGGCATGGTGGGAGGGAAAAGGAGGGGAAAAAGACAGCAAGGAGTAGGTTTAGTTTCGATTGTCTGTCAATTATCAAAAGTAGAGTTAATACCTGAAGTCTAAAATCCTTTTGTTATTGGTAATACTCTCCTTCCATTTTTACAACAGACATACACCTATAAAACTTGAGTTTGTACATCTTCCCATGTGCTACCCACGTGATAAGTGAACTCATCGTCACACCTGTCTCAAGTCCATCTAGTAGCATAGACTATTTCATAGTTATTTTAATAGAAAGATAGTTACGTATTATTTAGTCCATAGTGATTAATAAACATGTAAGACTTCATCTGTAAGACCATTACGTCCGTAAATTTTAAATACTTTAAATGATTCCTTGTATATAAATATTTCATTTAGCAAATTTCTTTCCAACTGAATTGCTTCTGAAAAATTACCACCCTTCGCAGCGTTAGTGTACATTTATTTTCAGACATTCATAACATTTCAACATTACTTAAAAACAGCCCCTTGTGCTTACTGTAGGACATCCCTACAGGTAAACTTTAAGTACTCACCTCACACTACAAACCTACTCAATTGAACTTGATACACTACTGCCATAGCTGGTGTACTGGGTTTGTGTGGCAAGGTTTTGGTAGCAGAGGGGCTTCAGGGGGAGCTTCTGAAAGAAACTGCTAGAAGTTTCCCCTGTGCCCAACAGAGCCAGTGCCAGCCAACTCCAAGACAGACCCACCACTGGCCAAAACCATCAGCAACGACGGCAGCACTTCTGTGATAAAGTACTTAAGAAGGGGAAAAAAAGGGTTGTGCAACTGCAGCCAGAGAGAGGAGAATACACGAGAGAAACAACTCTACAGGTGCCAAGGTCAGTGAAGAAAAAGGGGGAGGAGGTGCTCCATGGAGGTTAACAGTGAAGCAGATATTCACCTGCTGTCCATGGAGGACCCCATGCTAGACCAGGTAGATGCCTGAAGTAGGGTGTGACCCCTTGGAGAGCCCATGCTGGAGCTGGCTCCTGACAGGACTTGTTGCCCTGTGAAGGGACACACACTGGAGCAGGTTTGCTGGCAGGACTTGTGGCCCTGCAGGGGACCCACAGGAGCAGTCCTGTTCCTGACGGACTGCACCCCGTGGAAGGGACTCACATTGGAGTAGTTCATGATGAACTGCAGCCCATTGAAAGCACTCATATTGGAGAAGTTCATGGAGAACTTCTGTAGGAGAGACCCCACATTGGAAAAGGAGATGAGTGTGAGGAGTCCTCCCCCTGGGGAGGAAGGAGTGGCAGAGAATGTGTGATGAATTGACCACAGCCCCCGTTCCCCATACCCCTACACAGCAGCGGGAGAGGAGGTAGAGAAATCAGGAGTAACATTGAGCCAGGTGCCCAGCCAGGGTCAACCCACCAGAGTTGGAGAAAATTATCAAGAATTTATACATTTCAGATTCCTTAGCTGTGGAAAACACTCTCTCTTTGTTGAGGTCTCTAAATACAATTCCATTTACCTTAAAACAGGGAAATGTTTCAAGTATAAAATTTACAAGTGTTTGTAAATCATTGTTTCCTTAGAGTAAGAAAGAAATCTCAGCAACTCCTAAACATCTTTAGGAAAAAAAAAAAAAGAGATAAGAAAATATTCAATACTTAAACATATTAATTCTCTTTTCACATAGTAAACTGTGGTCATGCTTGAAAGAAAACAAAAAAACAAGGAGAGTGAAATAGATTAACTGCACAGCTCCAATACACTTATTTCAGACAACATACTATAAATCATCTTGAAACAAAACAGGCAATTATAATGTGCACAAATGTTATGATACTATGCATCTCTACTGGTCCAATGGTTCTAAATTATTGAAACTGATGGCTGAACAAGGGCATATTGTTTCAACACACTTGGATTACTTGAATGATTTGAATTCTTTCTTTAGCTATCCAGTGCTGTGCAGATCTCTAATGTCGATAAACAAACAGATAGATAGATGTCTCTTAGACAAGTCAGGCTATATCTAAGGGGCTTAAAATGTAGGACAAAATTTCTGTAGTAGCGTGGTTTGTTTGTAAAGAATCATGACTTTTTTCCCCCTCCTTCAATACTGTAAGAAGTATCTAAAATTAAAGCAAGCACATACATTTTTCTCTTCAGTGAGGAAAGAGCAGCAGCTCCTTTCCCCTTCTAACCACTACCCCATATTTCAATCCTCTTCACCTCAGTGTAAAAGAAACAGGAGTGAGAGCCATACGACAGAATCATTTCAAAACACAATCAGATATTTGTAAACACTTTTTCTCCTGCAGAAAATCTGCAACTGCTAGTTGCAAGAAAAAGCAGCAAGTAAGGTAAATCAATTAGCTTGCTAATTTCTCACCCTCATTTATTTAGCTCTGCACTGTATTTGTCGTAATTGACTATAATTATGTTAATTACTAACTCCAGCATAATTACTGTATTTATTGTCATTGAGCACACTATGTACCCAAAGCAAAGCTGGCATTTGTCGGGCATCAAAAAAATAAATAAATAAAACCACACAACTGTCGGGAGGGGTTTCTCTGAGAACTGGCTGATATACCTTCAGCAAATGAAAGGGCAAAAGAGATTTCATGCAATGCTAGTTTGAAAGCATCGGTTCATTAAGGATATTAATTTTCTGATAACTACACATTTAAGCATGACACACTGGAGCAGTATCTACAGGATTTAGCAATTATTAATGCGTGACAGTTTCAAATGCTAAGTGAATCAATTAAACAGCAGCATTCACAATTTGAGAAGAGATAACTGCTTCATAACTGCCTAAGACTACAATTTTCACATGACAAAAAAGGGCCATTCAGGCTCCTTCAAAACCTGACAGGTCAAGAAAGAAGTTTGAAACAAAAGCACCTTATAACCATCATCTCTCCTCTTTACTTGTCAGATCAACTTTGCTAGTGTCTCCGCTGAAATGGCATCACCATGCCAGCTGCCACAAGGTGATTTTTCATGTCTTGTCAAAGAAATCTTTTATTCTATTTGCTCTGCATTAACATGTTACATTTATTGATCAAGCCCTTTCTGCAGCCACAGCAGGGCACTGTGCTCTTATGCCTAAGGGGGCTTTGATGTCCTGGTGACATTCTAGACCGAATAATGCACATACTAAATGGATTTAATGCAGAAATGTGTTTGTGCATGACAGCTACATTAATAACAGCCCCTCACACTGATAAATATGCAATTGCTACGATTAAGAGTTACCCAATTATGGTGAAAATATTTTTCTACCTTATAAATAAAACCATCAAAAAGTTTTAACAATAGTGCATTTTCTTCAACATTTTAAAATGCTATAAAGATCAGTCTAAAGGCTTTTAAAAAAAATATGTCATGCTTTGTTTTGAATTCTGGCTTTAATTTCCATCTCGCTTTTGTTGTTCATCTTCCTCTTCTGTGTGTCTTGTTGCTGCACAGGCTGGGAAGGTGGCAA
>VXBW01007377.1:266929-291067 GCA_013400375.1 Thinocorus orbignyianus | reverse complement strand
CGCCTCCTCCCGGGCCCTGCGAGCGGCGGGACGCGGATACTCACTTGCGCTCCGCTCACCACGACCCCTGCCATGGCGGTGGGGGGCGATGGAACCGGGGTTTCCGCGGGTTACGGGGCCGCCACCGCCGCTGCTTCCTCACGGCAGTCAGCTGACGCGGGCGGAAGCGCGGCCGGGCCGCGGATGGGGGCGGGGGCAGCGCGGAGATCCCGCCGCCACCTGCGGTCCCCGGGCTGGGGACCCCGGGGGCCTCTCCGCCGGTTTCCCGGCAGGAGGGATGCGCTCCGATGGGTGGGTGAGGGTCTGCGCCTGTACGCCCCGGCCGGCGGCCACCCCCGGTCCCACCGCGGAGCCTTGAGCGCAGCTGCGGAGCCCGCTGGCGCTGTTTGGACCCCAGCTTGGGTTGGGACAGGGGTGGAAGAAATGATGGAAATAGTTGATGGGTGCAACCGTGACTGGGGAATTGGGGTTTGGATTTCACAGTCACCTGGAGTGGCTTTCCACTGTTGGGGTGACAGACAAAATCAGGACTCAATAGTCGGGGTGACTATTACGCAGGTATTCTTCGTTGCAGTGCTGGATGCACAGGGGATTGCTCTTCCAAATGTGTGTGCCAGGTAAAGTTTGTTTAACAATGTATGCACTTCATACATACATAGTCGTGCTATTTTCAGGAACTAATTAATATATTCATTATTTTCCAATAATTCATTACCGTACCCGACCACCCTCTCTGAACCCCCTTCTTCTTCAGAGATAAGTTCCTTCTCCAAGATTACATGCATACGTGTCTAAAAACGGCTGTCTTGCTACTTATCATACCCCTGCAGTGGGGTAGGCCCCTGTTTGTGGTCAGCTAAGTTAGAAAAACAAAAAATCGCAATATTTGTTAACTCATGCTTATGCTAAGAGCGGCCTAACTATGTCAAGCAAATCTTCAAACCATACTTCAGCCTTATTCCTTAATTCACCACCTACCCAGTAGCCCATTTATTCGTGGCAAAAAGCATAACTTGGTTTTGGAGAGATTTACATTACTAGTAAGGCAACACACACAGAAGCAGTCCCATGCTATCTCCAGGAGAGGCCTGGATCCCTGCAGTGATATTTTTTTGCCTATAGAGTATAGGGTAGCTTGTGCAGAGAGCAGAAATACTTGTGGAATTATCAGAAATACCTGTCAATCTAGTCTGTCCAGGGCATGAGAACTTGCTAATTAAAGTAATGGCATGATGGTAGGTTATCACTGGTTAGGCAGAGTAGGGAAATTGAAGGTTTTCTGTAAGAGTTTCACACACACTTAGGTTTCCCAGGCTTGGATTCTAAATCCTATTAGTCATCTACCTGCCTTTTCAGCTGCCTAAGCACCTTTAAAAATCTGGCTCTTCTTTCCCCTTTATTGCTAATATAGCATAACTCACCCTTGCTGAAAGCAGAGGCACATGCTGTGAGGGGAAATAAGGTTCAGGAGGATACATATTCTACGCCGCAAACCACTTTCTACAGTTTATTCAGCAGCACAGCAGAAACTAATGCTGTACTTGCTGCTCTGCCTCTTAATACCAACAGAATAAATCCTTGGTACAGATGCAGCACTACACCTTCTCTGGAGCCATTCCTCCTTTCATGCTGGCTGCTGGACAGGAAACACAGAGCAGACAGCCAAGGGGAAAACAAACAAAAAAAAAAAAAAAAAGAAAAAAAAAAAAAAAAAAAAAAAAAAAAAAAAAGGAAAAAAAAAAAAAAACCACACAACATTTTGCACGGCTTTTTCCTCCCTGTTATTTTACTGTATTGTGTTACAAACAGAAATGGGCCAACACGTAGAAAAATCAAAACACAGTCAATGAACAAATCCCTCCATCGCTTTGCATGGATCTAATTTAACTTGTATCATGCAAAAGGGAGAAGAATCAAACCCTTCATTCACGGCAAATAAGCTGATCCTACACTGATGAATAAAAGTTCTGTTTCTCTAAGTAAGAGTTCTCCATCAAGGCATACTTGCTAGTTCAGGTCATCACTCAGCATGCTTCAAACAATCAGTGCTTTTATTTATTTATTAGATTATACAGCAAATAATGTATGCCAAGGAAAACAAGTACTATGTGAACTGTAAATTTAAACAAAGCAATACATTCTCCTCTTTCTGTATCTACCCCTTTTTATCCCTTCTTTAGTTACAAGCAAGCGGTTCCCATCAGCATGAACACAGACAGCTCAAGGTACAAAAGTGGCCCACTGCTAGAGTTAACTGTATTTGTCTTAATGGAGTAAATTCAGTTCAATACTATACTCCTGTAAAATCAGAATAACTATATTGAAAACAATTTAGCACATCATTATCTGTATTATTAGTATTCATTTTAGTAGAGTGCTAGCTGTCACTTTGGAGAGATCTATGAAGAAAAAATTCCTGCCTGAACAGTCTACAAAATAGCAAACACAAATAATAAGCAGCCTGTTTTTCCCAGCTTCTTACATTGCCAATTGCATTAACCTGCCATTGATCCTCCTACTTACTAGGCAAGACCTTGTCTAGAGGGAAAAGTTGCAGGTGCAGCTCCCTAAACTGGATGACTTAAATTGACTTTATCATCTCTTCAATCAGTTGAGCTGAATTTTGTAAATTACAAAAACAACTTAAGGAGGGGGCAAACTGTTTTAAGTGCATCTGGCTTATAATCATTCTTTTGAAACCAGTTCAACGTTTTCTTGTACAGACGCGGCCTAGATTATTATCTGCCATGGGTAAAATAATAGCTCCAAATCCCATGGTGTGTAACAAACAGGGAGTGCTCCCGACCGCAGCGACAAAAAGGGCCTATTATACTGTACAGGAAGTGAAAAACAAAACTCTCTAGAACAGAGGAGTGGAGAAGAGCGATGACTGTCTTGTTATGATGCTTCCCTACACGTTGAAAACTTACATCTTGAAAGTCCTAATTCTGCTGCCAGTTTCCTGCAGGATGATTGGCACATTTCTCAAACTTTGGTCTTCCAGAGTCTCTGTTTTATTCCTTAATTTCTAAGCACCCATCACCTGCACATAATTTTCAAAAGGAATGAAAACTCACAGCTGCAACTGTCTTACCACTGAAGGAGTATTTTATAACATCTAATCTGAAATTGTAACGAAGTTATAACATTGTCTCAGATTTCAAACCTATGAGTCAATGTGCTCATTAGTTTGTGCCTCATGTTATTACGAAGCTAAAATGCATTACAGTGCTATATAAATACAGGAGGCCTTTTTTAGCTTTTGAGCCTGCTGATCATCAGTGTCACTTTATAGCACAGATTCCAAATGATTGTGGGGCTGCCTCTGGTTTTAAAATGTTTTTCACCTTACAGCAGATATTTATTCTTCTGAGCACCCCAAAAACCCTACCTTCTTGAGTCCTGGCCCTGCAGAACCTGAATATTTTCTTTAGCTTTGATAGAGCTGCCTATCTTAGTAAAGCTTTAGAGGACTAACTTTGTACTTACAGAATATATTTCTCTTGGTGGTTGGTTAGAAGCTGAAAGTTTTGTGAGGAATATTTGTACAGGTAGAAATAATTTATACACCAGTGGGGCCTAGCTGACCTTTGAAATGTCTTGTTTTTAAAGTGTATGTATACATAAAATATAAAACTCACTTGCTTATTTAAATTAATCGGTTTCTTTTCACAATTAGAAGAAGGTAGCGCTTCTGTACGGGCCATTCAAATACGATTCCCCTAGATTTTTAAAAAATATTTCCAAAACTGCTTGATATATGAGTTACATAAAAGCAAAACCAATATTAAAAAGGAAAAGAAAAAATAAATAAATAAATTAAGTTTTCTTGTGCATAGCTATGAGTTACTAATACATTATTTTATATATATCTATATATATACACACACATGCATATTTTACAAACTGAACTGACCCAATTCTGGAATAAAGAGCACTAGATGGTCAAATTAAGATAATACCTATAAAGCAACCCCCAAATAATGAGGAAGCACTGTGGCGGCACCATGATCGATACCTGTCAGATCTGGTCTTTTTTTCTAAGTTCTTCATGTAACAACAGAGCTTTGAGTCATTTGAGCAGTCATTAGCCTAAAATGTATACACAGCTACAATCAAGAAATCTCATTGACCAGATGATTAAAATAGTTAGATGATACATGCCAGTAAATTTAGCATAGCAGCAAGCACCAAATGAGTTATAGAATTTTATATTAAACCCATGTATTTTCCTATCTTAAAAGAACACTGAAGGTTTAGAAAAGGAAAAAGAAGTAATCCTGAGCATTTTATTAACTGAAAGTTATAGAAATATTTCAGACTGGGTTAATCAAAATGATCTGTTTTCCAGCTTATAGCACACTATGCATGTGTGTCTGCATGTGCTTCAAACACAAACATTGTTTTCTTAAAAATATATATCTTATTTCTCCTGACAAAATATTGTCCATGAACAAACTGAATTTTCTGAAGCAAAGCATTTCAGAAGAAAAAAATCCCAGCCAAGTCACAGAACTCCTCCAACTTAACCATCAGTAAATTTGGCTGAGACTTTATCCGTATAACTCATTTTGCTGATGCTCACAATGAAAATGTTGTCTTAAAATATTTCTTGATAAGTATCCACGGCAATATGATGCTTAATACAAACTGAATCAATTTAGCTCTAAGAAACTGAATGTAGTACAGACATTTTTGCCCTATTACCAGAGCAACCTTTTATTCATAACACAGCTTTACTTACACCTGTTTTTAATCGCAAACAGTTAAAGATGGTGTTTAATGTCCAAACTAATAACTTCAGATGTCTCCAAGGAAATAGTATCACTAGGACTCTCTGCTGTGAAACACACAGGAAAAAAATAAACATGATGGAAAGAAGATAAAATGTAATAAAGTACGTGGTTTAATCTTATTGACAAAGACAGAAAGAAATGCAGTAATGATGATGTCATTTGCCATTCATAAGGTAAACTCCTGGAAACTAAGTTTCTCTTCTATCTCCAACCTATTTCTTATATTCCCACTTACAAAGCCATTTAACACAACGCAAGCTGAAGTGATCTGAAAAGCAAGTTATGTGTGTACCCTCAATATACCCTCAGTACACCTTTTCTTGAACTGTGTTAGCGTGATATAGCACTATAAAACTTGAAGAATGAACACCTAGATTATTTTCCTTTTTTCATTCTGATGCTGAATTAAAATGACAGTAGAGTGATTTTTTTTTTAAGTGTATGCCCACACTTGTGTGTGTTTGAAACTCTGCAAAACACCTTTGTCCAGCCATTGAAAATCGATTATTCCATATCACCATGGGCCCATATAATACCTCTGAGCTTGCTTTGAGTGTTCTACTATTAACTAATGGCCTCGATTTACATTTTTCCATTCTTGTAGAGACTCTTACCAGAGAAAGGAGGGCTAACATTTTTTTTTTCTGTTTAGGGTTTTTGCTTTTTTATCCTTTCCTGCAACACAGAAGCAGTGTCCAATCTGATACAGGTCCTAAGAAAACGCTCTTGCATTTTGGCTCTTTGATTCCTCCCCTGTCCTCAAGCAAAGCAGAATTATGTCTAAAACCACCTCTGCGATAGGGACAGTAGAGTGATTCCTATTACATGGCAGCAGTGTGGTATGAGTACAGTGGGGCTACATGGTGATACTGAATGAGCACGGTTCTGACAAAAGTCGTCTCACTGTCTTATTGCAAAGGCACCTTAAAGTTCAGCATTTTCTGATGCCTTTGGAAAGCTTCACTTTATAACCTTGTTGGCATTCTTTTAAGTATTTGTATAGGGTTTATAATGCAATATTCTATAAGCCAAGAGTTTTCAGAAACCAGAACAACCTAAAAACTTTGACAACAGAAGGAAAAAAAATCTTCCCTGAAGTTTTTATGCAGTAATCTCGTCTGGTTTCCACTGAAGTTAATGACAGTTTTGTCGACCATGGTATGGTCTGAATACAATGAAGAATCCCCTATATTACATTAAATAGCCCACTATAGCTATTAGGCTAGAATTACATTTAAAAAGTGACGCTCTCAATAACTAAGACATACCAACAATGAATTGTGCAATTTAATTCTGCCTTCTCATAACACATGTTATGGTACAGGGTTGGGGTAGGTTGCTGGTCTGTTGTTTGTTTTGTTTTTTTTTATTGTACAGGAGTTTGTTTTCTTTAGACTACAGAATGAACACAGCTAAGTAAATTTAACTCAACCAGGTGAAATATCCCAAAATTCTTCAACGCACTATATTACCAGACCACCTAGCAGATTTGAATGCATTTATTCTCACCCTATGCCAGGAATGCAGAAAAATCCTCTTCTTCCTATCCTGCAGAAAAGAAACTGAGGCACAGAAAGGTCAACTTACACTCATTATCTGTAGCCAGCCAGGGAACGGAACCTACATCTCCCAAGACCTATGCTGATTACCCCAACTGTAGACAATGCTCTTGATTTATTCTATTCGGTGTAAATGCCCAACAGGTACTATACTGTATCTGTGTCCCACCCAGAGTACATAGCACTTGCAAGAAAAATGCTGACACGGGGCATTAATAAGCTCTGTAGATTATTGCAGGATTTTGACATGTTGCCAAAACTAAATGTATAGCACAGGCCAAAGAATAGAAATGGTATTTTTCAATAGTTTATAATTTATGCCATCTAAATGTTTATTTTATAAAGCCAACAAAAAGGTTGCAAGGATTATCCTCCTGAGAAGTTTCAAAGGCCTGTTGCTAGCCATTAGAACACTTAATAAAAGATCATAAGAATTTTTTCATTTGAAAGAATTCAGTAATCTTTGTATGGAAGCTTTTGCTACTTCTTCTCCTATAATTATGTGTTGCACGCACACACAGAGATTATTTTTTTTGAAGCCCAAAATGACTGACTCACAACAAACCTGAAGTGCTGTACTTCCTCTACAATCCATTACATATATGTGAATTTCAGGTTGGTTGGCTGCATTATCGTGGGAAAGGAAATTGCAATACTGAAGCAACTGTGCATCAGAGCTTGCTTGCTTATAAGAATGTAACGATCAGAGCTGAGGGGGGAGGGAGGGGGGGGGAACGACTAAAGCTAGGATAAAGTCTAATTTGAGGCCACCCAACATTGAAGTTCTATTCTAAATAACAGATTTGAGATTTTAGAAGCTCAGTGAGATATTTTCTTGTTCCAGGTCTCTGTCACAATGTCTGGGGCAGCAACTGTCTGTCACACAAAGACAAAACAAAATTATTGCAGGAAATTCTTGAATACAAAGATCAAACAACAAAGGAAGTGGCTGCAGAGGCCAGAGGAGCTTGTAGCTGAGCTGCTCTCTCTTGTTTTAGCTGTCTTGGCAGTTCACTGTAGAACTGAAATGCCAGACCAGCCAGAGGTGTTTCATGGAGGCTTTTTGCAGAAGAAACTATATTCACCTAATTAATCCAAAGAGGAACAATCTGCATCTTATTTTGCCAAAAACACTGCATAATAAGGGAGACCTATACATAAATAGGCATATGCTATTGAAAATACGTATAGGGTTCCTATGCCCCTAAAACCCTACATCCCTAAAGACGGGTGTCTTTACCCCAACATAGGTTGTGTGATCAGGAAGGAGTTCAAGCCAAGGTGTGGGAATAGCTGACATTAGCAAACAGGTTCCTCCACTGCTTTTCATGGCCCCCCACTTTCTAATCTTGCATCTTTGAGCTGGTTATACCAGCAAAGAGCAAAACCACAACCTTCCACATAGATAATAGATATGTGATACTGTTGCTGAGAAGAGAGCAGTAAGCAGGCATACAGTCCAATCAGAACTCAACATAGTATAGTTCAGTATGGAATAATTGTATTTCAAGAAGCGAAAGTTTTATTTCCCTGCTGTTTGGTTCTAAGTCAGTTGCTGTGCTTTGTTATACCTTTTAAGTACCAAAGATTCCCACAAAGATGTATGGAAGTTGCTAAAAATTTGGATGACTATGAAAGAGCAAAGCTCAAACCAAAAGCCACCATCCTCTGCAGTTTGTTAAGCAGCAACTTTTCCCATTACTCACTACTTTCATCCACCCATCCTTCTGGGTGAGGAGGGATAAATATAGCTCTGCTTGTATTAATTCTGCATCATCTGGAGACATCACTAGGAAAAGAACATGCACACACATGATGCAAGAGGGAAGAGCTGAAAGCTGAAAATTACAAAGGTATAGTCTCTGCTAGCAATATATTGTCAATTATTATAAAGAGATATGTGTAAACCTGACAACTACAAGAAACAGGTTTTACACTTAATGAAAATGAGAGAAAATACACGGGAAATCAAGGTGGTTTAGTTAAATTTGACTTGAATCTTCTTGCTGGTGACTTTAGTGTTTTACTCATCTCTTCCTCTCTCATTGCATGCAAATATACAGTGTAGTCTCTTAGAAATATTTCAAATCCAATAGCATGCATAATCCCCTTTGCTAGGAAAGATGAAGCAGAAAGAATGCCTAATTGTAGACTGTAGATTCTATAGTGCCTGCTAGTCCTCCAAGACATTTTTGTCCTGCATCTAGCATAACTCACTCACACGATGTCCCGTTCTTCAAGAACTAGAAAATCGCGTGTAAGCTAGAGAAATAACAAAGGAGCCCAGTGCAGTCGGTAAGGTATTTTCTGCAGGAACTGCTCTTTAACAAGAATCTGGCATTGATGTGAACAGGAAATACAGTGAAAAAAATCCAACTTGTAAGTCAAGCAGTTCTGTGATATTAGAATTAGATTCATTATGACTTTCCAAACACTATCCTACTCTTTCTTTACGAAAACCTGTTCTAGATACTTCTCACTATCCAAGCAGAAAACTGAAAGGAAGGAAAGAAGCTGAGCCAATGTAATGTTTCATCCACTGAGAACAGAGTGGTATTCCATTAGCTGTTCATTATGTTTTAGTCTCCAAGCCATCTGTCTAAATTAAAAAAAAAAAAATAAAAAAAATAATAATTGATAAGCCTTCTTTTGGTGAGAAACACAAAAAAAAAAAAAAATAGCAGACTAAAAAGAAATAAACTTCCTGTTTATACTGCAGAGTTGATTAGAGTCAGACCAGTGCTAAACTTAAGGAAATGCTTGTCTTAATTTTGGAATCCAATTTTGACTCCATACATAGAAATGTATCCAAAAATATGCTGATACTTGGGACCATTTCCACAATCACAAGAGAACAGTTCACAGCTTCAGATTAATAATCACTGCTGCCAAGTAAAGATGAAGACGGACTGTTAACAATATAATATAAAGCTTCCCATGCTTAGGTTTCTTGTTGGAATCCCAATCAGATGAGTAAGGCTACTTTCAGCTGATGGTGTTGGACAACTGTCAAGGTTTAGGCCAAACTGGCCACTGAGATGAATGACAGATGGAGAGGAGGTAGAGGAAGAAAGAAATTTGTGAGTTCAGAAGAAACTAAACTACTTCAATGAAAATATTAATAATAGAAAGAAGAAGGAAAAAGGAAATAAATAAAATATATACAAAACCATATCAAGCTCACAGGATGATGATCACGTCACTGGCAGGCACTGGGGAAGTCCCAGACTGGACTCGGTAACAGACAGGAGCTGAATTCTGGGTCTGGAGCCAAGAGTACACACGGATCAGGATCAAAAGCAGACAAACATACATAGTCCTCCCTAGATGCTGGCCACTAAAGAAAGAGAGCTGACCCTTTCATCCCTCAGCTTTTACACTGAGCACGATGCAGATGGGATGGAATACTCTATTGGTCAGTTTTGGGTCACCCGTCCTGTCCGCCCTCCCCTGCTGCCCCCTCAGGTGCGACCTATCTACATTTTTCTGGTTCCAACCCTCCAACAGGATAAATAATGAAGTTAGCTGACCTTGGGTGTTATAGCAATAAGTATAAGCAAGAGCCTTTCTGCATACCATGCCTTGGCATTAATTATAAACATAGGTCTTATCACTCCGAGAGCAAATAGTTTCTGCACAATATGCTGTTAATTTTCAGAGAGTTTAGTTAGTTAGAAAGGGCTTAGCTAAAGAGCAAAATTACTGAGCAGAATATATTGATTCTGTTTTACCTCAAACCAGGACAATAACGTATATGACTGATTAGGAGCAAACTATTTCAGTCCCATCAGAGAGATGTCCACATTACACAATCAGCATAGAAACAGATACCAGAGCTGACATATTTGCATAATAAAAAAGGTAATGATTGAACAGATATAGAGAATAAAACCACTTCAAACTCTCCTAGGCCTTGTCTCCAAATCAGAACTAGTGAGCATGAGTCATACTGTGGCGGTGTAAGATCTTTAGTTTCAAAGATGACAGTGTAGCATATTTCAGTACCACTCACTTGCCAAAACCAGAAAAAAAAAAAACCACCACAGGGTTCTGGTTTGGGTTTTCTTTCTAGCAATAGTTACATCGGTGTATCTGAGTGACATAACACTTCACATGATTATGCAGTGAGATAGATCACCATGCTACATTTGGGTCACTTACTGAAGGTTCTGTACCTTCTGTACCTTCTGTTGGGTCAATTCTGGAATAAAAAGTGAAGGCTAAAAGAAATTTAATCACAGATGATGCTGTGTTTTTAAAATTCAGTCACCACAGTGTTACAATAGACTTCATACCAAGCCAAAGAAAAAAGATTCAGGAAGTTTAAAATATTATTCATAAAACTTTTGCAAATTAATTGTTTTCCTCTCTCTCTGAGGAAAAAAAACACCAAACTTTATTTATTTTTGGTGGGAGAACTTGATTCATATGACAGAACCCAGCAAAAAGGAAACCATTGTAACAAATATCATCATGGATCAGGACTACAGGACAGAGAAATAAAACACTGCTTTACAAATGGAGCTCTTAGAGAACTGGCAGTAACCAACAAAAACTACTTTATTCTCAGCACAAAACTCTTGAGAAATACTCAGAGTTAATTCTCATGATGAAGGAATAGAAATATCCAGATTAGCCAGCCAAACTTCAAGCATTTTTTCCCAGTCTATCAGCTGTCTTAGACTTCCATGCTAAAACAAGAAGCAAAAGAAAGCAACAACCATTAGGCTATACTTTACAGGAAGGTTCTGTTTGCAAATAGTTTTCAAAGTACTATTAACCAGTAATTAAGAGAATCTTCAAAATTTTACGGACTGAGGTCTGAAAATCTTTCGTTACCTAAAAAGTTTGAGGGTGTCTGTTTCATAGTACTAATTAAAAATTGTTCTGTTTAAGCAGAAAAGCAAAGACCCAAACAGTCATCAACAACCAAACAGGTAAGTGAGCAAAAAGAAGACTTGATAAGTCCACTGAAAGATTTTAGAAATTCTGCTTTAAGCTTAATGGCTGCTTACATTAATACATATTTTTTCATCATACAGGCCCATAAACTGACATATTGAAAATAACGTTTTCAAAGTTTTATCTACAGGGAAATTTTATTAGTATTCTTCTTCTAGTGAATGGAAGTACACATGAATCCCCTTCTATTTTTACTGTTTCAAATTGTACTCACTGTATAGCATTATAATTTAACTTTCAGTGGAAAGATTATAAGTAAATGTGTTTGTATAAATTGTTCATAATGGTAAGTTCTTAGTGCTATTTATACTAGTTATTTTAAAATATAAAGAAAGGCATACCTAACATTTCTAAAGTGTCATTCACCTGCAAATTTCATGACATTTTACATATATTAATCAATTAAGCCCTACTATACCCATCTCAATTAGGCATTAATATCCCAATTTTACAGTTAGTTACACTGAAGATAGCTTGAAAGGTTAGCTGTCTTGCTAATACAGCTCAGGAATGGGGATAAAACCCAAGAATGACAATTGCTTCTCTGTGTGTAATGGAAAATAAAAAAATCTTTTCCCTCTTACAGAGTGGAAAATATAAAAATAAAAGGCAAAACCATTGGACGTTAGTTGGGGCTCTTACAGAACTTTTACCTTTCCTTGACAAACTATTGCTTCACAAATTTCTTGGAGAGAGATCAAGAGATTTCTACACAAAGGTCCAGAAGCTATGGTGCTGTAGACCAAAGAAAAAACAGTGGCACGGAAGAATAACCCATGCTAAGCTTGCCTCTCTCCCTCTCCCAAGCCAAAAGTAAACATCTTCAACTAAACTTCAGCTTTGCACCACTTGAAGAGGGGTTTTTACTCCTCTGGATCCCTTAGAGCAACTCCAGGCCACTTTATGCTTGTTTGAACAGTGAAAATGAAGGTGTCCAATTAACATAATTGTATAACATTAATGTGATGTGATACTATCAAACTTGCCAGTCTAACGAAACTAGAAAATAATTTTATTTCCATTTTCTACTCTGATTTTATTATGCAGAATAGAGAAAGGCCACCCTGTTTATCCTACTTCTGAGGCACTAAAGTCTATCACATTATAAAATGGTAAACTAATATGTGTACATCCTAAATGTAACCCATAGCAGCAACCCTAACTACATAAGCTTTCAGTACTAATACCTAGAATTCAAAATTTACTGTTTCAGAAGTGCATTCTTATTACTACCTTAAATTAAAATCCTTTATTGCTTTTAGACCTCTAACTTGATAAAGAAACCACTATAGGGTTCTCAGTTCTGTGTGGGCAAAGAAGAAATAAGCTACTTTGCATGTCATGCTATCTTGTTTCTATACCACCGCTCCTCTCAGAGGGGTCAGTGACAAACTATGGTCTCTTGGCACTCACTCTGTTGCAGATTTTTGCACAAAATGAGGCAGATATCACACAGAGTTGAACTCCATGTTTTGTCATCATCAAGACTACCACCATGCTCATGAACTAAACAACAGAACCAAGATTGTAGAGGCAACCTACGTTCCGGCACTTCATTTTTTTTCTGTGCCTGACCTAGCATGCTTAATGTTCTTTTAACTTAGAGTCACTATGACTGTCAATGAGGTTCTGAGCCAGGTACATCTATAATGTCCTCGTGTCAGGGAAACAATCCTAGTTCCAAGTCCTATTTATGTAGATGGGCTGATCTCCAAACTGGCTCCACAACTGTCCCTTACCAGCTCCAGCCACAGGCCATTCTAATACTCTGCATATATTGTAATCACTTAATCAATGCTTCATGTCTAATACAACCTCTCAGGTATGCTCTGTAAAAGCAATCTGACCCAATGCATCAGCTAATTAATTAGTGACAACTCCCAATGTTCCAGAAACCCATTAGAGGATACCTAGAGGATGTAACACTGTGCTGTCTGGCAGCCCCAGCTCCTTCAAGAGAGAAAATCAGTATGGCAGGGAAGTCTGTAACATCAGTTCTCCACCCCTGCTCAGTCTGTATCAGCTAGAGGGTCCTAAGATCATATCATCTACCCAATACAGTGATCCCACCTGGCTCTTTTAATTGCATCAATGAGAAGAGACACCAGCCTATAGTTTTGCTGACCTACACTGATTCCTATAGAAATGGTGCAAACATGGCCAGTTATATTGAGCAGCTTGATCTTGGGACAGATGAAGCACTCTCTTCTCCTGAGTGAATTCCAACCAAGGAAGTTGGTTGATGTCCCATCCCTGGAAGTGTTTAAGGCCAGGTTGGATGGGGCTTGGAGCAACCTGCTCTAGGGAGAGGTGTCCCTGCCCATGGCAGGGGAGTTGGAACTTGATGATCTTTAAGGTCCCTTCCAACTCTAACCATTCTATGATTCTAATTCCAATAGTACCATACCCAAAAAGCTAGAAATGAGGCTGCATTATGTCCAGAAACTACACACAAGGAAAAAGCAATAGGGAACATTCCCATCTGAGTTAATAGAACATCCACATTACTGAAGGGAATGTGCTGAGGCCTGTGGCTTTCCAAATTAGGGCAGCAGCATCAGAAGAGAAATGTGATCTTATGCCTCAGTGAGCCAGCAATATGATCAAGACACAAAACTGAGGGGAAAGCATGAGAGGGATGCTAGAGAGCTTAATAACCTGAATTCTTGCCACCTGCAGTTGTTATGTTCAGGAATACACAAGAGGAATAGACAGGATTTTACTCCCCAGCCTGTGTGGCACCACTTTGAAAATGGCGCTAGGAAATTTGATACAGGTGGGGAAGGTGCTAGTGGGAACCACAGACGTGAACAGCTGCATGCAGATGGTTGTCAGAGTGAGTTCAAGTTGTGAGCATTTTGTGCAACTAGTGATGACAAGCGTACAACACTGCTTGCTGAGATTGTATGCCCTGGTTTTGGCTGCCAGTGAGGCTGAGACATGTCACTGTTGGTGTTTAGTCAGCTATGGTAATCAATACTGTGTGAGCAGTGAGTGAAGTCTGCAAACCTGTTGGCTAAAGAGGCCATTGTTTCCTCCTGACTGTGGGTGATAAGGGAATTAAGAGATTCTGGAAGCCATTTCTGGCCTTTGAGCACAAAGTTTCTGCAATGGGCTCCTCCTGGTTGGTTGTCCACTGCCATATAGCGTACATTCCCTACAAGCTGCCCATGTTCTCCTTCCTTCACTAACTTCAAAAAGGTATAATAAAATCAGGACACTTGCCTAAGCTGGTCTCTTTCATGTCCTGGAATTTCTGTGCCACTGTTACCCTGGAGGTGTGAGACAAGCAGAAAATGGTACCTTCTCCTTTTCTCCCTAGAGGACTGTGGAGGCTCAACTTCTACACTCACCCAGCCTAGCACAGAGATCAGGCCCTAAACTGAACAGTCAAGGAATCCAGATGGCTCTGCAGTGGTCTTCTGATCAGAAATCCAGTGCAGCTCAGCATAACATAGGTACTTATGCAGAGCTACAAAAGTAGGTAGCATTTACTAGGTCTAGTGACATTTTTCTCTTTTAAGTACATAACTTTCAGGATTTGTTCTTCAAGTTCCTTGCTCGTGCTCAGCACCACCCATGTTGAGGTGCCACCAAGTCGCCTCTTCTTGGATGCTACTGAGAAACTTTTCCTCAGCATAGACCTGGGCTACCTCCAGCAAATCCAGTCTCCTCAGGTCTCATTTCTTAACTGCGTGTCCTTATAACATCATAGCTTTTTTTATTCATTGGTTAAAAGTCAAAAGGCCAAAAACTTAAAGACTGCATTGCAATCAGACAGATTTATATAATTTGGTATGAGACATAAAATCTGTGGTGCATGTTTGATGGCACTAAGGGGACATACAAACCTCCAAGGCCTTCTGGATATAATTGGTATACCTCACACGAGTAGAGGAAATGAAACCCAGCACGGGTCTATATTGTCCCAATGCAGCAGCTGATGAAGTGAACTGCTTGCTAAATCAGTCCCAAACTCTCTTAGCAGGAAGGAAATTGCTACAGGTGGAAGCCTAAAAGTGAACAGTGTACACAACTTGGGCACCAAAGCCTGAAAGCATCTTAAACCAACAGGGTAGGTACACCTCAAAGTCATGGTAGAAACTGAAAAGCTCTTTTTCCAGCTCCCAGCATGACAGTTCACCCTCCAACGGAGCAGTGACACCGGGTTAAGCCCCACAGCATGCCTGAGCTCTGTTCCCTCCTTCACTTGCTATATTTGTTCTCTCTGCGCCATTTAAGGATTCCCCATTGCTGGGGGAAACCCAGTGATCCTTAGGGTTCCTCTCTACCTCCTTGGCACCTTCCAAATGACACAGGAGTGATGGGAGGACTCCTTTAGTTTGTAACCAAGAAAGAATATGATCTGTTTCACTGTTTCACTTGAAGCAAGCAAAAGAGCTAAACTGGTTTCATACACATTTCTATAATGCAAGACACTTTCAACGATTCAGGTAGAATAAAAGCACGCAAGTTAGTTCACCAATTTGCATAAGTAAAGTCATTTAAGCTGTTCTAAAAAGGTATCATGACCAAAATGTTATTATTAGAAACCAACACCCTGAAAATACTAACTACTGAAAAATGTTTTTTGTCGACTTTTATAAATTATCCAAACATTGCTCCACATCCATTACTGACAATAATACCTGAGTGACATGCATTATGCATTAAATATTTTTATAATCGTTCATAGCTATTTGTATTAAACAGTGATAGCAGATATTCACTTAAGATTTTAAAACGTTAAAATTGATAGTATACAGCACATATCAGAATATCAGAGATTAGATTACGGTGGTTATCTTCAGGCAATTTCATTTTATATGGAATGGAAAGGTGGAAGACTAAGAATTTTTAATCCAAAAAACTCTGCTCACGATTTGACCTAAACTGATAAAAGTCAAGAAGTTCATATCTGAACTTGTCACTTAAAGGTGAACTAACAATTTTTAGCAGTAAAGGGCAAAGAATCAAAATCAGCCGCATAGCATATGAATAGAGGCAGAAAAACTCCAGTAACTTTACGGTTAGAAAATAAAACCCGGAGCCAGTAGCCACTGGCTGCTGTATCAAAGTCTGTACCAAAGATGTTACGACACCCCAGCAGTCAGGTAATCCATGAGACGAATTAGTGGGCATCTCTATCACAGAAGTCCAGTCACGCAACTGGTATTTTTGCAGAATCAACAGAGAGGATATGAATGAACTGCTCTCTAATTATTCTGGCAAGGTAGAGGAGGACATTCTGCACTTCATTCTCTGGTGTCATCAATTTGACGTCTTTATAACTGTTAAATTAATTTTTCTATACTTCAGGAGTCTGTTTCAGTTCTTAATCTTACAAGGATGAAATTCACCCTGCCTTACAAGGTCTTAGAAAGTCCCTAGTGCAGCAGATCTATTGATATTCTAGGGCCCACACTAAGGACAGGTAACTGGAGAAATCTGTGGGTGCTGCAGATTGTTGGGGTTTTTTTCCTCAGAGACTTAATAATAGTCCACAAGAAAGCACACCCTATACCTTCTGGGTAGACACAAGGGCATTACTGATAAACTCTGGATGTCTCCAGTGACATGCAGCCAAGACTGTGTAAAAGATACCAAACCATCTTTAGCCCAACACGTCTCAAAAAGGTAATTCTTTTCCTGTGTGTATATACTACAAACATAAATATACACTACCCTGGGCTGGATATTTTGGCATCCCATGATTATTTACTGTTCACTGTAAAAACGTTATTGCTTGTATTACTCTAAAATAAATATATAAATAGAACTACAATCCTGCCACAGGAAAGAACTGTATTTCCTTTCAACACAGTTACACCAGGTTGCTCACCCAGAACTCGACTGAACTAATTGTGTCCTTTGCTGCTGCACAGAACAGGAATTTTCACGCCACCAAGTCACAGAAATTTCAAATGTTGACCCAAAAAATCAAGGTCAGCTTATCTCCACATCCTCAGCTGAGCCCCATGGAAAATTTTTTCCCACTGTCTTTATTACATAAATAATTTTAAGAGGTATATTGAAAGAAGCAGGCAGTTCTGGCCAAGAATAGCTTTACCTCCACTATAAAAAACCTGTTACAGATCCACAGTTGTTTATATGAGTGCTGCAATTAGAAATAATTACCTTTTTGAAAAATCCTATGTATGCCACATATTTTTCAGGATAAATAACAAAAAAAAAAGGTTCTTATTTTTCCTCCTTTGATTATTCAGTATTATTTATTACTAACAACAACCATACAAACGGATACCAACAGCCCAGGGACAGTGAAGCATCTTTAAAAATTCATTTATAGTGTTTACCGTTTCTCTTAGATGTTATAATTTGGTCCAACCATTCATCTTTCTTATTAACATACTTTGATATTAAATACCTGTAATACATGTGAAGGCATCCTACTTAAATTTGTTTTTTCCCACTGAGATCATGACAAAAATGCGGGAATGAGACAATGGGTGATTACTGAACCAAAACAGCTGCTTACCACAGTCCAATTCTGTTCATATAGAAGTAAATGAGAAAATTTTGCCTTTCAGTCCACGGAGAGAAGATGCAAGCCCTAACTGAAGTAGCCACAATGCTATTATATTATCTCTGTCTTAGAGCTATTCAACCGAAGAATACTCTTACACAGTGTTAATAAATTACATTTCAAAAATGGTGTTTTGCTAATTGATTTTACCCTTGTATATTAATAACATTCAAACAAGACTACCAAAGCTATATAATAATACCATTTGTTCCTTTGTCATACTTAGTGTGGAGATTATTCATGGTTTCAAGGTCACAAGTAAAAACACCATATTGTACAAATCTAAAGAAAACAAGAACGCTAACTTCAAATATTAGAGAAACCTGTGGCAACTGCTAAGTCAAAGGACCAGATGCATGTTATCATTACATGCATATATTGTATTACATCATTTCATGAATTTGAAAATCAGTGGAGGAACGAGAAGCCTTGAAGCATGTTTGTTTCTGGTCACTGAGTAATGCAAAAGATAGAACTTGCAGCAGCACCGGCGTATTTAATTCTGTCAAGAGAGCACAGCACCCTAAACAGGAATGAGAAGATCCTCCTGATTTGACTATGCCATTACACACCAAGACACACTGCACAATGCTGGAGCTTTTCTATAGAGAATGTGAGATTAAGTTCTTCTATTTTTGTGCCATGGTAATGCATTAAATCATTTACTATCTTACCCTCATTAAAACTCTTTGTAATTGATAACTAAATACCAGGACTCCATTTTACAGATTCAGAGCCACACACTGAAGTTGCACACTGTTGATGTTCCAGGTAAACCTGGAAATGCAACCTAAGAGTTGCTAACTCTGTCTAGTCCCTGTTTTGCCACAATTTAATAAGTTTACTTGAACAGACTGCTTATTTACTGTAAGGACTTGTGACCTTGGCCAAGCTCCTGTTGCCTTTAATCTCTACTCCTGACACTAAAGGTAGTACATTTATCAGAGTCGGGAGTACCTGAATGAAGCCAGTCAGGAAAAAAACTCTTCACACTCATATGCTTCCGCCTAGTTTGTCATCTGTTGAGGACAGGTACTTGCTGTGAATGAAACACAAAAAGAAGAAATAAACACATTTTTTAATGGGAAAGAAATAACAGAAAGTGTAACTCCCTGCTCAGTTGATGAAAAATAAATATTAAAATGAATATGATGAAGTAGAGTGTGTTCTTGGTTGCTTCTTTTTCTTAGTCTGCCCCAAATCCTTTAACAATTTGGGGAATGGGCAACCTTCGCAAGAGCACTGGTTTTAGTTCTCTTAAACATGTATCTTCATTGAGACAGGTAATTCTCCCAGGGAAACTTCCGTTATTGTTGTTGATTTCCACAGAACTCCTATTCTAAAAATTTGCTGAAGAAAACAAAAGAAACCACACAAGAAAATATATTTGAATTTTGAAGAACAAGTTTTCATTGTTCAGCCCCTCTTCAGGTATTGAAAGTAGAGACCAAGAAGAAACGATGCTGCAGACACTTCTTTGACTAGCGTCTACTGACTTTTTTTTCAAAAAAGCACAGCAAAATTTGTAAGCAGAGTTTGTATCATCACTTCATAAGTAGCCCTCTTCTTTTTGACATCTTGTAAGATTTTAAACTCATCATGTGGTTTATTTTTTTTCCTCTCAGCTCACTGATGGCTCACTCATTTTGTCTCACTAGACCACAGGGAAGAAGTGGCTATGTGCATGCTTTAAAGTTAAACTAATATTTGGCACATTTTCTTCCTCTCCTTTCTTTACCTCCAGGTAAGGCACATAGCACAACAGTGAGCAAAGAGGTGAGATTCCGGTTGAAATGATGTAATGCTGAAAATTAAATTTACACACAAGTGTTCAGAGTCTGGGTCATAGCTGGGTCACTCCTCTGAGTGGGAGGAAATCCAGCAAGGAGCACTGGATAATGATTTCTCTATGCTGAGGCCCCTTTCATGAAATATCGCACAAAGCTCTACCTTTATATCTGAATCTAATCTGATTCAATGTGTATAACTATTGGGATTGGCTGTGTGGTAGTGAGGGGTTATATTATTTTGTTACATGCTGTACTATGTCTCCTTTTCCTTTCTACCTGCTCGTACCCAGAAATAAGCTTTCCAGTATCAGAACCCTTACCCAGAGATAGTGGTTTAGATAAAGGGCTGGCTGAGGCTTTTTACAGAACACAGTATATTGTTTAGAGCTGGGGGGAGAAGGAGGGAGGATATTATTATTTTTTTCTTGCTTCCTGAACAGAGAAGGGAATCTGTCTTCGTTGTTTCTGCACAGCCACCTATGGCCAAGGCCATTCTTTCTTGACTGTATTTATCCAATGTGCTCATTTGCATCCAGGTATAGCTATCACACACCTCTTTATAACCTTGGGATAAGCTTTCTATAATTGCTCCCAAACGGGTTCTGTCTTGAGATGGTAGGAAGTGCCTGCAGCACATCTCTGCCCATGTAACCAGGCCTTCACAGGAGGCACAGGGTCATCTAAGCAATCCAAGATGAGGGGATTGGCTTTGCAAAACACCTGTGAGTCTTAAAAACACAGTCACGTCAAAAGGTAAAACAACCTGTACTGTTTCCTTCTGCCATGCCAGTCCTCAGCCTCTTGCATATGACATCGCCAATGATTTTGCACTCTACCTGCAAGGTTTCCCGCTGCCACATGACAATTCTGCAGTCAGCCACAGGCTGACAACCACAGCACCAAGAGAGCGGCTGTCAGGGCCATTTTGCATGAAGCGCACGCAGCTCCTACCCAGCGAAGCCCTAATGTGTTGATTTACAGAGTCCTCTTGGCTGACATGGGAAAATGAGCCTGGTCATGGTTGATTTAACATTTTATGGGCAAAGAGTCAGCCTGCTATAGTAAGTTTGGACTACTGCAAACATTTTACACATTTACACACCACTGCAAAAGGAAAAAAAAAAAATATATATATATATATATATTCAAGATGTTAAGTGGTTTTGATGCTTACATCGCTTGAGCTCTGTTAAAAATAGAGTAAGTTCAATTAACTAAATACAAGGGCGTACGCCACAGGCCAGACCTTTGGGCTGAGTTACCGGCTCCGGGTGCTGGGGCACCCACACCGGAGGCAAGTGGAGCTGCTCAAAGCGCAGGGCGGGCTGCGGATACCCGGGGGTCGCCGCCACAGAGAGGGACGGAGACCACGGCGGCGAGTCCCCCACGCTAGGTGCCGGCCCCAGCGGCGGGGACCGACCCGCTCCACTACTCTCCCGCGGTACTTACAANGCCCGGTGGCGGTACCGGTATCGCTCCGTGGCTTTTTTTTCGGGTTTTGCTGCTTGGGCCTCCACGCTGAGAGGGTGGGGTGGTTTTCCCCGTAATTAATTAAAACAAGCCAGCAGCGGAGCGGCTGCCGCTGGTCGGTGTGCCTGAACCGAGCCCGCCGCCTAAGTCGGCAGGTAACATCGCGCCGTGCCCGGCGGGGAAATGCAGCTCCGCTACCGGGACAGCGACCACCGCCGTCCCCCACCAACCTCTCGTTGCCGGTGGGCTTCGGGCGACCAACGGTGGGGGGGAAGGGGAGCGGTCCCGGAGGGGAGAGGCGAGGCAGTGGGTTTCTCCGCTGTCGGCGGCTTCCCCGCAACCGCCCGGGGCAAACGCCGCCGGAGACGGGCTCGTCTCGGGTCGCCAAGAAGGGACGAGGGCGAGAGGGACAGAGAGGAGCACCCGCTGCCGCTCCCTCCGAGAAGAGCGCTGCTGGACGGAAAATAAACTCTCAAATAAGCAAATAAATAAATAATAGTAAAAAAATAACGCCTGCCAGATTTACCTCCGGCGCGTTCATCGCCCGGGAAGAGAAGGGGGACAGTGCGGACGCCTGCGTGGGGGTGCCAGGAGAAAGATGACTGTTTCTTTCATTAACCTAATGGTAATTGCAAAAAGACTCCCCTTTTTGTCAGCTTCACCTAATCAAAACCGAATATCTGTATGCGGCACTGACAAAATCAGTAAAACTTCACCTTCGACTTTATTGATCTGAACAGACAGGCAGAGTTTTCTATGGTGTTCAATTTAGGGAATTAAAAAAAATCACTCCGCTAACAGCATTTGGTACATTTCTAACCCATATGTCACCTCAGTGCTTTAAATAATTATATTTGCATGCAGGGAGTGATTCATAAATATGTCAGGATTGTGAAATATAGGCAGGCATTTCAAACTTTCTATTTAAAAAACATGAATTATGGCCACGAAAAATGTGT
This sequence comes from Thinocorus orbignyianus, assembly GCA_013400375.1. Taxonomy (NCBI): domain Eukaryota; kingdom Metazoa; phylum Chordata; class Aves; order Ciconiiformes; family Thinocoridae; genus Thinocorus; species Thinocorus orbignyianus. Next base: position 268,984 of record VXBW01007377.1, on the reverse strand, counting down.
TCCCATTTAAGGGTGATACGAAGTATTTGGTGTCTAGTACGGAGGCCCATCCATCATATAGACAATAAAGAGAGTTTTTGCCTGACGTTGGAAATTTATGGTTGCCCTTCTCTGCCCTAATAACTCAAGCATTGTGTCAGCCTGTGACAGCCTTTGCAGAAAAACAGCAACCCTGTTATCAATCAAAAAGCCCTTTTACATTTTTAGCAAAACTCTGATCATCCAGACACCCTTTTAATGTATATATTACATCATTATAGATCATTCTGCACTTTTACTGCAACTCAACAAAATGATCCATCACTTCAGGACAGTCCTGATGAACGCTGATGTAAATTATTTGCACGTCGCTAGTACAGTACAAAATGAAAAATGTACTTTAGGTGGAATTAATTTTAGGGTGTAAAAAGCTAAAGATGAAAGCGGTGGGGATTAGAGGAGACCTAAATGCATCATTAGGGATGACTGAAAACAAGCTAATAGTTATTAAAGTTAAGATTATTTTAACCTTTTCGGATCGTGGACCTAGACTATTTCAAGAAGATAGCTGAGACATATAGCACGCTTCTCCCTGCCCTTACCCCACGCCCAAACGTAGCTGTCTTGTAATTGAGTCAAGGATTATGGTTCATTTGTCATTTGGGTGTTTAGGTAAAGTTAATTATTGGGGTTCCAATGCCCTTTTCTAGACGTATCCTTAAAACTTTTCCTCGTATCTCAAAAGATGTTATTCCTCACGCTGTTGAAGACGCATCTGGTTGATCCGCACAGTTTCCATAACAAAGTTGCCAATAAACACATTCTACATTTGGGATCCAAGTGACGAAGCTAAAGATCGCCTCCATTTGTGTGCCATAGTTAATTTCTGAAGGATTATAGTAACCAAATATGTGCTTAGTTGGTATAATTCTCTCCCGTTGCCTCCAGGCTTTCGCAGAAGATAAACACAGAGATGCCTTTATGATTGCGAGGATTCAATGATCAGATCAAGGTGTCAGAGAAGCTAAAAGACTCCTCTTTTTTTTCTTTTTTTTTCTTTTCACTCTCAAAATCTAGGCAGCAAATACCAGTTCGAGTACATACGTACGAATTAGGAAACATGTTCACTCGCTTGGGGCTCGATCATTTTAGTGGTACTACATTTAATAACAAGAAATGGCACTGAAAATCTCCATGCACTGAGCAGGAAACATACCCAGCCTTTCCCGTGTCATCACACTCGTTTGACTCGCTCTCTCCCTCGCCCTCTAGAAAGTTGCCTTAAGGCTTATTTAAAATAAAAGCTGTTTGCATAAGAAACACCTGAAACATAAAGGAGGATAGGTTTGGAAAATAGCTGTTGGTATTCAACACGAGAGTAAAAATTTTCACACTGGACATGAAACAACGTCAAGAGGGGAATCTATCAAAGAGCTTAAAAGAGAAAGGTGGGGGGGTTTTATTAGATGCATTCATCTCTTCCTTTCCTCGGCGTAACAAAAGATCAAAATTAGACAAACTCATTCGAAAACATTTTAGGAGAAGGTATATTTCCGAAAGCAGTAAGCAAACAAACAAACATACAAACAAAAGTAATCTGCTCCTTCAGTAAAAATACCACTGACGACTAAAATTCACGTTCACTTAAGCGCGACTATTATTTTGAAGATGGCTCTAAAATTACTACTGCTTATAAACCGATTACCTACATGTCATGTAGAGTAAAATATATATTGCTTATATATATTAGGAAAATAATTGCAATCATAAGGGTAAATATTTTCAAGTACTATGCAAACAGGGGAGAGGTTTGGAAACCTTACTTTCTGTTGGCAAGCGTTCAAACTATTTGCTTTAATAACATTCTGGAAGAAATATCCCACACCTCTGCCGGATACCTGGGCAGATGCAGCAGCTGTTATCCGGGCACATGCAGTCTCGGATTAAAAAATAAAAAATAAAAAAAAATAAACATAGTGCCTCTCCCCAAATGTACGAATTCGTGGTACGGTATTTCTGATAACCCATAACATTTTTAATCCAAAATATTATCATTCTTAGGGGGAGGGGGGGAGG
>VXBW01007377.1:134818-254054 GCA_013400375.1 Thinocorus orbignyianus | reverse complement strand
CCCCCTCCGATCGTTTCAGGTTCTCGCCGCAGTTAATAACACACGTTGCTGCCCTCCCGAAGGGCAGGCCAGACCGACGCGAATCTCACACGGAGACCCCCGNTGTTTGGGGCAGAGGGAATCTCTGATCTAATCCGAAGGGAAGTATTGCAGTATAAATGGATTTAGCCAGATAAAAAACAGATAGGCCGGACTAAACAAAACCGTGGTGGTGTTAGGTTTTTTTTATTATTATTTTTTTAATCTTTTTTTTTTTTTAATCACGCTTGTAATCTCATTCACTCTGAAGGGTAAATAAATTGCAGTTGTATGAAAAACAATTGGTGCTACATGTGTTCATAACAGATGGGATCTTATCACAGTTTAACTGTAATAAATTCTGACTTCTGGAAATTGTAATCTTTACTCCATGCTAGATGTCTCGTTTCTACTGTAATAATGGATCTACAAACTTCTGAGAGGAAAGCAGAAAAGTTTCCGGGGCTAGCGTTTGCTCAAGAACCAGGACACACTACCGCAGGCGCTCTGCAATCTCGGCTCTTTCAAAGTTTCCGTGAAAATACGTCCGAAAATGAAAAAGAGAGAGAAAACCGTGGCGCACAGGGAGGCAAACAGCTGATCCTTCTCCCTTGATATAATATTATTTACTAAGGCCAAATACAATAGTCCTTAAATTACATGCAGAAAAATTAAGAATGAGCTCTCTGGGTGGAGAAGCCCTGGCAAGTGACAGGTCATGCTTTGCTTTGCGAAGAGAGAAAAAGTCAGAAGAAGAAAACCCAGCCCCCGAGGAAGCCGAGACCAAACTTTACATTAATCCTCCTGCGCTTCAGATCACAAAATTAAAAAATAAATTCGAATAACCACTGAAGGGATAAAATTATAACAATAAATTGTTCATATTCACTGAGACTGCGGGACTAATTTTTTTCACCATCTCGGCTTCCCATTGCTGTTTATCAAGTCTTAGAATAAATGCTTGTAAATCTATTACGTTTCCATAAATCCTTTCGCCACTTTCTTTTTGGCCAATGCTTTTGCAACATTAATTGATTTTATTGCACTTTCTGAACTTACTGTATATTAAACTCCAGCAAGTTTGCTCTGAAAGTGTTGGTTTTTCCACCGTCAGGAAACCCGTGAACGGGAATTACTGAAGCTACTTACAGACTCTAGTCTCTTCCCCGCCCTCCCCCCCGCTGTGATCTTGATGGTAAACCTAAACTGCAAATTACAAATTTCTAATCATCTACTTTGTTGCAGAAAACAGCCCCTTTGTCGCCGGTGAAAAATTAGTCTAAATCCAAACACCACGCACTGCCATTGTCTTTAAACGGGGGGAGGCACTAAATGCTGCTGAACGACGGAGATCAAACGGACTAAGAAACACTTTGCGAGTCATTTACGTTACTGGATGGACAGCAGTTATTTCTAGGAAAGGATTTTCGATGTATAACTAGAAGTTCAATGCAATTTAGGAATGAGCATCCTCAAACCCTTCTCTCTTATTCCTCAATCACCTTGAGAGAACTGGACCCAACCAGCCTTAAACTGATTAATGATTTCTCACTTAATATCGGCTGGTTTCCAGTCCCTTTACCTGTCGCGCTAGCCCGGTGATCATTATTTAAGAGCGTTAAAAGCTGAGGGTTATGTTTAGAGCGCTCTTCCCTCCACCCCTCACCGCACTCAGGCACCCGGGCTGCGCAGCCCCAGCGCCGGGCAGCCACCCCCCTCCCCGGCGGGGCCAGGCGCCCCCCGAGCGGCGAGATGCGCCTTCACACAGCCCTTTGCAAGCCGTTACCGTCAGACCTAACTAAGCAGCCTCCTCTCTGCCGGCGGTTTCCAAAGGATTCACTTCAAGGCACTTCAGTGACGCAAGAGTCTTGTAATATGAATAGGGATAATTACTGTGGATCACAGAAGACGTGCAGGACTGAACTAGGTAGGACCGCAGAATGCCAGTACTTAAGAACCTATCCTTCATATTGCAGGTTCAATATTTGTACCCTCTCCTTGGCTGCCCAGTCTTCTTACTTACATACGCTGCTGCCCACTAAGAGGTTTTGCAAACGTAAATGCATTAATTGATAGTAAAGCCGTCATTATTTACTCTGGGAGGAGAAGAGGAAGGACAGAGGGGAGAAAGCCCAAGAGCTGCACCTTGCTTCTGCCTAATCCTTGTGCAGCAGTGGGTGGGCAGCCCAGGCACAGGGCACACTTGAAACCCCCCCAGACCCTGCTGTGGCACCTCAGCATGGCCCTCGGGGTACTTTGCCTCTTGGCAGAGGCAAGCGGGGGGTCTAAGAGAGGCTGAAGCATCTCCCAGTTTGCTGCCTGCCTTCCTGGTGGGACATGATGGAGCAGTGCTGTGCTTTGGTGCCCTGGCCAGAGCAGCAGTCACCTCGGGGTCCTGTCAGCAGGGCAAGGCCTTCTCATTGTGGCAAGACCAGAAGGCCCATTTTCAGCCACACATCCTGTTTGGGAAAGGCCATCACATCCACTGCCATAGCTTTAGAAGGTTTGGTTCAGCTGGAATTGGGACAGAAGCCTAAGTGTGAGGACACACACTCTGTGCAAGGGGAGCCATCACACTCCTGTCACCCTTTCAGCCACCACAAGATCCAAAACTGCAGCCGCAATACAATGTTCTAGTTGCACTGAAGTTGGTAAGCATTGGCCCAGATTCTCAAACACAGACAGTCTACCTTACAGTTGTGGGGAAACATCTCCCCTTTTGTACAATTCACAGCCCTTAATCCACTCTTTGTGGAGATACATTTTTTTCCTACCAGGAAAAATCAGCTGCTGCCATCATCTACGGTTCTTTTTTTCCATGCTTGAAGTACTTGTCTTGAGGCAGAAGAATACATATCAATTCCCAGATCTGAAAGGTTTCAAACCCACAATTCTCACTTCTTATTAGGGTTCCTAATCACCGGGCTATTCTAATGTGGGAAAAGTCTCCACCCCTCCTTTGAAGGCATTTCACTTTGCATAAAAATGCACCAGGCCAGAGGGGAAGAGAAGGAAGGAACAAGACTATTTAGTCTGCTGGTTATGGTGCTTGCCAAAGCCTAGAGCTCAGGTCTCCCAGTCAGTGCTCAGATTTAATCATGTTCCCACCTACTCCCTCTTTGCCCAGGAAAAAGCTATAAACATTCTACACACACAAAAAAGCTACCACTTTCAACATCCCCTTTCCACCCCAGATGGTAATTAGCGGAGATGAGTCTACTCAGGCGGAGTAGAAAAAAATGCAGACCTGTAGCCACCAAGTTATTAGATAGATATCTATCTGCACTGGGATCTTCGAGTTACCATTTTTAAAAATAAAGTAGAAACTACCATGGCATGTTAGGTGACAGCAAGCTTTGCCTGACAAAGTCTTAGTAAAAAAGGCAAAACTTCCTACCACATGCATTGATCATGCAGCAAAGAAAAGCCAGTTCTTGTAGAAGAGCTCCTGGCTGTGAAAGGAGGAATGTTTTTCCTCTTTGGTCTGTAGCTTTGTTACTTTGTCCATGCTGTCTAGAACCACTGGTGACCATCAACTCCAACCACACACATACACAGTTCCGCTGCTGCTCACCCCAGCCTGCATCAGACTACCACAGAAATTCACTGATGAAGAGCAAAACAAAACCAGTCAAAATTTTACTTGTCCCTACATGCATTTTTACAAGATTTCAAGTTTATTTTGCTGACTTTTAAAAAGAAAATAATAATAGTACAGCGACTTTCCATCATTAAATACTTGAGCTCACGAGTCTGAGAACATTCACAAGAGTTCTTTTATTTTTTTTGTGCTATGTGCCCCCACCCTCTAATTCCCCTCCCTTCACAAGATTACAATTTCCTTAAATATATATTGCACCAGCAGGCCCAGGGAATGTGTTCCAGATAAAACAGATGAGTAGAAATAAGTTGTTTTTTAGAAGGATCAGCTGCTAAATACATTCCAGTAGAGGTGTCAAACAGATTTTATGAAGAGAGCTAATCACATTTATAATTATGGTCTTCAGGCTGACTTTACAGAGTTAGAATAAAATGTTATGCTTGATCAAAAGCAGATATCCTACATACATCAATAGGTTTATAAAAAGATTGAGAAAGGAATTCAGACCAGATGGAACAACTAATTTTTCTAGTTTCTCTGGTTGAGAAACGAACGGTTGTTGATACATATTACAAATCAGGTACTGACAAATTCTCTGAGAAAACTGGCTACTCAAAGTGCTACAATCTTGTTCTAGAGTTAAATAAGCTGGAAAAGTGTTACAGCAAGTCTTACCTCCTCAATGGACAGTCAACACCTTTTAGACTATTTTAACTTAACTATTTCCAAAGTGACTGAGCTAGAATGTTACATCTCCTACAAGTGAAAACACTGGTAAACTCTACCACTACTCATAGAGGATACCAGTATAGTTTATCTCCACTAAAGAAGGTACTTGCAAATCATCCTAGCTGTGTATATACCAAGTCAGATTATGAAAAAAGCTAACTGTAAGAAAAAAAATATTCTAACTCGAACATGTATAAACATAGTATTCCACATGGTTAATTATATTTGCTGGTTAATGGAATTGTGTCAATTTACATTTATACTTTTAAGCTAATAAACTTGCACACAACCTAATTTCACAATTTAGTGTGAAATTCTAGTCCACCTGAAATAGGAAGTTCTCTAGCAATCCTAAGGCAGGCAGGATTTCTCCTGGGACAAAAAAAAAGCCCTAAAGCTTACAAATTCTAATTCTATATTAAAAAAAAAAAGAACTAAATACGTGCATCAGAGTCATAAAATTCATGGCAATTTAGAAAGGAGCTTGGGAGTACCTTAGAGCAAATGATGGGAACTTTGGTTTTCTGTCAGTGATGAGAATGTTCAGATGACAAAACCTGAAGATACCAGGCAAGGTAGATCAATAGTAAATAGAAAAAAACCAAAAACAAACAAACAAACAAAAACAACAACAAAAAAAAAACCAAAAACAAGCAAACAAAAAAACAACCGAAAACCAACAACAAACTAAACACTGAACTTCTAGATGTTATGCAAAACAGAGTAGGTTTTGGTCGTTGTATCACAGACAGTCACCTTTGAGCTGCTGCCTCTCAAGGTAATAAGGGCATGGGGAGTTTAATCAGGACATCTATCTGGTCAGTCATCTCATGTTTTACTCAAGAAACTACTACATTTCAGTGATGTGTAAGATGGTTGTATTTTTACCTCGTATATATTATTTACACAAAAAAGACTCATGCAGGTCTTTTCCCAAGAAAGTCATGGAATAGTAAATTAACTAAAAATCCCAACTTTAAAGAATCCTTTAAATTAATAAGAAAATAAAGGAATACAAAAGGCTCTACACGTAAAAGAATACTTTTTTTTTTATGCAGAGCACTTCTGAAAATATTTGCATCTGCTCTACCAGCTGATCATTCCGGATGGAACAAACACAATAATGTAGTTCTATTGCTCAGTAATTTAGCTCAGTTTTTGTATGCATAAATAGACAGACCAATTTACACACCAACTTGAGTACTAGCAGAATGGAGGTAGTAAGTTTTGAGTCTCCATCTTGAAAACGATTATTGCATAACCATGTTATTTCATCATCTATTCAATGTTCAACTCATTTGTGGAACATTATCCCAGTCTTTTTGTTGTGGACATTAAGATGAGGAAAGGCATATTTCTGTGAAGTCTCTTTTGATGTATTTTGTAATAGTTTAATTCTGGAAAAATGTGTTGTGAGCTTTCGAACAGATAAAAGGAAACTATGCTCTCCACACCCCCATCACAAGCTGTCCTTAGGAATGCGAGTACACACAATTCTGGAAGTGTAATAATCATCATCTTGCTCATTAACTGGGACCTCCAGGGCTAAATCACAAACCTTTCCACCTCGAGTTAAATACCCTAGCAAGCAGCTGTAGCATATTCATATCCGCTGTTGGCCAGATGCAGACAGAGTGGGAGGCATAGCACAGTGAACAGTGGGTTACATATGCATACCTACTTTAAGGCAAGTTAAAGATTGGCTAGAGACTAATCCATTTTATAGGCTAAGAAATTGATTTTCAGAGGAGTTGAACTACAGGTGTTCAAGTCTCTTTAAAAAAATCATCTTAATTCTGGTGGTACTATTAGCAGGGCGCACTACAGTACAGGAAAGCATGGGAAACAGCATGTTGGACTCTGGTGTTCCCTAGGTCAGGGTCCATCGTGCACACTGTGACACAGGTGTTTTTTTCCTGCAGTGATGGCTAAGGGTGTTTGTTTATAACTACTAAACCGGGGACAGAACAGACTACAAATGTTACCTGTAGCAGTATCATCCAGTTATTTTTGGAGGCAATGTACAATGCACTTAATCAAATCCTCATCAGAACAGTAAGAGGTGATAAGATGCTTTATATTCTATTACTGATAAGTAACGAGAATATTAGAAATAAGCCAGTTGTAGAAGTCAGCTCTGGATCAAGTCAGACAAAATAGATTTCAGTTAAACAGGAGAACAAATGAAGTAGATTTCTAAAGATTTCAATTTCAGAAGGTCAAACTGCGGTGTAGTCACGTCAGCCAGACTGAGGAGCTAATAGATTGAGTAGGGAGCAAAGTGCTACAAATACTTCACAAAGAATGTTAAAACGGTCAAACAGAGGGGAAAAAAGAAACCCAGAAGGTGGTACTCCGGGCCTACACTGGATGTACTATTGCCTCTATAGATATGTCACAAGTGAAAAAAAGAAACAAAAGTAACACATGGGAAAAAACCCATTTTGTCTGACAATAACTCTCATCTTAGAAGTATAGGCGCAAAATAAGAACTGCCAAAAGAGGAGCTGTTTTAGGCTTTGCAAAGCATATTAAAATGGGTAAAGATACTTTTCCAGTTGCATAAATAAAATGAAAGAAAGAAAGGAATGCAGTAGAGATTAAGGATAATGCAAACATGTTCCTAACCTCAAATTGATGTGTTGCATTAATTCAAAGAAGGGTAATACTGAGCATGAGGTGAAAGGGAAATAGCTAATAGGAACTATGCTAGAGAATGAAAATCAGGTAAAGCAGACATAAAATCAAATCTAGTAGTGCTTGAAACTCTTAAGAGTCTAGTTAATCTCCACTTGATGCGGAACCCTAGAATGTGAGACCACAACGGTAGCAAGAACCTTCTACCAAACTTAACCAAAACAAAACTGGCATAAAATGAATAAAAACTATTTTGGGAAGGGAAATACGATGTCCAAGATTGACACAGTAATAGCCAAACTCCAGTAATAGCCAAAAACCTTACAATGACTAGTTGAGAGTAACAAGGTCTAGAAAATAAATAAGTAAAAGAAGATTTATAAACTATAGTCCAGGAGCATTCAAGGTAGATCACAACACACTAAACAACTTCCTCTGACTAAAAAAAAAACCACAAAAAAAACCAACAAACCAAACAAAAAAACCTTAACCCCAAACCAAATTCTAGCATTCTGGGCTAAAAGAAGCATCACTGGTGTGATTTCTCAACATTGGTCAGGTGGCTTTGTTAAAATGCAATGACTATGGATCACCAGGATAGGGCAGCTGGTGTACCTTCCAACAGAGACAAGGAAAAACAATAGCGTTGTGCAAAGCTCTGGGAAGAGCTCACCTGAAATACTGTATAAAACCTAGTTACCTCCATTTGAGAAATTAACTCAAACTAGAGCAAGTAGAGAAGGAGGATCAGAGCAATAGAAAGCCTATTTTATGAAATGAGATTAAACAAGCCTGATTTGTTTAATCTACTATAACAAAAGCTGAGAGAGAATAGGATTGCTGTCTAACTACATTAGTTCAAAAGCCAAGACAAAAAAAAAAACCCTATTAAATTTAAAAGATAATTTTGGCACAAGACCAAATGAACTTTAGCTAGCCATGAATAAACTAAGTTTGAAATTAGAAGAAAATTCTTAACCAACAAAACACTGCTGATGAATCTTTCTGATAGCTGGTGCAGGTGGGGTTTTTGTTTGGGTTTTTATTGTTTGTTTGTTTGTTTTTGTTGATGTGTCAAAGTGTACGATGGTAGCTCATTGTTTTTGACTCCATCCTAAGTCAGTGACAACAACAAATGGCTCACCAGCAATGCTGTAAAGCCATCATACTCTGCAATAGCCATCCTCTGGGAATAAACCACACAACTGTTGTTAAGACAGAGTACAACATGCTTAGAAAAAGAATTACCTGATGCGATGGCTGCTAAAGGGAGACTGAGTAGCCCAGTGAAGGCCTTTTGGTTCTAAAAGGCCTTGCAATGCAGGAGTTAGTAGATAAGATTAAGAACTACCACGATAAAATGATTAAATAACATTTTTGCAATTGAAAGAAGTGTGCAACACTAGTGTTTAGGTAAACGATAGTTTAAAACCTCTGGGTTTGTCCTTCCAACAATTTTTTTCAACAGAAATAAATCTCAAAACAACTGGTCAAAGCCAACCACATCACACAAAACAACACTACAGAGCTTCCTTCTGAAGAGGAAAACCATCCTAACAGACTCTTACTTTTTCCTGTAGAAATTGAGTTATTATCAAAATGCATAAAATCTTAAACTGAACCAATTACCTTTTATATTTAAGAAAATTATCCCGCAAAAAAAAAAACCAAAAAAACAAAAAAACAAACAAAAAAAACCTCCTTAAAATGAAAAACCATACTACAAGGTACCTAATTAGCAAACAATGTAAAGGCTACTTTTATATCAAACACAAAATCCTCTATTTGAAAGGAAAAGAGCTCTTCGTAGAGAAAATTTACTTTCAATAGCGAAGGGAATAACATCCCACACAAAGATGACTTAAGAACATGATGTTTTATGAAAGGATTTTTTTCTTGATGCATACTTTAAAAAGGCCTGAAAGAAGTTAATGTGACGACAACAACCACCCCTCAGAAGAGAAAAAATGTAATTTCTGCTTAGACACTGACCTGTCCTCATCAGGGTTCCATGGAGAACAGAGAACCAGGACCATATACCAGCTCAGCTCTAGGCTCACCATCTTTCTGGTAGCCAAAACCAGCTCCTGCTTCCATCTTCCAGGCAGCCAAATGCCAGGATGCCTGCACTAAAGCCTGCCAGCAGCTATTATTTCCCCTTGTGAAAAGGAGCCTGTCATGACCCAGGTTGATTTTTCCCAGGTGAACAAGTTGAATCACACAGTTCCTCTCAATTTACTCAATTAGCATTACTCAGTGCCCCGTGTGGGGGCAGATTTCTGTGAGGAGGCTGTAAAGCCTGGGAGATGCCAGCAGTGGCTGTGCTCGGACATTTTCCACCTGGGGTGGGGTTTCCCTCAGGAGTAACCAGGGAGGGGGACAGGTACATATCTGACTCCACAAGTGCCTTTGGATCTTCAGGGGTGAGGAGTTGAGGTAGTGGTGCTGGTCCTCCTGAAGGAGGGTGGCAGAGAACCTTCTAGAAGCCCCTAGCCGGGGGGGGGGGAAACACTGCCGGCGGGATGAGGGGCTGCAGGCCCTGGTGGGGAATGGCCGCTGGGCCCTGCTGCCTGTGGTGTCTGCCAGCCCTGAGCAGTGCAAGCTGCCTCAAGAGATGTGTGTTGGCTGCAGACCTCTTTCCAGCTTTGCTTTTATAGCCAACGCATGGGGGAACAGGCATTTTACGTCGTGAAAGAGGTGCTGCTGACATGACAGCCCTGAGGAAAACTACGGGTCTAAACGTCCTCTCAGCTGGCGAGTCCCCTGGCTCCAGCCAGCCCAGGAACCCTGTGTTTATGGTGGTGAAGGAAGGGATTGCACCCATGCTGAGTGTCCCACACACACAAATGAGGGACAGGTAGGCCTTAGTAATTACTATTTTCCCAGGCAGTAATTTTAACCTGGATACTGTGGAGCTGACGCTCTCTGAAATTAATACTGAGCTTTTGCAAACAGTGACATGAGTGTGGGTTGCATCATTCCTAAATATATCTTTACTGTATTGCATCATGCATCAGATTAGCCAATAATCGGTGAGGCTGATGATATATATTTAAAAAAAACCAACAAAAACATATCTGAAATGGAGGAATTATCTTACTCACTGATCATATTTCAGAAATGGAGAATGACCTCCCTGGCAAGAAAACCAATTGGTATTGGGCTTGCACACTTATGAAAAATGTTATCGCTGAATGTTTGCGTAGTGCCTGATATCTACAGTCTGCTGTGACATTAAGCAGGGATGTGGACTCCTGCCCACAGCACGTAAACTGTAAATGTGATAATAGTACTGACTTCTTCATTCCAGTCTGCTGGGGGAAGCACTCTGACTGGAGATGTAATTGTAGTAGGAAAAAAGCAGATCAGTCTTCATGGGCTCTTCAGGAGTTGCCAAGAATATAGCTGGGGCAAGTTCATGTTAAACATGCCTGAAAAGCCACTATGGACTAGAAAGTAGCCATTTGCTGGTGGCAAATTTGAGTGCAATTTAATTAAAAGATACACTTGTTTATTCAGAGAAAGATGCTAATAAGGCCACCCAGTCTGTGCTTGAATTGTTAAACCCCATGTTAGAAAAACTACATAAAGTAGAAAAAAAAACCCCAATTTTGGCTATATATTAAGAATTCCTACTGATACTTTAAATCATGAACAGCAAGTCCCAGTTGTATACATTCATTAATCTTGCGTCTTCCTTGAAATATATAGCTTGCTATTTTACTTTTCTATAAAGTAACCACAGCTAAAATCGGTAACAGAGATAAATGATAGAAATGTAACAGCGGAAGTTCTGGGGCTTGGACATTAATGTTTTATTAAGTCTTTGAGACAGCACTCATGACAGAACTAGGCAAACGCAGGTGACAAACACAAATAGACCATGTGAAGAAAGGAAAACTTTATGGTCTAAAGTGTTGGGTTTGGGGTTTTTGTTGTTGTTGTTTTCTTTTTTTCAATGTGAAATAGAACAAAGATTTTGAAGGTTTTCTTTTCTTCCCCCCAAAGAATAGCAACTTTGCTTTCTTCTCCTGGACTTTTATATAAAGTTGATGGAGCACTGTCACAATCAAAACCTCTTTTTTGTTGCTATTCAGCAAACAAGGGAAGAAAAAAGGTTTTCCTTCTCTCCATAGCATTTACTAGTTTTCTAATGCCGTTGGACACAAAATATGAAGAATATGCCATTCGTAAAACCTACGTATGGTAGGTTAATAAGGCTGGGGGCTTGCAAGATTGGTGCTTATTCTGCAAACAAATGTGACATTTTCAGATCTGTCAGCTGCATTTAGTAACAGAGATACAGATTTCCTGTAAATGCAAGCAGGGATAGACTGATGATTTATCTACATACAGAGTTGTGCTGATTTGACTAAAGGCTTGGCTGCACATGAGACTATTCAAGAATAAAAGCAGCATTCTTACTGAATAACTTCTTGTGCAGACATGCTTGTTCTAGAATGCAAACTAGAATAAGGTAATCGTGTTATATGATAAACTTCTATATGTAGAATATTTTTGTAGGGATGTTACCATTAAATTCACACCTTGCCTCAGCCTGAACTAATTTTTAAGTACAGTAATATCTTAAAGTTGAAAAAACTTAAAACTTAAAAACCTCTTCAATTCAAAATTCTGGGAATCCCTTCAAGAATTTTTTTTTTCCTGTTGAAACTAATTTGTCTTAGTTTGATTGAGAACAGATTTTAAATGCATGAATTCACTGTAGATTTCCTGTACTTTCCTTACAAACTTCATGTAATCCATGAGTCTTACCTGACCTCAAGCCTCTGAAACCTGGGATTTGTGTGGCTTGAAGCCATGTTCTCTCATTCTGGGGACATACTGTCTTGACAGTCTTCCAGTGTCGATTCCACAGTTCCCCAAGATGAGGATTTCTGGCCCTTCTGTTTACTTATTCTCACATTTCTTCTCTGTATAAGACACTGCATCTTCCAGCTGTGTGTGCATCAATGGTTTCTGGTCAGATGTCTATATGAACTGCTAGGAGGATGGAGAATCAGATGCGAGTTTTGATGGCCTTCTGGTGTGAATAAAACAGAAAGTGTCATTTCAGGAGAGATATCCACAACTATGCTCTGTATGAAAGCTTGTGCAAGAAACAAGCAAAGGACATGTTACAATAAGTGATTAACCTTTGGCTTAAGAGAACCAAAAATTTCAGCATCAAATCCTACATGATAAAGAGACCAAAGGAGTTCCAAAAATTATCTATTTCCTCGCTTTGTTCGAAGGACTAAGAATGTCCTACCTTCTTCTTCCTTGCAGTCTCACAAGAAAAGTCTTTAACAGCACAGCGTGAGTTTTAGGACATGAATGATCTGAAGCAGAACTAGAGAATAGTAGGTTGCAGAGGGAGAAATGGGGAAAGCGGAAGCTACAGGACTCAGAATACTGAGAAAATTGGAAGGTCCGAGACCGGACACCAAGGGTTTGCTCAGGTAAGGAACAGAGAAGAAGCCACAAAGTGCTTTAGTTAGTGAGAAGTTGTCATCTTTACTATTGTTCCAGACCAATTGCTCTATACATGGGAGGATTGTTTAGTGTGTATTACACTATGAAGTACCTTAACTTCACTGAGGGGGAAGGCACGCTACCTCCTCAGCACCACTCTTCCATTAAAGCTTCTAGTCCACCAAGTTAAAGTGGGTCTAGATGGCTTCAGTGAGGTGGGTTTTTTTGGTTATTTTTTTTGTTGTTTTTTGAATTAGCTAATTATTTCTAACTCTGCTTGAGCTGATCACTTTTCAAAAAGGAAAAAAACAAATCTGGAATTATAAGAGATATGAGTACATACTGCTTCATTCACTTTCACTGTGAACTCGGTCTTACTACAATACTGTTAAATATTGTTTTAGTAGTGCTAACTTTATGGCATTGTCTATGCTGTGTCACAGTGGATTGAATTACAGATTAAATTAAGAAGTGTCTTAGTCACAACTGTTTTGGGCCACCAGTCTTTCCCTTTTCAAAAGGGAATGTTGCATTTAGTAAAATACAGACATAATTTTAATATTTCTCCATTGCTAATTGTTAATACTTGAGTTTTTCTAAACAGGAAAAGCCCAAGACAGCTTGAGATTCTGTGCAGGTCAAGCATGGCCTGTTCTGTAGAGTCCCCTCCTATAACTAATCTGCTAAGCAAACAGCAGCAATGGAAAATCCTTTTAGTATAGGTGCCGTCCAGCTACAGAATTGCAAAACCTTAGGTCTCAGGATTAGCATCATTTCAGGAATGATGGAGGGAAGCCTGCATCCTGGGCTTCACTAATCTGAAAAAGTAGTAATGTGTCAGCCTTTTAATCTAATCCCCTTGTGCAATAGAAAGGCCTGACAGTTTTTTTGGTTTTAGGTGTCTTAAATCTACAGTAATTACCAGTCTGTCTGTGAGTTAGTAAACTGCCCTGAAACAGCTTTTGAACAAGAGAATGATCAGAGATGAAATAAAGACATAAAAATTATGTAAAATTATTGACTTTTGCCCTTGCAAGCTGCTTAGTGAAGAAGTAGCTTTTCTTCTCTTTCCAGCAATAAAAAAATATTTGTTCTTTCCTTGCTTTGATAGAACTTTCCACCTTAGGTTTAAGACAAGCACTCAAGTAACTGGAGAGCAGCTAGGGAACCAACAGAGAAATTTTTCTTGGTTGACCTATGGCAAGAAATGTATGAAGACTTATAGAGCAGGTTGAACCAGTGTCTTTCATTCAGTGAGGAACTGGAAAGAGTGAAAGACAGAGTGAGAAAACAGGGATGAAACTGTGGCCCCTTTCTTTTGTGATCCTGAGTCAGATATTCAGGAGCAGAACTGATGGCAGGTGGAGGATTACCCGTCACACTGACTTAAATTTGTGAACGCTGCTTTAACAGACATGGGTACCTGTGGATAGTCCTTCACACCCAGAGCCATGCAGTGACTGGCAGATGAGGAAAAAGTCCACAAACTTGTGCAGGGAACAATTAGTCCTGGTTCTTGCTAATCCCTGTGCAACCACTCAGCTCTCCACTACCAGTGAGACTGTGTTGTCTGATATTAGTGTTCCTTTAACACATACCTTTCCAATTTTGTTATTTACTACCAGCAGAAGGGATTCTTGCAATGGTTTTCATTACAGTATTTGGTATTTCAATATTTTTTTATTTGTTAATAAATTGGTTTAATTGTTAAATATTCTAAGGTGTAAGTGCTTGGGGAAAAATGAAGTTATATCAGAAAACTTTCATAATGTTAAAACTATTTTATAATGCTAGAAAAAACCAACAGTAAATAAACAGCACGCTACAACTACAGAGTACAGTACTATCACTAACACGTCATGTGGGCCATTCAAAACTTATAAGATGTTAAGAACTTTACCTTCTGATGTTTGAAGACTTCCTAGAGATGAAACAGTCATTCCAGAGTTGCCATGTTCCATGGAAAAAAAGCGTTAGAGTACAGTTTTATTGCTCCTATATATTATTTAAATCTGACATACTACCACTCAAACCCAAGTCATTTTACCAGTGAAAGAGAAGTGGAAAATGCAAATTGCTATTTTGTAGAGATGGATGTGTGATTCTGAGTAGGTCCAGAACCCTAAATTTAAGAAAATCATACTGGAGAAATCTCTTCAGTAAAGTTTTACTACAACAAAAAAATGTCAAGTCCTAACTTTCCGTCTGAAACTTTTTATTCCTTCCATATAGAACAAGCTTACTGACTGACACGGATGGGCAATTATCTGAAAATAATGATTAGTCTTACTGCAGAAGTGTGTGAATTTTATGCTATTCATAGAGTCTCTGTTTGGACCCATTCTAAAAGTTATTCACTAAAGGAAAATGAGAGCATATAACAGGCTTTCGGCTTACAGTGAATTTTTAATGCAGTTAATATCAGCTTATTTTGTGTAAATAAATGAGAATTGAGAAATCCAAGGCTAGGTAGAGGTCAGTTTTTGTCATTTAGGGTCTGTTCGTAAAAGGCCTCTTCTCTCAAAGAGTACCTCATATAGAATGCACAAAACCGAAAGTTTTAGTCAATTAAGTTTGTTTAAATGACATTATGGGGGATAAGCCCAAATTATTTTAGCAAGTGTTATCCTAGTGTGCAGAGACCTTGTACTTAGGCAGTCAGCCAGAATCTATCACCATGGATTCACAACAATCAAGGCCTTGACAAGTTTTATGTCTAAAGAAAACCAGTTAGTCAATTAATGGTTAAAGACTTCAAAACATCTTTTTGTTAGTATGACACTGATTCAAAAGATAAAAGACTAAGCAAATCTTTTCAATAGTTTTCTGTTCTTTTCTCCAAATCTTCTGAGGAGGGGGAATGACAAAAAAAAATAAATTCAACCACAAATCCTGCTAGAACACATAATAGTTAACTAGTAGCCAATCGTTTAGAGTAACCCTTCCATTAGTACATTTCCTCTAAAACAGAAAGAAACTTTCAATAGATTTTACGGTTTCAGACTTGAGTCTTTTCTTTAATTGGATGTCGCCATTTAATTTTGAATGAAATAGTTTTTCCTTTATTGCATTCTGATACATGCCAGCTTTGACAGAGAAAGCAAGCAACATAATGCTCATATGGCACATTAAGAGCCACACTCTGTTGTGGCTTTGCACTTCAGAGACCCTAAATTCTACAAAATTTGTTCATTAAAAGGCTTGACTATAGCAGTCTGCGTTAGAGGTAATGCAATAATTGAAGGAGGCACAATTGTTTTTTGCAAAACCTATTTTTGAACTCTATGAAGGGAGAAAATAACAAATTGTCTGCCCCAATTTCTCTTCATATTCTTTACCTAGCTCAATCAACCATAGCTGCACTTACTGCAAGAGCTCCTCAATAAAAACCCGTGGCTGTGGTAATACAGAAAATCAGACTGCATCATCACAGAGGTTTTTCTCCTACCTGAGTTTCAACACCAGTCTGGAAAATTCTTTGGTCTAAAACTTCCCAGGATCTTTCTACTATGAATCACTTTTTTTTTTTTTTTTTTTTTTTAATCATTATTTTCTGTTTAGCTTGCTGCCTTTACCAGTGAACAGACCTGCAAACTAAACCAATTATCCTGTTGCAAAATATTGCATGGGTTTTCCCCTCTTCCACTCAGAGAATCAACTTCTCTCCTTTAATTGCATCCATCTGAATAATTTTAAACCCCTCTTTTCCTTCCTTCTGTCCTATTTCAACAATTGCCATACTCAAAGCACCTGCAGAGAAGACTGATGAAGCATCTCCCACAACCAGTCAGCTTTCTGAATGTTTATTCAGGTCTCGGTTACAAAGATCAAATAGTGTCTTCACTCCCATCATGGTAGCAGCTTTATCAGCAAGGTAGACATATACATTACACCATGCAACCATTTTCAGAAAAACAACCTCAAAGCATCAGCCAAAATTCATTAGCTGTGTTTTAAAAAGATTTCCCAAACATCATGGCATCGAAAAAATAGTAGAGGGAGGACTGGGGACAGCCTGTAAGGGAACTAAGATGTTATGTCTCCTTAATACTTTCGTCCTTGTTAATATGAATAGCAGTTACTAAAGTCCATGGAGATGGCTTCAACTATCCAGGTTAAAGGTTTCTCCACAAGCTACCACTACTCCATCAACCTGGCTGAGAGCCTCTCCACCTTAGAGTGCTAGGAAGGGATTTTCTTCTATGCATAAATTAGATTAAATTAACCATCGCTGGCAGGTGGGTGGTGAAATTACATATTTTTAGTGAAGCCTGTATTTGGGATTTTCAAGGGCATTCTTCATTTAGTTTCAACAGGAGTATCAGTGAAAGAATGTGAACCCAGAAAAAGATCTGCCTTTGCATTTTCTTTCTGGCCAGAAACCAAATTGCTGTCAAAAGGTGCAGCTCATCAAGAGAGAAAGCCTTTGTTTTGTTTAATTTCAAAGTTATAAAACATAAAACTGTGAAACTGTGGTAATAACGTTTCAGCCAACTTAACCAGGGGTGCAATATATTACCAAATGTTTCCTGAAGCAATGAAGATTTAAAGTGTGGTTTTCTCTTTTTGCCCCAGCAGTTATATTTTTTGTTGAAAAATAAACTTGTTAATCCATTTATATTCAAGGATATTTTTTCATTAACTCATATCATAAGCTATTTGGAAAACCAGAAAAAAAGGTTATCGCTGTTTTTGCTTGATTCCTTGAAATGTTGTTGGAAATACCAACACGTGAAACATTTTCATTAACTTTACCAATATCAACAGGGAATGGCTCTGCAAAAAGTCAAAGGTGGTAGATCTATGCCTAGCAGCCACAATACATTGGAGAACTAAATCAACTCGATCTGTCCTCAAACTACCAGACAGAATTCATTTGCAAGCTTTAGAGCTGTCTCCTCTTTCCAAATCCACAGCATGAACTCTCGTGAAAGAATCCATCTTCCAGAATGTTCCATGCATCAATCATTAAAGACAAACAAACAAGAAAAAAACACGTCAGGCTTTTGAATATGTCGCAGGTTGAGTGACCAGAATAGCCAAGTCATGAATCACTCGTAAAAAATCTTGACCATGGTCATTGCTGCAAGATATTTGGAAATCCTTGGATACTCTAGGTCTGTCCTAGAATGTCATTCAAGTACAGGTATATGACTATACATGAGTATAGTTCCTCTTGGGGTTTCCACTTCTTCATTTGCCAACTGAAATATTCCAAGGCAGAGAGCAGAGTTTTGCTAAGTAAAAGCTAAGGGGAAAAAGAGTTCAAAAACCCACTATAAAGTTCACATTTGACTATATTGTAACCCATCAGAATTCACATGTAAAGTAACTAGAGATGTTTCCATAAAATCCACTAGGGACCAACTTGTGTTTTTTTGTTTGGTTGTTTGTTTGGTTTTTTTTTTGTTAAAAAAAGGAAAAGCTAAAAGAAATTCCATTGTATTACAATAATACATGCAACTTAAGCTAATTACTTAAGCCTGCTCTTCAAATTTATAAAAACTTTCATTAAAATTAAGCAGATGAACAAAAACTTAGTCAAGTGTAGTTATCAAATTCAGCCAATGGTAAGCCACAAGCTCTGAAAGGTCCCATTTGACTGATAAATGTAATTTTTTATTTATTTTTCTTTTTTCATTTGTGCAATTAAAGTAGCAATACCATTTTATGTGAAACGCAAAAAAATTATTGCAACAAAAAGCCACCTTCAGTCCCAAGCTGAGAACTTGGCCTTGGTCCTCCTCTCCCTGGGTCTGCGAGCATGGTTTCACAGATACCTCTGATTTACATGGCGTGAGAGCTCAGTGTGCCCTTTTTGTATACAAAATTTTAGCCCACAGCAGTCCTTGATGGCTGATTACCACCCTCCCTCTCCCCTTCTTCTTTTATAACTGGGTTTATAATGAAAACGTTGACACAGCCCTAACTGTGGCAACATTAGCATTTACCGTTATAATTAACAGATTCCTTTTTTTTTTCCCTTTGTGATTTACATGCATATATTCTTCCCAGTGCATTAGTTACAGATGGTATAGCTTGTAACATATACTATCGCTAAACAACAAATACATTCTTTGTAGAGTACATCTCTGATAAATTTTATTTAAATGTAAAAGGTAATAGGCAGAAAATGTAGTTTGCTTACAAGTTTCCTTTATGGTTGTTTGACTGTCACTTTTCTGCAGATTTATGATAATCATTCTTGCAACAAAAACGTTTACTTCACTGTCTAAATAATAAGGTAATTTGTTACAGCTAATTACTCAAGTGCTTCCTTAATCTCAATTAAAAGATTCAGGCTGATTTTCTACATCTCTGCAGCAGTATGTTCCAGAATATCTTGTTAATGTATTCCCAATCACATATTTGTTAAGGAATGCATGGTCCATGCAAAACTGAAATGCTAAAATACATAGCTGCAATCTTAAACAATGATTTATTGTGACATGGGATGTGGGACATTTCCACAGCTTTTGTGATTGCAGTAATGAAGCTGTAAACCAAATAGCATGAAATGAAGCAAGGCCTTACAATTTAATCAGCTCGTAAACAGATCTACTGCATCAAGCAAATGACATTATTATCCATCCGAAGTAAATCATGCTAATCTCAGGAGATAAAATCAACATCATTAATGGTCACATGTCATATTCATCAACACTAAACCATCCCTTTTGACAGATTAATCCTAACTACAGCTCCCACGATGTATGGTAATAGGGCTTGTAGCATACATTTCATTCAGCAGTAAGGCTAACCAGCACTCTTAGTCTGCTATTACAAATAATTTTTTTATTGATTTACATATTTTAAAATGCATTTAAGGTGAGGTACCATTAAAAATCCTGTCACTATCACATATTTCTTCCTCACATTCTCAGCCTGTATTAATAGAAACTAGAAGCTAAACGCTGTATGTCATATAAATACTTTCTTTAACATGCCGCTAGTGGTAATTAAAGATTTCTGCCTGTGTTTTTCATTCAGCAATGAAAATATGTGCCCTTTTTTATAGGGTTTAAAGAATTATTGATAGTATTATTCTAATATCTCATTTGTAGCGTGGTAGTGCATAGTGCCCCTGGTCATGGATGAGGGCTCCATTGAGCCAAGTAGGATCCTGAAGACTTTATTATCCATTATCCCATAATTAATACAACACGAGAAACAAAGTTTCATTTATGATGCTCCCTCTTCATTGCAGTTTATTGTGTCCTGCAGACTGGTTGTGTATTTCTGCTCAGAATCCAGCTCCTGCGCATTGCCTATTTGTTCCAAACACAAAATATATTTATTTATCATGGAACTGACCCTGTATGAATGCTTTTGAGAAGTGTCCACTAGTCAAAGTGTCACTTTCCTTGAACAGGCACTGAATTATATTGACAGGCACATTATCAAGGGCTGCTGACTGACAGAATGAATGACTGCGGCTACATGCTGCATTGCCAGTCATTGACTGAGTGGGTGCAAAAATTATCTACAACCTTTGTAGATCTTAAGGACTCTGAACTAAGGCTAGGGAGGAAGATATATGCAATTGATTTACTAGCGCAGCATTTATCAACTTAGTACAAACATCTCAACTATTACCCAAACTACTCTGCTAATGTAGTAATTCATTAATGGTTTATTCTCTCTCCTGAAACTCTTTTTTTTTTAACATGCCTTTTATACAATTATTAATTTCATGTTATTTAATATGTGTTTATGTTTCACCAGGGAAATGTTTGGGGTAATAATTTTAAAAGCAACCACTGCCTCCTGCATTTGTTTTTAAGCCAGCGTGGGTTAAGATGCGTCTTAGTAAGATTGTAAGGGCAAGACAAAAACAATGTTAGAGACTGCCTGTGGCTGACGCATAGCAATCAGTAAGTTTGGTTAGGAGAGAAGGCAGAACACTTCCTGGGCTGTGCTGGGACTTTAGGAAAACACTAAACTAACCGCAAAAGCATTTCATTTATTTGTCAAAATAATTTATTAGCTGGACTTATTTTTTGATTGACATAATGGCAGCTTGAAGAAGTAGGCCACAAAGACCTACTTTTTGTGAAAATCACATCTATTGACTAGAATAAAAAACGCTAATAAAATGTTTCAATAAGTGCATTAATTTCAAAACCTCAAAGTACTAATGTCAAATTTACTGGAATCCACTGACCTTTAAAGAGCTTTTAAAGATTTTATGACTTAGATTGTCACATTACTTACCAAGAATCTTTAAGAATCTGTTTTTTCTATCCGTGGTGTGTTTTTAATGTTGGGGTTGTGAAGGCTTTCCCTTTTCTGTCACTGTCCTTTTTACTCTCAGTACTCTCATACTTGAAGCCCTCCATAATAAGTTACTTAATCTTTGACAGGCTGCAGACATCTGTAGAGCTCATCAGTAATGGTGGTTAGAGGCCTGAAAGAATCACTGACGAGGAAGAACAAAAAACCAATCTTTCTCAGAGGATTTTGTGCTACTGCATAATGTCTTAGTGAGATCATGCTGTCACTGAGTTAGTCCTCCTCCAAACCTGTGTCCTTGTATCTCCTAAACATCTACTTTTACAAAGGTTTACTAGTAAAGCCAAGGTGAAAGTAATCTGTCCTTGCAGGGGTATAGTTCGGGTAGGCAAAAAGCAAACTTGTTTCTCAAGCAACACTAGCAAAACTGGCGATGGGACTTTGCAGTGGTATAAGTGCATATAAAGTAGAAGTTTTGCCAGCACAGCTGTGGTGGAACGAAGTACAGGGAAAAAACAGCTTCTGATCAAGCTCTGCTAGCACAATTTTCCCATGCAGGCCAAGTCCTAGTAAGAAGCTGCACTTGGGCAAAAATAATTATGATCTAAAAAGACAAAGGGTGGATTGTCTCACTTTTATCTGCAAGAAATGAAGGAACAAAAACCACACAGTGGGCAAAAGACAGCAGGAGTGCCTCTAATAGCTCACTCTTATGCCTGTTAGGGTTATGGATTAGGACAAAGACATTAAAAGGATAAGGACAGTCCCATGGGACTAATTGCTAATTAAGAGTAAAATGATACATTATTTTTATTCCTATTATTTAGTCCTCCCAGAGAACAAGTTTTAATAAATATATGATAAAAAAAACTCTTTAAGAATTTTTTATAAGATATTTAGCAGCAGGACTCTATCCACTATGCACTAAAACCACACATCATCTTTTTTTAGGACAAAGTTTATTAAAATTACCACTAACTAATGGTAACATTAGAGAGAAATTGTTAATCCATTTGTTTCACTTTTGAAATACAGCTGTAATAGGAATCTGTCCTGATAATGTGCTCTCAGTTTAAAGAACTACACATTGAACTCATACAGACAACTGGTTCAGTCTCAAAGTGATAAAACATGTCAAGATATAAAGGTAATTTCATTCCTTAAAAATGAAAAGAAGACATGATTTAAAATACTGTGCTTTGGTTACATGCACAAGAGTCCTATAATCAATCATCAAAAAAAACCCCCTATATTCTTTAGGAGCTATTTGAAAGGAGACCAGCTGAAAACCTGCTTTAAAAATCTGTTGAAAAAGTTTAGGAATAGAAAGCATCTTGGTATCCATGATTCATGTTTTATGTTTATTGTGACTTAATAAATTAATCTACTAAGCAACATAACTGCAAACCAAAGTTTTAATGCTTGCAACATTGCTAGTTACAACCTAATAATATTACCCAAAGAAATGCACAAGTGAACACTGAAGAAATGACTGCTAAACAGTTGAGAATAATAAAGCCAACTAGAAGGTGGGGTGCATCCAACACCAGTATAAAAGGCTGGATTCTCCTGTGTGTAAATGTAAGCTGAAGGACATTCAAAGCAACATACAGAGGAGTTATCTTTTTACTGTCATGATACACTGGTGGAAATTACGGTGGAATATGCAGTGCTGGACATCCAGGCCCTAAATTTTTCTCCAGAATGTTGTCAATTTGAATTTGGCTCAGGTCTGCAATAACTAGTAAAAAAACAGTTATTACTTTCTCACTTGTCAACCAGCAAGGAATAAGTTGTTGGTTACTGTATTATAGCTGTAAAGGCTTATTTGAAACCTTGAACAGTTTTAGAAGTCAATGCAAAGGATGCAGGTTGAAGCAATAATTAGACTAGATGAAGAGTTTCTATATTACAAAAAAGCACTAAGAAGCCATGGGAATTAACATAAGCTAGATATGCAGAGTTCAATCCGTAACACCAATAGCACAGGGAAAAAACAGTGGAATATGTGTCAAATGTACATAGTGGCATGGCAGCATCAGTTCAGAGGCCTTTTGGCATGTAAAGTATAGTAGGTTTATGCACCTATGCAGTGCCAAATTGGTGCCTGCTCTATGATCCACATCACTTCTCCAAACCAGCTTTTCCTGCTGAGTGATCTACAGTGCCTCTGCTTGGGTTGTGTAGAAGAAAACCCTAATGTTGTAGCTGACACTTTCATTTTCATACCAGCTGAAGCTCTAGAGCTTCTGATTTAGAGAGACAAAAGGTCATTATGAATAGTAGCAAGGGGAGCAGTACCAGATCTGCAAATTCAAATCTAGGGAAATGAGAAAATGCTGTTTTAATACTCACTCTGTACAAACATGCAAAATTCATGTAGCTCATCAGTGAGTAAAATTCGCTTCTCATTTTCTCATCTGCAAACTTAAAAGTGACGTAAGCATGGACTTCAACATACAATCTTTCAGTTTTAATTTTCTCATGTGAAAAAGAGGGAAATCCAAACCGAAGAGAAGAGAAAATGCACCCTTTGTTAAACCTGCATTATAAAAACATATAAAACTACACAAAGGTTTGTTATTGTGTTCTTAACTTAAAAGTTTTCTTTCAAAGCTTTCTTTCTGCTACAAAGTAGTCAGAGATGCACTATGCAAGCCCAGGAATCCTTGCAGTTAATTTAAGGCACATTGAAGACAATACAAGCTAAAAAAACTCATGTTTTTTTTGCGGTTTTAGCCAACTTCTGCCACAAAATGAATTAGTTAATTTTGAATTTTTGTTTTAGAAAAGTCTCTTTGAAATGGCCTACCTACGCTCCCTTGTTATCTTCATTTTTTTTTCCTTTCAAGAGTCATTTTTTATGTCAAAGGTAAAAACAAATAAGTTTATTTCATCTTCATACATACTGAAGATTGCCAAAGCACACACATGATGGCCCATTACTTAGCTATTGACAGTGGAGCTGGAAAACACTAGAAACTCTTTTTTAATACTGTCTTAATCATAAGGGGTCTTGAAGACACAAACTTGAAAAGACTGATTTGCTTCAAGGGATTAGCTGTAGCTATCTTAAACACACTTCCGAGCTTATATGGACAGTTCCCTAGCTCTTGATTTGAATGTGAAATACTACACTGAAAAGCAATCATCAAAGCTACTCCTCTGTCTTCAAATAAGTTTTATTTATGTGTGTTCTTTTAGTAGCTCTGTTAATTTTCCATTCTGTGTAATACTCAGAGGGACTTTGAGTATTCAGGCTCTGAGATCATGACTACATTCTTAACTGAATCCCAGTGGGAAGATCAGATAGCATCTGGCCTTTATGAATCAACAGAGGCTAACTGTTAGGAAGGAAAGGATAGTCTTTTGCTCCCATTTACTTTTGCAAAGGAACAATCATAACATAGTGACCAGAATGACTTCCTCCTGGGATTGACCTGCAGCAGGTAATGCCATGGCACAGGTTCATCAGTCTTTCAACCAGTCTAGTGAGCTAGGCAAATGCAGAAGTGAGGATTCATTCATCTGAGCTCTTGGGAGTCCTTGGGAAACAGTACCTGAGCCACCAGAGTTAATTCTCCAAAAAGTTCTGAGGCAGCACAACTCCTCTGCATCCCTGAATCCTTCCCATTCCCTGTCAAGGAGGTATTCCACATCTGTGGGACCATCCAACCTATGACCCAACTAGAAATAGTCCAGTATGACTTGCACACGCTAGTGCATTTAACTTTGGTTGGGATACAGAAAAGTCCTTCTCTTGTAAATGGAAAACATTTTGACTAAAAGCTGTCAAACTGCAGCAAGTAGGGAAGTCCATAAGGCTTTTTTCAGTGTCATTTGGTAGAGGGAAAGAAAAAAGCCTTTAAGGAGAGCATATGAGTCATGGGATTGGGTTTCCAGAGGGCTCTTTGGGATTCTTTAAACCAAGAGTTTTCTAACGCTGTCAGAGCAGGGGCTGTGTGAAAGTCAGCAATTTTGACTGTCATGCTATTTTTCAGTTCCAGCTTTCATCACTTTGTGCCTTTTGGGTCTAACTTTGCCTCCACTTAAGTGGTTGTCAATGTAGAATAAATCACATGAAGAATACTTAGGGCCATGCTCTTTGCCCAGCCCATGTAATAGAGGAAGGAGCTAAATCCTCAGAAATAAAGGGGTGTACTTTCCCCCTCAGTATGGCTATTGAAATCCTGGAGAACTAACAGATAAGCTAAAAATGAGAAATAGTTGTTTTCTCTAACATGTATTCTGTTCAAATCCATGAGGACTCGCAGCCCTCCGCTGCTTTTAGAATAGCAGGGGAAAAAAATCTGCTGTCTTTTGAGCACAATGCATGAGTAGAAGAGAGTAAAAATGAATGTATTGCACAATGCATGAGTAGCTTCAGTACAAATTAATATATTGCGACGGGTTTAGGGGACAGGGGTGTCCAGAGTTGGACCTGGAACAGTCAAGCCAGTGATTCATGGCTTTCAGTAGTGAGGCCAATGATTCTTGAATTCCAGCCTCTGCAACTATGCCTTGCCATTCATTCTTTTTCAGATGCAAAATATTGCAGACGTTCTTTCTCTAAAGGACGCATGCTAAAGGACATTGGGACTAGCTAACAAGCTGGAAATTGAAGCACTGCTTCTTTACATCTTAGGGCAGGGGATAAACTGGGCTCCTGATGTATTTTTTTAAAGAAAAAAAAACAACAAACCACCACAGTGGCCTGATTCTGACTTAGAGTCTTGCATAGGAAGCTCATGTAAGTCTGAAGACTCTACAAAGGAGCCAGCTTCACAGTAGGAAAAGCTCATTTTATTATTATTAACAGCCTGAGGTGTGCTGATTATTTTACTCCTGGTATTTTGCCATCTCTTTTAACACGCGTTGCCACAAAATGACTCATGAGAAGGGGTTTTTGAATGGAGCTCAGTCATTTTGGCACAGATTCCAACTCTGATCATAGGGAAACCATTTACTTTTCCAATTACGTGGTCAAGGCACAACCCCAAGTACTGCAGAGTCTTCTTTTCCCATATTAACCTAGCAGGAATGGCCAACTAATAAACAGAAGAAAGTAAGTGTTTGGTGAACTTTATAGTCAGAAACTGTATACAAAAGTCTTCAGGCAGTCAATTTCCCTTCGTTATTTGCATGCTGCTCTTGAAGACTCTTCATAGAATCAGTTTCCAGAGATGTATTTCAACAGCTATACTACAGATATGAAAATGGTAATTCTTCTCTTCAATAGTTAACGTTAGAAGTGACATGTAACTGACCCGTCAGCTCCAATTCTTCATCTGGTGAGGGTTTAAATCAACTCCCTAGTGGAAAACAATCTGATGTAAAGTTGAGCTAGCCTTTAGCTAGACAAATCTCATTAAAGCAAAACCTTAAACAAAAGCAAGGCTTTATTGTCACCTACACACTTGTTCTGCCTACCTAATCCATGCAACAGTCGGCTGACCCTGAGCTCTTCTCCCCTGTGGGAACCGAGAGTGATCTCCTTCACACTTCTTAACTTCAAAACATTGCTTTCCTCCCTTCTCTTCCCCTTAATTTCTCTTTCCCTCTGATCGTAGAAATCTTCTCAACAGCTCTTACTCAGTGCTGGAAAGTATTCCAGTGTTTCAGCGTATCACAGATCCTCACACCCATTACCATTTACAGGACTGTGCACCACAGTTAGGCAGTACTGGGGTGATCCCTGAGCTGTTGAAGTCTGAAAAGATTTTGCCACAGACGATAATGAGCATAGGATGAGGCCCATGCAACAAATTTTGTATTACATCCAGGTGTAATTTTATGTAAAAGGTGTTTTTCACTTAATGTAAGTGACAGGGCCCCAGTGTCCAATGGGTATATTCTTTCTAACTCTGTTCTGTGCAAAAAGCTTATTCATTTACTTCACTTTTGGTTCAAGTGCACAAAATGAAGTGGGGTAGTTAAAAACAGGCAAGTAATGTACCTGATGATTTACCATATTTTATTTACATTATTATATAGCTATTAGATGTAATATTGTCTGCTCCTGTCACTCTCTGCAATGTGTTTGATGATTCAGGGAATAAATAAAACCTGGGGTTAGCAAATAAATGAGAGCAGAATTGGCAGCACACCAAGTCTGCTTTATTTGACTGAGAGAGAGATGTGTTACATGGCCTGTTTGTTTAAATTATGCCAAGAGCTGAGATACACCAGGTGTTGTAGACCATGGAGCAGAGCCCTTAAAATGTTTGCAAAAACCAGATTTCTGTTTACGGGCTTGCCAGAATACAAAACCAGAAGGTTTACACTGAGAAGTTGAAAGAATGGGACTCTGTGCTACTATTTTCCTATCATTTTTATTAATTAAAGTTACTGAAATGTCACATATGCACTAACAGTGACTATCCAGTCCCTTTGTGTCTGTCTCGATGGTAGAATCTGTAGTATATGTAATTATGTAAAATTACTTTAATGGTTATCTGAGTAATTCTGAAATACCATAGGGCAGTTCTTTAATACAGAGGAAGCCATGCCATCTTCATTCAACTAAACTTCCCTTACATTCAGTAAACGGGAGCTAGGTCTGAGAGATATAACATGTCAAGTCTCTCCCCCCACTACCTCTTCCATCAGAGATGGCTAGAGAAAGCGTTGAAGCCAAGGAGATGCTGAACTGTTCTTTCAGAAGGGGTGTGGAAGTACACAATTCCAGTGCCACAAAGAGACCTTAGCAAAGAGGATCTAGCACAAATGATAGTTTAATTAGTAAGTTTTGCTTGTGGTCACACTGAGGATGTGTTCAGGCATTCACTGCAGAGGTGGCTGGGGCTGAGCTTTCTGCTGGCCACCAGCTGTTTGTGCTGCTCTCCACAGCTTCCTGCAGAGCCAGCAGAGTGGGGCAGATGAGTGATCCTCATCCACTTCATCGCAAGTCAGCCAAGGCAGTTTAACCCACCATAGAAGGCTGTTGGAAGTAATCCACTTAGCTTTGCACTGCTGTGGGGGCAATAACCTTTGGCAAGGGAAGAGGTATAGCCAGCAGGAGTTTTGTCTTAAGCTAGTAAAGCAGTTTCTGCAGTGAACGTCAAACCACAGCCTGAATCAGGTTCAAAACTTGCAGAGAGGTGTGTGGGGGGGGAGAGACAGGGAGAATGGTGGAGAGAGAAAAACAAAGGGAGAGAGAAGCAGAGAGAGACTACTCTTTTCCTTTTTAACTCTATGATCTGTTACCAGCCCTCTGAGCAAAACATATCTGTCTACCAACAAAATGAAGGCTAATGCATGTGAGCCTTCTCTAAGCTTCATCCAGTCATTTATTTGTTTTAGTGATTTTCTTCCCTGCCTTGAATAGAAAAAGATTACTTTTTAAAAACCAACTGCAGCAGCGGTGACATGAGTTATCTTCCAACCAAAGTACATTGTCTAGGATTCAGTTATCTCTGAGACTGCCTTTTTCTCTGTATCTTCTAGTGGTTATAACTTACAACTGCCTGGAGTGCTTTTATTGTCTGGTTCAAACATCTTGATGGACAAAACATTCCCACTGACTCTCCCTGGAACACTCTCTCTCTCTCAGTCTGCCAAAGCCTGAGCTTCAGCGTGCACAAAACACACTGCAAGTAAAGTCTGCTTAATCTCACTTTGCATTTAGCAAGAGGATATTGGGACAGCCCCAGCAAAACACTGAGATATTTCTGTTGATCTAATGAAGAAGGTAATAATGCCATGCTTATGTGGAAGCATATACTTGTGTACACTGGTTAGTGTGGTTGAGTTGGGATACATAAAGAAAGGAGATCCCTAGGATAAATTCCTAATTCCAGCAAAGTCAGACATACAACTGCAACTGGCTGTAGTGGGACCACTACAGTCTCTGTAGTTTATCCATTAGTCTATCTGTATGTGACCAGTTCTCCATCTGTCTAAGAGACATGGAGATTACTGTTGTTCAAAGAAAACCAAAATTTCTATTATAACTTTCCTCAAAAGTTTCTCTGCAAGAAAGTCAAGAATCTCTCACTCATTCTCCGTTAATATGAGCACAAATATTAGAACACAGGATAGATAATACGTACAAAAATAAACTACTGCTTATCTCATCACTGATTTTTTTTAAAACCCCTTTTTAATCGTCTTGCAAGCAAATTAGACTCAATAGGTCTGATCTGCCAATGTGTTATTTCATTCGTATGTCAGTGAAACTCCATTGATTTTTGTGCTATTACGGCAGTGCAAAAATGAAATAACACAGTGTTGAATCAAACCTATTCAAAGATTGACTGATGGTCCTGTTCAGAAATCAGATGAATTAAGCAAAGTAAAATATGTTGAGAGGAGGTGATGTTCCAGCTGTGCTGTAGTGGGAGGAAGGATCACACACTATAACAAATAAGCTGGTTTCAATGATAAAACACATGTTTCACAGTGGAGAAATGATGGGAAATGTCAGGACTATATACGATTTATACAAAAGCCTCATCATTGTCTAAAAATAGCCTCTAGCTTGTATTTTTCCTCTTTGAGAACTATACTGATCCTCAGTTCTGCATCTCTCTGTCTTCACAGAATAAAGTTTGCTAAATACGGGTTGTACAGGCAGTAAGATTTGTTGCTCTGGGACCTGGGACAAAATCTAATTTTAGTAGACTCTATGCTTCTGCTTATAGTGGTGAGGCAGAATATCAAATGAGCTGTTTAGCTGTGTTAGAACCACACATTTGCACTGGTTACAAGGTTCATTTTCATAATTCTTTAAATGACTGGCCTTCACCCTAACATGAAAACAAGCCTTATTCCATTAAGCCCTCAGTTCACCCAACTTACTAAAAAATGGGACCTCTGTATATTCTGAAGTTTAGTTCACATTAGCCAGCTGCTTGGTTAGGGTAATTTAAACCAAAACAAGACTAGTGCTTTTCTCTAAATAGGTGTTGTGGCCTTAAGCTGTGTTAGATCACTTTAAGACATAAGTCTCAAACGTGAGAAAAACGTGTGTGATAAAATAAGACCAACATTGTTTTTGACCTAGTTTGAACAAAGGTGCAGAAAATCAATGAGCCCCGGAGCAGCCTAAATGCTTTGTTAGCCTTTTACTGCAACATTATATATTACATGCAAATAATGGCACAAATTTAATGCTACTATTCATGTCAAGTGATTTCTTTGAATCTATATTTTATATTTTACAGATCTTGAACAGTAACATTTTTCTTTTTAGTGCAAAGTTGCTCAAGGTTCACTGGAGACTCTTTTAAATTGCTGCTTTCAGAGAAATAACAATGTAAAATGACATTATGATGTATAGCACCCTTCTGAAGACTTGAACCAGTGCAGCAGCAAGCCACTAAAACCTCTGGGAATGAAGCAATCTCCAGAGCACTATTGTCCAATTGTCCTAACTGGATCATTTTTAATTAGCTGCAATTAATTTCAAGTGACAGCACACTGAAATATCAAATCAGAAAGCACAGAAAAACACACTGGAATTTAGAAATTATCATTGTTAGATAGCTTTTCTATTACAGAAGAGAACTGGATCTGAATATTATCTGCCTTAATCTATATAATTTTTCATTAATTTGTTTCTATAATAAAGATGAGACATTCAATGATGTTGCTAAGGTAGTGACAGAGCTTTACGTTGGCACTTAGCCAGCTGACATGCGTCAGGCTAATATGTAGTCCATACCCTTTTTCTATCGGAGACATTAGTATCTATCAATTCTAACAGTTGTCTCTGTTACGGCTAAAATGGTTAAGGATTATGGAGACAACACACTAGAAATAAGATACATTTTTGTCCCATCCTGTCCCAATGCATTGGTTATTCCTGGAGAGACTCAAAAGACCCCAGTTGAGACGCAATCCTTATCAGCAGAATTCAGGAGAAACTGAGATTTATCCCTCCATGAAGGTACGTTAGAAATCCTGCACTTGACAGTGCTAGAGGCATCCAAACAGAAGGATTTTGCTACTGAGACACGAAACGCTACCTATGACCAAACAAGTCTCCAGGCAACACCAGCCTTGCAGGAGTTCCCCTATCCCTGACCGCCCTGGTATGAGTAACCTGTACCCAATTCAGCATGGCTTGACGGTGAGGAACTGCTGGATCTTCTCCTTTCTGATCAGTGCAGTCAGAGCATTAAAGAGTTCACGCAGAGGTTTGCTGTATCCTAAGGCTAGAAGAAATACATACCAGAGAAGCGGCTGTCTTTCCTTCTGTGTCTCCTTAGCACCATCAATTGGCACCAATGTGCCTTAGAGATATAGACAGAGGTGCTATAGATCATGTGTATCACACCAAGGACAGGTCACGGAATTTAGAATACTGAATTATGCAGTTAAGTGTTTCGATTTTGTAGATATTGTCAGGCCATATCTATGACAAATTAAAATGCTACATCATCTAATCTTGACACCACTAGAGGAAAAATATGTCTGCGAGGTTAAATGGGGCCAAATTTTCAATAAAGTTATTTTAATGACAAGATATACCTCTACAATTCCCAGTGCAAAACAAACGATCTCAAGTGAACTTAGTATGAATGAAAGAAGCTAAATCATTGTCTGCAGAGTCTGAAATCCTAGAATGACAACACAATAGACAGGGGAAGACACAGTGCTCACTATTCTGTGTGCCAGTGCCCTTCCATCACAGCCAGAAGGAAAAAAAGTCCTCCAAGAAACTGGTGTGTGTTCATTCAGTCCTTACCATAGCACTGAACTTGCCCACAGGAGATCAGGCAATACCGTGAGGTACTTGCCTCCTTCTCTGCCAGCTCCTCTGCACGCAAACTAAAATAACTAGCTGGCTTCACAAACTAGTCTTCAGATTACAACTACTGATGGAGCCAAGCCAGTTACATAGAGCAGAGAGTTGGTGTAAAGTGATCTTTGTGTAGTCTCCGCTCTTCTGAATACTGTATTACTCTGTTTCTGTGATTCCTTTGTAATTTCACGTATTTTTACTCATCAGATTTTTATAATTTGGGAATTTAATTATGAAAATTACTAAGTTAGGGGGACTGGGAACTGTCTGGAATAATAATACTACTTTTCTGAGTATCGTGTATTCCTGTGGTAGGTGGCTCTGTCAGCCATATTTTTATCAGGCAAATGCAGGCGGAGGAGCAGTTATAGTTTCACTATCATTTGCCAAAAAATGAAAAATAGGAACCTGTGTGATTCTCAGAAAGGAACTTGTTCTCCCTCAAATACGGCCTCTGTTATTGAATCATGTTTGCATACCAAAAATGTTTAATTAGCCTTACGTAGACAAGGAATCTACCAATTATCAAATGACTTCATGCCAGAAAATATGATGACTAAAAATAAAGACTTCCACAAAGATAAACTTCTTATTATCCTGTATCTATCTAAAACACTTTACCGTCTCAGCTGAAAATGTCTCTATTCGTTCATGTAACAAAGGCAAAATATTTTGAACAATTGAATGAAGTTAACTGAAGCATTTTTAAATATGATTTACTCAAAACAATTTCATGGCTCTGTCTTATGTTAGAGCCCACAAAGATCAAGTTTATTTTATTACAGCATCCTGCTCGTCCACCTGCAATCAGAGCTTCCACTAGACCAGCTGGAGTGAGCACACATGGCAAGAGACAGTCTCCTGGGACCTTATGCTAGGATTGGGCAAGATTTACAAATGATACATTAAAAATCAAAAGCACGGTGAAGCAAAGCCTCAGTACAGAAGTCCCATGAAAGCCAGGGTCTGATCCAGAATAAAATTCTGGTATTTTGGTACCCTTATCCAGGATCCTCATTACCGAACAAATTGATCTTTAATGAGAAACTAGACAGAACTGGACTAGGCTCCTTTTTTACAGCACAACTTATCTAATTTCTGCTGCATCAAAATGTCAAAAATGATTTAATTTCTTTCTTTCTTTTAATACTTTTGAGGTCCTTTTTTCCTTAGAGGGATAGAATCTATCTATAGCTGAGGACCAATGCAAACTGCGACAGGACTGAGGACTATCTATCACTAGAACACAACTTCTACATTCACAGCAAGACAGAGGGAAAAGAATACAGAATTATTTCTTTTTAGTAACGTGCATGGACATGATTTTCTTGTTACACTCTAGATTGCCCCAAATTACACATGTGTTAGCAGAAAAGATAACTGTTCCTGTACTTCTAAGTGCTGGTTAGTGCAAGGGTTTAGGGATTTTTTTTAAGGGTTTCTTCCCCCCCCGCCCCACCCTTCCTTCTTTTTAGTTACTCAGCTTAATTAACAAGTTTCAAAATAATAACATGACGCTTGCTGCTGTTCTGTGATTCACTATATCCAACTATATCCAAGAGCATCTAGTTCTGTTTGTATAAGATCACAGCACAAATGGTGCCATCTTTTAACAGAGTGTGATAAGGGCTTAATTCCTGGTGCCTATGAATCAGGTCAAGAGCTCCGTCGATGACAGTGAGTTAGAGATTTACAGTAGACCAGACAAACTATAAAAACCTATGGTAGGGATTATGAGTTATCAAGATGTGCTGAGCTGGCACATGCTGCTATGTCTGCGGTCAGCATTATCCAGAGGGAAGCTACAGTGCCACAGCTGCACAGCACTCTATTACTACCGGTTAGCATCAGAGCAAGTATCAGCAATGGAAAGACTTTAAAAAGGTTTGAAGGCAGGAGGATAAAGAAGGGAAATCAGAAGGAAAATGCATGACAAACAGTAACATCTCTGGGACTGGCAACTCGTAAATCCAAAGGTTGCTAGCAAACAAACTGTACGTTCAGCACTTTAACAAAACCATTCAAGGAAATAACGTCAACATCAAATTGAAAGCTTTCTATTCCCTTGTTCTGGCAGGAAGCGTGAGGAAAGCAATAACTGTGGGAGGCTGCAGTTTTTCATGCAGTGATTCTTCGTTCATTGCACATATCATCAACTGATTATTTGCAAGGGAGGAATATGCCAGGTAGGGAAAGAGAATCTTGTTCTGTCATGCTTTTCCTTTAACTCTATTCATTCCCTTCTTGATTTTTAATATATATAAACACATTGCTTATGGCTCTGTGTACACTTGCATCAACAAAACATAGGGGCAAACCAGGCTTTCTGAATCACTGGTTCTTGCTTAGAAAACAAAGAAGTTCACTGATTCATATAGCTAAAGGTTAAGCCTAAGTTTTATTGACTCTAAATTGACCAGATACCCCAAATGAGAATCAGTTTGAGAACTAAGGTATATTCAACAATGATTTGCCATACTTTCAGGTGTTTTCAGCCTTTCTCACTGCAACACTGATGGGACTTACTAAGGCCTTAAGCATTCAATTATTGCACTTTTCACTTAGGTGACAGGCCTTTAGGACAGACTGAGAAAATCACGGCCACTATGACAACTTTTGAGTTTTTCTAGGTGCTCTCTTCTGCACAACATTTAGAAGAGAATGAGAAGCAGAGGGTATGATATTTATTCCTGCCACGAGTTGGCCATCACAAAGCTTGCAGTTCGAGGCACTAGTGCTCTGTTTTTGTTTCAATGACCTGTGCAGAGAGGCTGATAATACTGGAAAAGGTAAAGAAAGTCACAAGAACACACTGGTTTTGCCAGAGGAAAATAAAAATGTAGTTATACTTCTTTAGAATGGAGAGAACATTTGCCTTGTCAGCAATCATCTTCAGAAACATTCCCCCATCCATCCAAATTCCATTTTATCTGAATTGAGGTTGGTCCAATTTGGCTTTTAGCTTCCCAAGTGAACTAGTTCTACAAGAAGAAAGAGATTAAACCTTCCGATGTGATAAGAGAGAGAGAGAAAAAGACAGCTGAGTGCCATCTGCACATTAATAAGTCCACTTATGCTCTCAAATGTTCTCACATACATGTCAAATAAAAGAGCTGCTCAGAACGCCATCCTGTAGAGTTTCCCATAACAAAGAGCCTACTAAAAAAATCATCCCATAACATTCTTTAAGATTTATTGCAAGGAAAAGATTTGACTCAGCAAAGATCAACCATACCATTCCTACCAGACACCCAGGCAAGCCAAGAACATCTTGTAATTAATCGTACAAAAAGCAATTGAAAGATACAACCATTACACATTTTGGTCCAAAATGAGCAAAGTCTACATGACTTCCTGAAATAATTAAATGAACCGCATTCACTTGTGCCTTGCAGCAAAAGCCCTTCTTCCTCCATTTTCAAGTTTGAGCTCTGTCAGGCTTAGCACAAGATTGATATAAGGCAGCTGTACCAGCTGTTACCCATTGCAGAAGATAGATTTTTGAAATGTGTCCCAATGACCTGCTAGAGGTAACCCTTCTACAGACAAATGCTGCAGACCCTGCCAGTGAACCATGGTCTTTTTTTCAGCCACACTAGGCAACCACTATCTACCTACAGGAAAAAAAGCAACTGATAAGTACCTCCAAATTCTGTATATAGGAATTAAAAAACACCCAACAACTTTGCTATATATGTCTCCCCTAAAAACCACTCCCACTTTCTCAGAATCTCTCACTTAAATTTTAATATTATGATCTGCAAAGTACACTGAAATTTACCTACCGCATCTACATGTCTGCGAGCAAGATGCACACTGACCCTCCAACAGTGATTACAGTACCCAGAAACTTATTAGCAGAAGACAGCCATACAACAAATGGTTTTATTTACCTCTTTCCAACTTTTTCAACATACTCCTGGAGTTCAATGGCTACTAAACCAAAGGCCGTATCAAACACAGGTGCTCCATGAACAGATTGGTTTCCCCCCGCCCAGTTTAAACAGTGATGCTACTATTAACGTACTGGGCTGTGGCCAAGTCAGCACTTGTTGTACTGAAAAGCCAGGTTAGTGCTCACAGATGATCATTACTGGCTATGAATAGATAATAGTTTACTATTCCTAGATTGAGCTATGGCGTAAACATTGTAGTACTCTCTTAGAGATAACCTAAGCAGAAAAAGTTTAGTAAGCCTCCCTTCTGTTCAAATTTCCTGTATGCAAGCTATGAATGAATGTTGGACAGATGTTTTCTCATGCAAAGCAAGTCCTCACTTTAGAATACAATGAATTCTGTAATCCAAATGTGTTTTTTTAAATTGGAGTACCTGATTTATGTTGGTGACCCGGAAGGCAATATAATATACAGCAGAAAAGAGAACTAGTTCATCAACAACACAATGAATGTATGACACTTCAAATACTAATAATGGCAGTACAAAAGTGAAATAAAATGATTTTTCATGAAATGTAAGATTTTTTTTAAACCATTACTTTGGTAAAAGTCATTGCAGTTGGCAAGGCTGAAGGAAGAGATTTTAAATCCTACAGTTTGGTGGCACCATGTGGGTGGGAAAGCAGAAGAGAGTGAGTTTTAAGACCAGGCATTTCAAAGCTGACTACGAAATAGCAGTAGGCTCTGTATGTGAGACATAGGAATGAATTTAATTTTGAAAGCTTCACTGTGCCATACTTGCACATCATATTAGACCCTACAATTACAGGAAACATACTGCTTTTCACCCTTGGGACACGCACTTTATGATGAAATGCATGCTTCAAGAACTGTGCTCAGTCTGGTTTCTGCTCACTGTGCAGCGTGTAACCTACATCCCACACCCCCTTCGTGCCAGAAAGGTTAAACAGGCTATGGAGCTTCTGACCAGAGCACAAAGACTAATTAATGCTTTTTGTGCAGTCGCTGTGTGCTTAGGATGGTAGACGAAAAGACAGAGGAGATTGAATTGTGGGAGGACCAGGGTCTCAAGGTGTGGCCAAGATGCCATTTTCACAGGGGTGGAGAAGTTTATAGCTGCAGTTCACATCCTGAAAACTGAGCCTAACGCTGGGTCTCATCTCTTCCCCTGCCAGCAGCTGTTTGTAAAACTCTTCATTAAAGTTCGTGTCTATTCCTTTCTAAAGACTAATATATAGAGAGGATAATAGCTCTTTTTTGGTAACCACTTGATAATCTAAATGTTAAAATTTTGTGCATAGATCTAATGATCTAAAATCCCCTGAAGATAAACTAGCAGTTATGCTGTAAGCATTGCCAGCTTTTAAATGTGGAACAATAGATAAAGTCATCTTATAGTAGTGTTAAATCTGTCAATCAAGATTCAGGAAATGAGAACCAAACTAGCCACACAGTCTTATTATATTAGTTCCTTTACCACATGCACCATGAAGCATCCTATTTATTCCATAAAACTACTGCCCTATTCAGGGCACAGGTTGGATGCTGTGCCCAGGACAGTGCAGTCAATGAACCTGGTGTGAGGCAGGATTCTTACCTCATCTCTTCCACTGGTTAAAACACATGCAAAAAAGCAGTTGTGGCTAAAGCCATTGAACACCACTGTGAAGAAACGGAGCTTATCTTTCTTCTGCCAAAGAATTTTTATATGATGCTGAACAAGCCACTTTAAGACTTTAGAGGGAGTCACCAGCTGTGTTATTCTTTAAGCTTCAAGTGATCACCATGAAACACTGGCCAATTCAAACCGTGCCTGTTATTGACTGGAGTTTCATTTTGAACTTTGGATTCTTTTTGTAAAAAGCTGAATACTGACCGAAGTCAAAGCTGTAGACATCTCAATATGGACACCTTGGACAATTCTACTCTTTTTTTTTTTTTTTCGCTTTCCCCTTTTGGCCTTGCTAAAACTCTGTGAATAAAACAAGACAAAAATATTGAGAAAAGTGAGAAAGATAATTCAGGGATTAGATATCAGGAAGAAATTTTTCACTAAGAAGGTGATGAGGCACTGGCCCAGGTTGCCAAGAGGAGCTGTGGATGCCCCATACCTGGAAGTGTTCAATGCCAGGCTGGATGGGGCTTGGAGCAACCTGGTCTGGTGGGAGGGTTGGAACTCGATGATCTCTAAGGTCCCTTCCAGCCTAAACCATTGTATGAAATAAAGCCTGTAGCCATACAGTGAATGTAAAATTGTAACAGAGGTAAACAAATATTTATTTTTCTCACTGAGGAGCAGGAGTCTGATGGAAATAATACGGGATCACAGTTAAGAACTAACAATAACACCTAATTTTGGGTTGTTGGGAGAGGACAGAAGAGCATTTAGATGCATTGTTTCCTGAAAAGCAGTTGATTTAGAGAAACAAATCCTGGCAAGAACACCTCTAGAGAAGCATACAGAAATCCTAAGGAGGTAGGAGCTCCCAACCAACCTTCTGTTTTCTATTGTGGCACTTTTTGATTGAAGACCTTAAGCTGGTGTAGCAGTCGATTAATGGTTAAACTTGCAAGGATATTTCATTTTTTGTGGAAGGTATCCATGTAAGGAGAGAGGGGAAGTCAAGACTGACAGAGATAACGTGTGTTACCCGTCAAGCTCTGGGACAAAAGCAATGATCAGTTTCTTGCAGGGCAGATGTTTTGTGATTCGGAGTTGTAGTATCACAGTGCAATATGGCAAACTCATACAAACAGTAGTCACATCTGGCTGCTAGGCTGGGAAAGGCTCGTGGAGAAGAGCAGAACAGGTCTGGCCTCTCTATTTTAGGTTCTGCAATCAGGTATTGCTAGTCAAACTACAGACCAGCAGAATTTCTGACCTTCCAGTCAGCCAAAGGGAAAACAGAAACACAGGCAGAAGCCAGCAGAAATACAGTTGCCAAGAGTTGTGCTGCTCGTCCTGGAGGAGAAATACAAAGAGATCAGCCTACTTTATACCTAGAAGTGGAATATCTTTATTCTCACCTGTAACAGTTGTCTGGCAGGCAGACAGAGACAGTTCAGCAGCTTCCAAACACAAAGACGCAAGACCCCGAGTTCGCCAGAACTCAAGTTAAGGAGAGGCAGATTTAACTGAAACTTAGATGAGAGACTTAAATCACAAATCCAACCAGGCAGAGGAAGTGGCACTTGCAATTTGCTTGAAATTGGTTTTGAAATAAATGTCTTATGATACTGCACAGACCCATGCCCCAGTGCTGGTGAGGTTTGTTTTTTTTTTTAAGGCTGCAGTCCAGCCATCCTGTGATCATTACAAGTAATACAGCATTTTAAAAAAGAGAAAGAAAAGTGATTATACACAGTGAACTAAGAAGCTCTGGCATTAAGATAGTTAACTTCTCTGATGTTCAATTAAACATTGTATTAGTCCCCATATTAGGTGCCCAAATCTGCACAGCTGGTCCCGTTAACATTTTACTTCAGGCTTTGGGGCTTGAAGTGAAGGTATTACCTTTGTAATGCAAAACATCTAGTTTTATAACAAAAAATTCTTTACCTTTCCTTACTCATAATGATTAAAGTTCTATGCAGGCTTTTGAAGGTTTGTAAAGACTTCCTTTTAAAATTGCTAATCTAAATAAATTTATTGATATTTATCCCTGCTACTAACACTTGATGTTTTGTACATCATATGTCTGATACATTCTATACACAAACAGCAATATAAGGCCCATCATGCAGTTAGAAAAGTGTTAAAAATGTTTACTTGAAAAGAAGTCTGGTAAAAAAACCATAATCTGATTATTTCCTTGTCACCTCATTTGCAGGAGCACTGTTAGGTGCACTGTATTTGCTAATTTTTGCAGGGCTATACTTTACTTATAAAAAGATATTTTCCATCTACCATTCAACAAGCATCAACTTCTCACTTATTTTTATAATCCATTTATTAAAAGGTATTGTAGACACTTAGTTTCCTCACTGTGTTGCCACACTCCCTGTGCCTTGGGACTTTTAAAACAGACTATGCTTTCTCTTGCAATATGAAAGAAAAACGAAAAAAAAAAAAGATGCTCGCTTTGGCTCAACTGCTGCATGAATCACAACTGCTTGCAAAGTATTGCCTTATGACCATTACTTTAGTGTTTTTGAAAGCTTTGTAACACTTTTTTGTGCTATATATGAATGAATTTGGATAGCCTGTCAGTCAATGCAGTAGAGCTTTGAAAGGATTTTAATCTAGTACATGCTGATTATGTATCTGGTGCTCTATATTACATAATCACAAACAGCTTTGCCTCAAACAGACATGGGCTTGCTTCATCCCAGAAGCACAACTGCCTCTAGTTGGAAATACCAGCAGCTGGTTTTCAATGAGAAAGGACACTGCAAACCCATTTTGGTCAAAATATGAAATTGCAGCAGCAGGAAAATTCTCTGTTGAAACTATTTGGAAAACTCAAGTGGGCGCAGTGCCATATCTGCAGCCTGGAACACAGCACAGTGTGACAAATAACAGTCTTGTCAAAATACTCAGCCGGTGTAAGTCATTGTCACACCACTGCTTCCAGAGCAGCAGTGCTGATTTACATCCCATGGTGAACTGGGTCCTCTTTCTCAGTTTAGGATCGTTAGAAAGCTGGCACATCCAGCAGCGCAGACACTCCTCTTCCTACTACTGGGACACCAGCTCAGTGAGATGCCCACCTCCTGCACCACAAGACTCCTCCTGACAGTTTTTCTCCTGATGTCTGTCATCCAAATATCGATCCACGGCTCAACTCACTGACAAGATTGCAACCTTGGATGGTATGACAGTGTGGTTTAATTCCAATAGTTTGGTATTTTTTTTATAGTCTACACCAACATTAGCTATGCATTTTGTAAAGAAAAGTTTAACAAGCTCAAAGTTGTCTCTTAAGGTTAAAGGGACAACTTTTTCCTCCTCTCTCTAAAGAGAAGCAGGTAGATAAAAAATTCAATAGTTTTATCAGAGGCAAGTGAAATTTATTACATGAGAAGGGCCTGAGAGGCTTGGGATTGTAGACGGTATTGATATATGCCTTCCAGGAGCTTAACTAAAATGTTATTTTGTATCTGCCATAAAATATAAGAAAATATTGATGGCTTTTTTTAAACTTGATGTCAGCAGGGTATAATCAGAAAAGGAGAGGATGAAATAAAACATGGAAGATCTTTCTTCCCTTCCTGAAGGGAACTTACATACCTTTATTTTTACAGATGAAAATCTAATGTAATGCTCATTTGGTTAACTGAGCTTCAGCTTGTGGTTTGGTTTAAACATTTTTTGCTCACTTGAGTCTTACAGGGATTGTCTCTGTGACTGTAATGTCTTTTGAAGGGACAAATTGGCGAGCACAACTATTAGCTGGGTGACATCAAAGAGCATTAATCTTTTGTTCTATAGCAAGGCCAAGACCACATTAGTGCATTTCACCCAGTCATTATTAAGACTGTAGCCCAAGGGTGTAATAAATGTTTTATGGCATGCAAACCAAGGTAATGGAATGCAAATTCCATAATACATCCATACATTTATTTTCTAATAGAGTAAATGATGATGTATTTTATCCAAGAAGACCCGCCGAACGACAGCACAAGTTCAGAAATTCAGAACTGAAGATAAATATAGCCCTTGCTTGGTTCGGGACAGCTACGTGAAACAAGAGGAAAAAGAGGGTTATTTGTTAGAAATTACCCAGTAAAAAAAGCTCTAAGAGCAAACACTTTCATCTTATTCTTTAATGTAAATCACTTTTTGGGAAGGCGGATGTGGTTATCTTACATTTTTATTTCTAATTACATTTCCCTCTTTGAATACTAATGGATTATTTTGCTTATATTTGCCTTAGAAATATATGGGAACGTTAATGCATGAGTTTTTATAAGTATCAGGGAAGACATTTTCCCAGCAGAACTTAAGTTATGCTTTATTATATTGTATTCAAAATCTGATGGATTAAGAACTATTCATGAGGCACAGCAGTTTAAGCAACCTAAATAATAACATAAATATATGTCAGTGTTCTCGCTACTTTAAACATGTCAAACTGCACTGCAAAGGTTACAGTAAACACAGTGCTGGTTGACTGGATTAGTGTGAAACTTCTGTAAGCCATTTTATCTGCCCCTAAGAAATGTTTTCATTTCATTCTTACCTTATTTCCTGATGATGCACAGTGCTTTTGATCCCACCTAATAGACAGTTTCATGTTCATTCATTGCTGTGTTTCTCAGATAGAAATACAGTAACTGAGAGAGTAAATTGCATTACAGAGTATAGCCCAAGTACACACTCAGGACTGATAAGCAAGTTCTAAGACTATAAAAGCCCTCATAACTAACTCAGGAGAATGGACAGGGAAAGGTTCTCAGAGACTGCTGCACACCAAGGTCTGGATCTTGCACAGCCGGAACAATACAGTAACCCACATCAGGAAAACAAAACTGGTTGACTTGGGCTCTCTGAATCCTTATTCCCCAGGGTCATATCTTTCTCGTGTCATTCATAAGGCAAAAGGTCTGTCTATGCAGCGTAAAAGTTAATGACAAGGACATCAAAGCATTCTAGCCCCTCACGTAATTTTTCACTGAAGGAAGCTTTCTCAATGACCTTGGATCATGTACAGGATCTGGTTCCGAGTCACATTCCTAACTGAAAGAATTTATAGCCTGAACCAAAGCATACAGGAATTATTGGAAAGATTCCCACTGACTCCACTGGTCTTTGAATCAGGCCTGTTTTAGATATACAACATTTAATATGTCCCTACTTGTGCTTTCTATGCTTGAGTGTAAATTTAGAAGAGAATAACTCAATGGGACAAGCTCATCCCCAGTGTCACTGGAATTACCCATAACTACATCTGGCACCTGGGAGCCCCATTCTGTGTCCCTTTGCCTCTCAGTGCTCCTGATAGGTAGCTCATGCAAGCACTATTCCTATAGTGACTGAGTATTTCCAGGTGAGGAGAAAGTTTTTCTGCCATAGGGAAAGAAAGAAAACATCAGTTTAAAGGGATCCCTGAGTATTTTGATGGAGAAAGCTGAATTAGTTGCTGCGCTGTTGTTCCTGCCATGGTTGGCAGAATCTCCTGGAGGTGGTGGCGCCTTTATTTAGGCTTCGTGGCCCAGAAGTTCTAGCACGGAGTGATGAAAACAAAGACAGGCGAAACCAGACAGAAAATATTCTGAACAAAGGAAACCATTGCACTTAATTTCAATAGAACAACAGAGGCAAAACCTGCTGTTCAGACACACAGCCTGGGGTGTTGCTGAAATATGACTCTTTTAGCACACCAGGCAGTCAGACCTATTACTCTGCAACAGAGAAGAAAGCCAAAATGAGGAAGAAAAGGCAGATGCTGTAGTGCATATCTCTTGCCTAATTGTGACAAATATGCACCCAAGAGAAGAAATGCAGTTGTTCTTAACTTCAGGAAGTACAAGAAGGAAGAGATGGAGATACAATATACTGGACCCACTAGCTGCCAACTGCAATAACAACCTCTGAAATAGCCCCATATTAATTTGATGTTTCTTTACAAGTCCAGTG
This sequence comes from Thinocorus orbignyianus, assembly GCA_013400375.1. Classification (NCBI taxonomy): domain Eukaryota; kingdom Metazoa; phylum Chordata; class Aves; order Ciconiiformes; family Thinocoridae; genus Thinocorus; species Thinocorus orbignyianus. Next base: position 211,118 of record VXBW01007377.1, on the reverse strand, counting down.
AACATGGAAGTCCACCTAAATGATGTCTGTGTCCTATCTCCCATGCAGAAACCTCAGGGTTGATGAGCTACAAGTTTACCTGGAATACCTGACAGCAGTCCTTGCTCTCTGCATTTCTGGGATTCAGGGACCCTCCAGCAGGGTAGATGGATGTTGGTTCTAATGGTACTGCACCATGGACCTTTCATCGAGCATCAGGGGCTACTGGAAGTTTTTCTCTGCAGTGTCCTCTGTGATTTGGCATGACTTTAATTCCGTCCTATACTTATAAAAAATTATGCAGAGTAACTGCCTAATATTCTGAGTCTACAAATGCTGGTACAGATGCAGTATTTTATGTAACTGAGCAGCTCCTTTTTTTCCCTTAAGAACAGGACCAGAACAACCAGGCTTAGACATAGTTTGTGAGTATTAGTAATCTGGGTTTGACTAATAAATTAAGTAACTTCAGTAAGAAGAAGGATAAAAGCTGCAATGAGTCAATAAATAAGTAATCAATCAATATTCACCTGGCATTTAATATCCAATAGAACAATTAAAGCAGTTTTTTAATGATGTAAGCACTCACTATCACAACACAGGGTATATTGAATATCTGATAAAGAGTGATGGCCTTTGAAGATACCTATCAGAAAGCACTTAAATTTACTGCCCACTTTTATAAGACTTTTAAAAAAATAATTGTTGTAAAACAAGATGCTAACTTAGTAGTTCCAAACCTGTCTACCATATAAATTAACTAAGGGGTGGAATCTCATTGGTGTATCAAAGGAAAAAAGTTTGGTTTTATATAATCTCTCGAACATACTCTTGCTTAAAAAATATGAAGCACACTGAGATAAATACTATTGGACTAATTATTCTTGGACTTGTAATAAAAAAAGGGAAAGACTGAGGAAAGCTTGGACAATACTGAAAAATAGCAAGAACCCCACTCCCAAGTTATCCTGTTTTTTTTCCACCAACAGAAATTCAAGTGTGACCATATTAAGAAGTCCTTTAGTTTATTTGTATTTTACCAGGGAAATTCATTTGCAAAAACTGACTATATTAATCATTATTTCATCAGCTCATTCCGATGACAGTTAGTATTAACCTCTGCTAAGTGATATGCTAAACTTGCAGTTTTCCAAGTGTCAAAACTAAAATGAAGTTCACTTATAGGTGTGCTCCCCTCTCCTTTATTCTGGAAATGAGGGCTCTTTCATTTTCTATTTCCTTATGAATGATTAAGGTGAACTTGTTCAAGTTAATGCTTAATGTTTAAGCGGATATTAAAGAGCTTACAAGGTAAAGGAGGGAAGTGAAAACACGCAGAAATTTATGCATTTCTCAAGACCATAAGAGGTTTATTCTGTCTTATGCTTGAAAGATATAGAGGCTAATTAACTTCTCTACATCATTAGTGCAAACAGTTCCAATGTGAGTTTAGGTTCTTTCCTTTACTGGTAGTGTGGATTTTAGCGGGAGGGGGGGAGGAAAAAAAAAAAGCAGGTTAGTTATGAATAGCCTCCAACACAAATGTCCTGAAGTAGCATAACGGTGTACATATAGACTAATCCCAAACTGTTACAGCAAGACCTAGGTTAAGGTTTGAAAAATCAGCAGTGAATTTGGGTGTTCCTGGCTGAGAGAAGGGCAGCTCAGCAGTTTCTGCTCGGTATCCAGTTAGCCATACAGAATCACTAATAAATTATTAAAAATCACATGTACTTGTAATTTCAAACACATTACCAATAAATTAAATAGTAAAGATCCTCTTGCTGTCGTGGTTCGGAATAAGACTCCCTGGTACTCCTCACCCCAGTCCCCCAAAAATTCATTCGGTAAGGTGGCTCCCAGCTTAGCTGAATTGCAGCTGCCCTCATTTACCACCACCATTTGCAATTAATTAGGTGCATAGCATTTACTCATTTACTTAGCTGCTGAAGCTAAAGGAAATAACAATCAACGTTGCTCTTTCATGTACTACTCCTTTTCCATTTTCCCTACACTCCTCTGAGCAAAACTCAGAAGCCAGCACAGATGTTGAGGAGGTAGCGTGAAGGCAGAAAGGTGAAATGACACCCTACTGAGGAAGAACACTATTGCTCATGGCAAAATCAGTGGGGTCGTGTTGTTATGGGCTTATTGGAGAAAAAATTAACTTGTATTTACAGCAAAGTAGTGCAAGGTGGCAGGGTTTGTTGGAGTTAGTATCTTAAAAACGAAGTACTAGAATCTTCAAGCAAATCACCATTGGAAAAAGAGATTATACTGTTTAGCATTTCTCCTTTCATTGATTTGCTCAATTTTTAACAGTATGAATAATTCTATATAACTCTTAAAATGCTAATGAATTATTCTGAGTCAGGTTCTTTTTATCAGCCTGAATATATAGTACCGTAACAAAGGTGGAATGGGAAAGACATGCTTTACAGTTTTCCTTTCAGCTAATGGCTTGCCTGTAAAATGAAGACACCACTGAGTCCGGGCAAAGACCTTTTATACAGTGGTATATTAAAAGACAGTGAGTGATTCAGCACATTTCCTGTATGCTGCTTCATTCCCTCTATAAGGTAGAGAAGTTCAAGTAGTTCCAGACATTTTAAATGCTCTTCCTCCCTCCCCCCTCATCTCTCTCTGCCTTTCTCTTGGCAGGTCAGGGATGGAGATGGAGGTTTTTTTGACTCCCTTCCTTACAGCCTTAAGATATTTTCTTGAATTTTTTTTTTTTTTATCATCGCATTCAACTATTCTGGAAAGTCTGAACCAGAAATTACAATTACAATTTTACAACTACAGATTACAATTTAAAATCTGGTAGAACAGAGTGATGCAGACAGTGGTAACTTACCTGTCACTTCTGTCCCTGCAAGTGAGAAAGTTAAGATCTGTTTTTTGAGCCAATTAATTTACATGTACCATCTCAGAGAAGAGCCACCCTTGTATCTTTAAGCAACAACTGAATGGTTTCACTTAGCTCTGCAACAGAGAAACAAATAAAGAGGCAAGGGGAATGAAACTGTAGGACAATGCAGATTAATTTTGTTAGCTGTTAATGACAGCATCATTTTTTGAATTTATGATAGAGGTCTGTGATTACAATAAATCACCAACCATCCAGTACAGTGAGAATGGGCAAAAATGAGAAACAACTTTGAGATAGACAGGTAAGTCAACATGTGGCTACAAATGCTAAACAAGATGTTCCAGTAGTCTTAGTAATACAGTATTAATTCATTAATTTGGCTGAGAGCATCAGATTCCTCAGATCACAATGTGGGAAGCCCATTAATTTGACAATTGTGCAGTATTTTTGAATTTATTCCAGATATTCAATCCCAAGCACCCTAACCTCCAAAAGCTTCATTTAGTTCTGGGCAATATGAGTGGGTGAGGATGGGGGTGGAGAAAAATCTTTTGAGTGTCTAAGAAAATATAAATTTTGGTTCATATTTATCTATAAAAGTCAACTCTCCCCCCATTTTCATTGCCATTCCCTCCAGAAGAGGTGCATGCTTTCAGCTAGTAGTTTTAAAAGTCGTCAACAGAGTAATGGGAAGGCTGTGACTGTGGTTTGACCACTGATAAGAGACGTTCTGTCACCCATCATCACATCTTCTCATGATATATGTCTTCAAAGAAGGAGAAGGATAGGAAGGCTTCTCCTTGATACCAAAGTATTTATATTCATTCATTTCTAGCCCTTCTATTCTAGCCCTGATGCCCTGAGCCATCGCACTGACAAATACAGGCCAAATCACAACCAATAGCTCCCTCTGAGCCATTTCCCTGTGCCTGGAAAAGTTACACCTAGAGAGAACTGGGTCAATATGTTTGATTGGGGAGTTTCTAAAGAAAGTGCAGGCTGTAGCAAGAAGTGATTAAACCTATTCATTTAGCAGCATTTTTCCTTTCTGAATCACTAATAAGCCAGTAATAAATGTGCCCACTTCTAAAACAACTACCTGTTAGAGAGATGTTGTCTTGTACAGCTGGCATCTTGACAAAAGAGAAAACCGTAAATTCCACTGTGCTTTTGCAAAATTTCCTGAGCAAATTCCAGTCTGAAGACTTACGTTGCATGTACCCCAAATTACCCGCTAAGTTTTAGCTGGGGAAAAAAAAAAAGAAAAAAAAAGTGGCATTTTATATGGTGAGCGTTTAAGGACTAACTAGCTCCCTAGGGACTGCATTTTGACATTATTGGGAGAAAGGATTCACTCATACACCCTTAACCCTGGAAAGAGTTGTTCGTGGAAGGACTTCTGCTGATGGAAGGACTTCATCTAAAAGTTAAGGAATTGCTTCCCACTGGAGTTAGCTGATGACTCAGGTCTTACCTTGCAAATGATTTATCAGAATTTCTAGAGTATGCCAGGTACACAAGAGATGAAATAGGCATTTAGCACCTTTATCATTCTCCCTGAAGGCAGTGAGACTGCTCAGTGCCTTTACAGGAACATAATGACTAAGCACTCAGGGAGCACCAGCAATGAGAAGAGTATCTATATGGTTTAAAGCTGTTGTTGTCGGTACAACAACACTTTCAAACATCTTTATTCTGCAAGGTGATCCCATCATCTGCTTTCCATTCATATCCACACACAGAAAACTAGAGGGAGTAAAAAGGACAAAGGATGTTTTACTAGAATAACAACATTTTAATCTTACTATGCAACTACTATGGAAATTTGTGTCTCAGCATCCTCCAGGAGCTTTCTGACCTGCAGAGTTTACCCATTGCTGTATCTGAAGTGCCAGTCTGCATCCCTGATCTTTCTCATGCCATGGTCCCAAGACCTCTGTTCATTCCTGCACTTTTAAGCTTTATCCTGACTTTTTGGAAAACCCCACTTTCGTATACAGAATTAGATTAACTTCTGAGCTCAGAAGTAGCAGTATCTAGACTTAGTATTGATTTTCTGAACAAGGACTAAATCCATTTTATAAAAGGTGTCTGAGTTCACTAAGTGAAGTAGCCTTGGCCTGGACAGAGCATTGTAAGTTCTCACTATGAAGGATTCCATTTCCTCAGGAGAAGCTGATTAGGGGAATCTGGAAACAAGTTACCAAGCCATAACTCTGACACTTCCCTCTGCAAGGGAAGGCCACGTGGCTAGAAAAAAAAAAAACCAAACAGATAGCACTAACCTCTCTCATTTGGTTTTGTTGATTTTGAAGTCTTTTTGGGGTTGTTTTGTGGTTCCAACATCAGGCCCCCACACAAGAGTACGTTTGTTGTCATTCTTTGCCATGAGCAAAAAGCCCCTTTCAGCTTCAAGCTCTAAGTAAATTTTTCAGTGACTGGTTAAATTAGCTATAATATCCTTTCATTTTCAAAAGATCTTTTGAAAGGTTCAACTTTAATCCTTAAACACTGAAGGATATATTTGGGTGAGGGTCACTGTCCCGTTTTGTAGGGGGTTTTTTTTGACAAGAACAAACTTACAGCATTGACTTGTTTCTAAGCTTATTTACTCTTCACCTACAGAGAAAACATGAATTGTAAAGAGGATACATTTTCACATGCCAGGGTAGCCCATCACATGGCTTACAAACAAGAGGAAAGGTTAATTTAAAAATGTTTTCCTAATTATAAATAGGAAGTTATTTCTTCAGGTGAATGGTAGATCTGAGAAGTTTTACTATTTAGTGAGCTATTGTATGCCTTACAACTGAGGTTCTGGTAAATTTATACTTCAGATTTAGCTTTTCTAAGTTTTGCAGCATCAGTGACCTGCAATCACCAATTGTCCTCCAATCTCACTCTTCAGATGTCTTTATGTCATGACTGTTCTCAAGTGATAAATATTTATAGCTAGCTGCAGATGTTGTTTCATTTGCAAAAGAAAGATTTGCAAGTAAGGAGAAACTGGAAAAAATGAATATTAATAAACTGCACAGGAAAAGAAAATGAGAAATACTATATGGCTCAGATCCATGAGAAGAGCAGGGCATCAATTTGTAATGGGCAAATAATTCATAACAAGTAACATATTCAATACATTTCATCCCCTTTTTTATTCTAGCAAATTGCACACCAGCAGATAGTGATTTTCTCTAATTTCCTCGTAATTCACATTTTCCAACTAAGTACTTTCTGCAAAGAGTTATTGGTCTTAGATAGTTTGTTGCAAAGTATTGCATAGTAAAAGGTAAGAGCAGGATTTAGAGCAATTTTGATTGCAAACTTTAGCTAATTTTTTGTCCCCTGACTCGACAGGTGTAACTCTTCTGATTCAGTTTTCTGATCTAAATTCTCACATTTACAGGCTTCTTTACTTTCAAAAAACATTCCAAATCCCTAATTGAAATATTCTGCTACTACAAGCTGTCCTGCTAGGAAGCTCGTTGCCTTGAGTAACTCTAGAAGGTGACTAGAAAAGTAGCAGAAAACCACAAGCAAAATGAAAGTGTCTGAAAATAAAATTGAATTGATACCCAGCAACGAGTCACAGCAGTATGTAATGGAGTAGCACTTATCAAGAGCTACAACAGACTGAAGTCAATGTATTCAATAAAGAACGGTCCCTCCTTCTGTTTGTGAGTGAAAACACTCATATGCATGAGTGGGGAAGAAGTTAGCTTTTGTACTCTTCTTTCTACTATTATGGACCATTTGAATTATTTTCTGCACTGATGTGGTTTACTTGGGGTAATTAAAAAAATAACAGAGAACTATACTGGAAACGCATAGATGAGAGAAACATCAGTATTTCTATGGAGACTTGAATGCCAAAGGAAGTATCCTAGATCCTAACTTTATGTGAAGGAGGTCCAGTCTTTTCTGGACTAATGCAAACTCCATTTTGATTGGAAAAAAATAATAATCAAAAGCTCTGCCCTATTCATTTGCCTTATTCACTCACAGAATTTTAAGACAGAGTGCCTAGTGTGACACTTTCAGATACCCACATTGCTGTAGACACCTTTTTGCAAAGCTAACTCTGAAGCTTCTGCAAGGGACAAGATGCCATAACTGAATCCTCAGTCTATGGCACTTTGGTGAAAGCACCTGAGAGAAGGATAATCTCATGAACAATTGCCATGACATTTTGACAGCTCTGTGTGTGTATTCAGACTCCAGAACTGTTTCACTGATGCTGCATCACGTATGAGTAAGTGTGGGAGAACTGTTTGATTTCACAATGGAAAGCAATTTTTAGCTCTTTAAGGGAGCTCTTTCACTTGTGAAGTAGGCTGAGAAGAAGAGCCACAGAGCCATCTTCCAGCAGAGCTCAGGCACTGCTTGAGGAGCTACTGTGCAGTGACATCAGCCTGGTCCGGCCAGAAGCAACAGCCATACACCTCTATGCATCCTTGGAATGCCACCCAGAGGAAAATCTTTCCAGCATGACACAGTAGTCTACTCTACTGAAAGCATGTATCTTAAAAGTTGCTCATTTTTAAGTGCAGTTGCTCATTTTTAAATTAGAGATCTCCCTTTGATGGGCAACAGAAGACTGTGCATGCCTTCAATAAATACACATCACAGAAGTCTACACAAAAGATCATGCAAGCTCTGACACGCCCAGGCAGAGGCTCATAAATACATTGGATATCAAACCTCAGTCTCAATTACAGTGTGTGCGAAAGATTGGTATCAAAATTCAGACAGCTTTGTCATTTATTAAGATCTTACTAAGGGCTTGTTGGCTCAGATCTATTTTGTTATCTGCAGTTCTTTGCTTTCGGTTAATGACTATACTGTTGAACTCATGATTGTCTTTCCAGCAAGAGCAATCCTTTTACTTGAGCTCTCAAGGACTGCAATAGCACTCTCAGCCAGAGTGAGAAACCTTTCTTTAATCAAAGTAAAAAGGTGATAATACAGCAGAACTGTGCCTCTTAAATGCCTCTATCAGCATTGCTAGCTCTAGAGCCTGTCCCATCTTAAATCCCAATTTTTTGCATTTCCTTTATGTACTGTAGTCTTAATATCACAGATATTTTTTTCTGAATTCTATCTTAGACCTCACAGTACCTCATCAAGTATGTTCAAGTTGTCCCTAACCTCACTGGCAGGTGTTCTAACATCTCTTGCCTGTATCCTGCAGGTGTTACGAGCCACGTGAGTTTATTCAAAAAGTGAAAGACCTGTGAGAATTTCCTGAGGGACATTGTTAGATCCACCATAAACACCGCAATACTATCAAATACACTTGAACACTTTTGGGAAGACTGAAAGTCACAACGAGTAGCTATTTTTCTACAAAATTTGTCTTACAACAATGCCATCTGTCCAACAGTCCATATGCTTTTATGCGTACAGAGTAACATGTAACCATTTTTACTTAATTTCTTACCTGGACTGACCATGTGGTACTAAAGCAGTAGAATAAAAGGAATGTCATCTGGGAAAACATGAGCAAACTCAAATATCTTAACTCATATTTTATAAAAGTAGTAAGAGTAATATTGAATAACAAAATGCTGTTTTGTTAAGAGTTCTGTAGGCAAAACTGATTCTGCTGCTCACAGATAAAGAACAGTATTATTTGTTTTGACCTCGTTGCTTGGAGCAACAACATTCCATGCCGTGGCAAAGGAAGAGTGGGTTGTAAGGGAATACTGTTTTTTTTCCCCACCTTTCTCTCCAACTGTGAAATTCAAGTGGAATTTGAGGATGTTGGAAGACTTGGGAAACCTAGTAGAAAAACGCTTTTGCTACCTTAGCTTTCCACTGCTTCCCTAAACTGTTTGCTGTTGTTTTCCTACTCGAGTTTTCTGGGACCTGATTTTGTAGGACTTGGTGCTGCAGCACAAGGGCAGGTAGCACTGGCTGGGTCTCCGATGGCTCTGGTCTAGCTGGTGAAGGGTGTTTGGTTGCTCCCCCAGCCCACTGCTCTCAACTCCAACTCTCCTTTGAGATTTTCCTTCATTCTAGGATGCTGGTTAAAGCCAGCTTGTTGTTCCAAAGCTGCGCAGCAGTAATAGGGGATTTTAAATATAAATACTGAAGAAAGATGATAGGACAGGCTACCATGTACATGAATCATATCAATGATATTTTGAGTTGGCTTCCATGCCAGTTTTGGAGGGAGCTCTCAAAACACACAGAAATCTGGGCTGACAACTTTCTAACATATCACTTCTGTTCCACGGCTTGACTTTTGCAGCCTGCCTTTCGAGTCAATGTAAGCTTTTCAGAGTCAGATAATCTTTTTGACTTATCATCAAGGCCTCTACACCTTGTAGTTTGTTGTTCACCAGGATACACTTTGTCTGAAAGTGAGAGTTAATATAGTATGAAACCCTTTAAAGACAGTTTCAATGAATAATGGCAAGAGAGCAAGATGCTGAATAGAGTGAAAACTTTTATATTTTTTAGGGACACTTCGTTGTCATGGAGTATGTAGCCTAGTAGTTAGTTCACACCTGTAGTAAAACTAGTACAGCTCATCACAATCTGCTAAACTACTTGGCTTATAATTTACTTCTCTTCCCCCCCTGTTGCCTTCATTGGAATCACCTCCATTTCCAAATATCATTTAAAACAAACAGACCTCAATTTTCCCATGCTTACTTGGACATGTTTCAGATATTTTATGAATAAATTAAGTTCCCCACATGTAAAGTCCCATTGCTTAAGAAATCTCAGTGTACTGCTGGAAACAATCCTGGCTGGATGAGAGGATGAAACTGATTATTTAATAGAAGTTTTCCAACTCTCCCAGTTTTTTTACCCTGTGGGCACAATGCTTTGAACTGGACAACTTCAGAAGTTTTATGGAATTTCTCCTATTTATATCAAGGCTAAATCTAGCTCTGCATCAGGAAAGCAGTTTGTTGTTCATGGGCAATACCTTTTGCCTTTAAAGCACAGTCAAGATGTCTTTCTAAGCAGACTTCAAGAGGCAATGGAAGATATATGAAAGAATTGGAATAAATGAAAGAATGGTAGTGTTTCAAAATTGGAGCCAAAAGATCTACTTTTCTAGTGCTTATTGAAGCAAAATTCACCTTGATATAAATGATGTGTTTGCTTGGTTAGGGACAAGCTGACTGGCCTATGCAGGGAAATGAACAATCAACAGTTCCAATATTTAACGGTATCTTTTTACCACAAAGACAGCTTAGAAACCAGGTTTTTATCATTTGACACACATAAAAGGGATGGTTTTATGGACAATTCTGTAAGAACAAACACTCATTATTGAGTTAGTTAGTAAACAATAATGATAACAGCATCAGACTGGTGATTGCTGTCAATGAGTAATGAGCTTATGCTCTTTGTGTATTTATTATTAGATTTTCTGTGCTCATCAGAAATCGAGTGTAGCTTTGTTCACTACATATATCTTCATATTGCAATCAATATAATGGTACACTTTTCATAGACATCAGACTTTAATATTAATTTGTTCTTATTTATACACCACAGAAAGACACAGAATATCTTCACTTCTATGATAAAGCCTTCATTCAAAATAAAGTATGGTTATATCATCACTGGGGTTAAGAAGATTTTATGTTTACTACTCAAAAGATTAATGGGTCACTCAAGCATTTACATTCTCATACATTTTTATGACAGTGCTATGAAGTAAATTTGATGTATGTTCGGAAGAGAATGATAGGTTTAAATGTCTAACAGCTGCTCTTTTGAATTTCAGCAGTGTTTTAAGTGTTGCTACCATTTAGCACTTCCACTGCTCACTGCAATTTACTGTTTGCCTGCATTAGTTATTTGTATTTGCACAGGAAGACAAAAGGGAAAGAATTAGGTGCAGAGTAGAAACAGTTTTACTTCCTTTAAACAACATGAATCTAATCAATCTTATGGCAAGCACAGCTGGGGAAAAAAACAACACACTTCATAGAGTCTATTGAAAGATTTCCATGAAAAAGCACCTTAGGTACAGACGCTGTGTGCACAAATACACACCCTTTCTTGGATATAGGCTGAAGATTATTTCATGTTTTGAAATGCATTTGATGTCCTCTGTATCGCAAAACCAGTTTTGATGAGTAAACAACCCGGAGGGGGACTGATTTCAGCAAAACAGGCCATTGAAATTGCATGGGGTTGGGAGTGGCAGTAGCAGCAGGAAGTTCTGGTCTTTTAGTTCCAATCAACTGAAACAGCTTCAAATGCTGCTGCAGCCTTTCCCTATGTGAAGCACACAACACTGAATGTAATGCACTTGGTACACTTCACTTAAGACAAGACTGTTAAACACAGCAGGGAAACGTGGTTCTCTAATCACCCCCTACTAGGAACCAGAGCCAGCACAGGGGCAATTAAATAAGAAAGATCAGAATGTCACTATAGGCAAGAACAAGCTGTGTCAAGGGACATGATAGTCATCACTAGGGACCACACATGCTTCTGCATGCCTTTGTGACTCCTTATTCCATACAGAGCACCAGTTGTTTCACAGATACCTGTGGACTGTAGTGGTCCTCGTAGCCACCAGAGGTTGTAGCAGGGAACTGGGGGTGCTCTAATAGCCCTTCTCTAGCAGAGTTTGTGCTGCACACAGAGAACCAGCTCTGTGGTGAAATTGCATGTGTGTGACCACACATTCCCAGTTTGTCCCCAGTTTGAAGAAGGCTCAGTTCACCCCTGAGTCAGGCTTTCACAACTGCCTCATTATGTGAGGGAGCGAAAAGACGACTACGCTGAATTCCAAAAGCAGCCAATAAATCTTTCAGAAGCCTAATTTTATTTTAGGAATGGTGCCTCAGGCAAGACTTGTGTGGCTCAGGAAGGAAAATGTTTAAAACATTTGCAAAAGTTCTGTAAACCTGGTTTACCCAGTTTCAGCTCTCTGTGTTACGCTATTCTGAAGAGACTCAAAGCTTAATGGCTCCATCAAGTTGGGAAATAGAAAGAATACCCTGTCACTTACAGGAGACACAGGCTGTTGTTAAGTCTAAGGTTATCATTGCAACACATTTATTTCATAGTCAGCTTTGTGACTGCCTGGAGGAATATAACATGGAATTTAGTCAAAGGAGGACTCTGTTAGAACTCTAAAGCTAAAAGGCAGAGCTTTATCACCCATCCTACCACCACCTTCTGGCCACGTAGAACAGACAACACAAGGCTGGTAAATACCAGCTATGCACCTTGCTGGGCTGACCCTTATCTTCCTGAACAATGTTTTCAATATTCCTAATCACGTTACTCGGTGATGTCCTCTATTCTCAGAAGAGACTGCAGAAATGCAATTGTAGCAATTAGCCTTTGGTCCCTGGCACCACACAGCCCCTTCAGTCCCTCAGTACCATGGCCACCATTAGATAGCCTCTGCAGAAGGCACAGAATCCTTATTGTGGCTATCTATGACTAGGTATCACAACCCAGTGCAAGGCACTTTGCCTTGTACAAGAGAGGTACAGCAGAAAAGCACTTGTTAGCTCTTACTGCTTTGGAGAGGCCAGAAAGACAACATCCCAGAATTAAAAGGGGTAAGGAGGAAAAAGAAGACACCTGCAGAGATTATTTTTCATAGGGAAACTAAAGGCAAGGGAGCAGAGAGTTTACTTATTATTCCCTAAACGATGTGCATCTGAGAAGATTCTCAGCTCTCCTACATTAGCAGCCACCCAAAAAGTCTATAAAATTAGAAGAAAGAACAAAAGGATAAAACGTCTTGAGAACTTTCAGGTGCCTCAGAGATGTGAGGCCAGCTGGCTCAGGCATGCAGGGAGAAGTAACTCACAACTACAAACCAGGAATAACACAATAGAGCTGCCCATCCCTAATCTGGATTGCCGACTAAGCAATGCCTTGAAATAATCCACAGACTGTAGGAAAGACAAAAGAAGATGTAGAAAAAAAGTTATACATATCCAGTACAGACAAGCTGACTTCTTAAGATGTTTTAAGTAAAGTGCACAAAAATTTGATCTTTCAAATTATTGGTCACTTTATCTAAACTCAGTGCACCTTGTTTTCCTGTGCCCAAGGTTTTTGCTGTATACAGTGAAGCTCATAATATTTTTCCACTTCTCTCATATATTGATGAATGATTTTAAACATCTATTTGGACAGAAGGAGATGCATCAGCAGAAACACAAATTCTTAAATTATTTACTACATGGCATTATGTCTAAGGAATAACTCACTCCAAGAGGAAGATCTGGACAATGTGACTTTCCCGAGCTTGATACAAATGCTTGGATCAACTTTTTTACCACAAGTATCTTCCAGAAGAGATTAATTTCCATAATAAGGTATCAAATAATTGTAAGTTCAGTTGACATTAAGTTCTGTTAATAGGTGATTTCTGAAGAAAAAAAAGTTCATTTTTGGACAATTTTCTTTCCGGTATGAAATGCTGACTTTTTTTCTACTTAAACTCTTGCTATGTAGACAACTTTCCCTCAAATTAATTTTTTGAATATATTAAAAAACTCTAACCACAAATTTATGATATTATTATTTCTATTCAATAAATCAGGAACAGCCTCTTATTACTATAATGATTTTGCCTAGCATTATTTTCTTCTATACATAGTTTAGTTGCCCAATTTCTCCAAACGTATGTCATTGTGACTAATAAAAAACCCAGATAAATAAGTGAAGATACACAAATTAGGACAAATATAATGTTATTAATGTTATTTAAATTTATATTCCCAAGAAAACTTACAGCAAGGTATAAATTTACTTGCTGAAGAAAATAAATGAAAAGATAATTAAACTCTAATTAAAAGTACACTCTGATGTACATCTGCGAGGATGAGCAATTCTGGCTAGAGCATCATTAACCATGTAGGTTAGCATTTGTTTGTACTTACAGCTAGGCATGAATTTATTTAAAAAACCCAAAGATCTCATGTCAGCACCCAAGCACATGCTTAGTCCCCCCTAAAGATGGTGTAATTAAGTTGCTCAATAGCAATGAATTATCCATATGCTTAAGATCAATCCTGAGCACTTTGCTGAATTCAAGTCAAAATGACACTCAGTCACAGCCTCAGTTTGTGCATCTGGGCTAGGGGGGAGGAAGATGTAGAACCAGAATGCCTCATCTTTCATAACTCCATTCTAGGGCTGTAAATTGTGTCAGTCCTTCTACTTCTAAAGCAGAACTTGGGGAATTTAGCTCTAGAACACGGACAGACAGAGCAAGACCATGGCTTGCCCACTGTTTGAGTCCCAGCTGAGCTGGGCCAACAGCCACACAGTTAAAAACCCCAAAGATCTTAAAAGCAGAGGTGGGATCAAGATGTAAAGTGTAGCATGCCGAGATCAGTAGCAGGTCTCTGCATTCCAATATACACCCAGTACCTGCAACTGGTGCCACACCATGTACAGCTGCACAAGAGCATGCAACAGCTAAGACAATGTGCCAATTGCCTACGCAAAGCAAATATGTAAAGTGAAATGCATATTTGCATATAGGCAAGACCAAAACTATGGCATGTAACAATTTTTTTTGAGCCACGTAATGAGTCACTGAAGAGCCATGAGTGCAGGCTAAGAGTCCCCCTTCAAGTGCATCTACATATATCCCCACCACAATCTCTTCCATCTACTTGATATGAAGCTGAGCAAGTAGAGATTGCTCATCCGTGTTTACTTTGATGTCTTCAGACACTGCAGACAGTCCTTGCATCCTACGGCATCCTCACAGACTAGACTAGACCAAATAGCTTAGTTGCAGATCTTCTCCCTTCATTACCCCACAAGCATATTTCCGTGGTACCATGTTTCACAGCACCCTGACTTTTGCATCAAAGACAATTGACAGATCAGTTAAGAGACAGCAAGTACTTGCCTCTGTAAGCACAGAGGAGAGAATGAGCTAACACATACTCTTCCCCCACTGCGTGGGGTTGAAAAGGTATTTCCAAAACACATGAAGTGAAATTCACTAATTTCTACATCCAAAGAAATCTTTTGATGGCTCCGAGTAGCTGAAGCAAATGATCTAAACTGTAAGGAAGCCATAGCTATGTTCTGAATTGCCCTGAAGTTTGTGCCACACTTTGCAACTGCAAAGTGAAGACAAAGAGGATCTAACATCCACCAAATCAAAATGATTGTTTTACATTTTCTTCCCTAGGCTGATATGATGCAGAGTTACTGAGCACTCTAGAATTACTAATTTTTATATGCTTCTCAATAGTTTTAATAGAATTAGAAACCAAAGTATTTTAATCTAGTTACAATGAGTTCTTTGGTGTCAGCTACTATTTATGCTTATGTTTTCACCACTATTTACACAAAACATTTTCAATTGTAAGAACGGACAGCATTCACTTTGGCCTCCGGCTTTCTTTTTCTCATACCTTACTAACTATCCTGACCTGCCTTTGGACCAGCAGGACCATACTCACATTTTTTAACTTTGGAAAAGGCTTTTCCTTTGTAGCTTATGGAAGAAACATCATGGGGTAAAATACAAAGCACTCCAGACTTGAGGCTTCAGCTCTCATACTGTGGTTAGCATTAAAGCCTGGATTATACTGCTAGAAATTTTACAAAGAGGCATTTCTGACTGTCTTGAATTATTTTTTATTAAGAAAGAAAAAATCTATCTTACAGTCCTTTCTAAAAGGCCTCACAGGAAAGGAATAATTATGGAGGTCTATAGACAAAACATTTTAAAAATCCTACAGTACTTCCATTGGAGTTAAAGATAAGAACCCCTCCTGTTGACTTCAGGAGCTTGTCTTTAATGTTTGTAAACAACACAACTGTAGGAAGTTATACAGCATAACTGATGCCATTTTTCCTTAAAAATTAATCTTGTGGAATTAAATCTGTCCACATTGTGTTTTCAGGAAAACTCTTCTGCACTTGGATCTTCCCGCTGTACTGTATTTTGTTTAGTTTCTACTCCAATCAGCAGTCGAAGAGGTCTAGGGTCTGCCCAAACATTTAATTGTTTCAGGCAGAAAGAATTCAGCACCCGCAAAGTTTGCTTTATCCTCTCCTCCCGGTTTGGGTTATTCTGATTTACAGAGCTAGTTCATCAAGACTATAACATAAGAAAGCTGTTCTGAGCACACACGCTGTGAAACACTAATAAAAAAGGCACAGGCAGAGCTGACGTGCAGCACTCGGAGCAGACGCATCAAGTGCATAAGGAAAATGCCCTTGGTGGGGAAGGGGTTGGTTGAAAGGTGCTGGTGCTCTCTGGGCATTTGTAGACTCAGGGCCACAGTCCAGCCCCTGCTCTTCACAACTTCTAACCATTATTTTTCTGAGCTCACTTGAATGGTACAACTGGGTCCAAGAGGAAAACTCCAGCAGTCCCAGCACAGACGCCCATGGCCAGGCAAGCTGCCTTCAGCAATGTTCTCCTTTCCCAGGAAGGCTGGGGATGACACCAGCAGCTGTCAAGGCCGCCACACAACCCTGTTTTGGAAGAGGGGATGGTGGCTCAGAGCCGTCTGAAAGGCATGACTTTCCTGATCTCTTCATCTTGGGGAGCAGAGGGAGCTTGGGCCTTAAACTTTTATTTTAATTCACATTCCTGACAGGCGAAAGCGTTTTCTGTTAGTTGCCTTAAAGAAAAACAAAAAGAAAAGAAAGCTGAGACAAACATTTCTAGAATTATTTGTTAAAATTTTTTGGCAGCTGTACATATACTACTCTCTTGCTGTGACCATAATCGAAGCCTAATGTTGCTCCCAAGGAATGCTGTGGCAGTATTCCCACTGACTGCAGTGCGAGCGGATCTGGGGCCTTTGTTTGGTCAAAGCTGTTCCAGATGGAGTCCGGAGGATTCCCACCCGGCATTCCTGTTGTAAAGAACGACTCTGCCCTTCTCTTCCAAAAAGAGTTTTCTGGCTCCAACTATAGTTGACCTGTTGGGACCAACAGTGGAAATGACCCACCACCATTGCGCAGTATGAGCCCTTGGGAGAAAAGGGTAGTGCTGTGTTTAATTAGCTGCATACCTGTGTAATCAACAGTAAGATGGTTAAGTTTGGTGTAATTCAGTTCAGTGTTGTATACATTAAAAGGGTTTTGGCTACTCACAGGGATGTAGCTGCTCCTGAGATACAAATGTAATTATAGTACACCAATGGGACAGATTTTTGAAGGATATGAGCACTTAAATCCCAGTACTGTTGTACCTACCCACACAAAGCCACACCGGAGTGTAATGCAGGAAAAATGTAAGCTACCCCAAAAGGAAATTTGACAAAAAGGGAAAACAGTTTAGTTTCCCACTGACATTTCCCTGGGATCTTTAATGGTGAAAAATTAGACAGAAGCTTAAATTTGCATCTCACTTCATAAAACACTAATATGGTCTGTCATTATTAGTGAACTATTAGCCTAGCGGTAACTGCTATGACCAGTTGAGATGGGTCTGGTTCTCAGAGGACAGATGCATAGGAACACCTCTTTGGTGTTCTTCCACTGGTCACCTTTGATAACTTGGGCTGCTACCATCATTATGTCTTCATTTTAAACAAACCTTTCCCTCCCTTGACTTGGTTAACTGACCTACGGCTCTAATCCTGTAAGCAAACCGATGCTTGTTCATGCAAGCAGGACTTCTGAGCAGAGACTGCAAATTCAGGCCAGTAGGAAAATAAGCACTATCTCCCAAGTTACCACAGTACTCAGCTGGAATTTTTTGCTCCAGAACGTTTGGTTTGACAATACCATAAAGAGTTGCCAAGCTCTCAATTCAGATGAGAAGATTCAGCAAGTCATGCATAGCAGTTTTTCAAATCCATACTTATTCAGAAAGTTCCAGTATAAGAAATTAAACTTTGCTCTCCCTTGTATTATGTGGCTGAGCCTGTGCAGGCTAAAAGCCAAGTGCTTGATTAGTATTCTACGGTGAAACCATAAAACACCAGTAAAGAATACATGGACAGAAAACACCTGCATGTTTAGATGGAAGATTTTTGATTTCTTTAGTGGGATGGGTGCTGGTAGAAGCACACAGATACCTTTGGTACACAATGCAATCACCAAGTTAAGAATTTGTTTCATAAATCAAGGTTTTCTTGTCTTTCTGGTCAATTTAGCTTTAGAAATCAAGATAGACCTCAAACACAAAAGCACATCCAAACACTCTGGTAACATTTTCTAAGAACTATTATACTAAAATGTAACCCTTTAGTCAAATTTCATCAAGGCACGCATTGAGAAACAAGGGAGCATACCAAGCAAATTATATAAGTGCTCCTGTAATACATCTAAGATTCTTGTGTGTTGAATCAACAGTCCGAGAAAAACAGGAGTTCTGACTGATTGCTTTGCTCTCCGTCCACACAATTACAGTACGGGCTTTACTTTCTTTATAAACAATTGTAGATGTGTACCTGTTTGCCAGAGGTGTTTCATTGGCTCAGTTACATTACAAGACCAAAAAAAAATAATAATACAAGTTTACAGAAGTTGAGAGAAAGCAGGAATAGTAGGATGAGGAACAACTCTTTTTTTCTTTTTTAACACAGTATTATTGACTGAAATAAACTTGTTTCTTGTGAGACACTGATTTAAAAAAAAAAAACCAACCATAAACAAAAAAACCCCCACCCCTTAGAAAAGCCCACCCAACACTACTTCTCTCTAAGGGTCTGGGGCAAAAAGCCTTCCTTTGATTTTATCAGTCACTGAAACTGAGCTTTGAGTCCACATTAACATGAGTGAGGCTGGTGATTGTCTCCGAGATGACACACCAGTGAGACAGACCTTGTAACCAAGAGGCAGAAATAACTACAGGCTTATGGGCTTCCAAAACCTGTTCGACAGTTTTGCCTTTGCTGATACACATTTCAATCTGATGAAAGACAGGGAAGGAGCAGAAAAAGCACCCATGATAAGGTACGTGATGCTTTGTGTTCAGCAGGCAAATTTGTATGACATTTTCTCCCTTCCGTTTTCCCAGTGAGTGAAAGCTCACGCATGTTTGTCAGACTGGCCCTCCATTAAATGTCTCTTCATGGAAATAAGGGGATATTTATGCACAGTGACTAATGAATGGATGCATTCCAGCATCTGCTATTGTGTATTTCCTGTAAAGTCATTTATTATTCTATCTAACAAACACAGTGTTCTTGGGTTGATGCTTAAGATTAATGAGGCATTTACTCCTATTCAAGAAACAAGTTCAGAAGACACATTTTCTCCCATTCAGCTGTGCTGATAGTTTAATTAATGCCATTAATACATATAACTCACCAAAAAACTGTTTTATGGTAACACTGAGGAAAGTTGGCAAAGCAAGGAAATTTCAGAGGTAACACTGCAGCATAACATTTTCCTTTGTTTCCAGGTAGTACAGGATTCTCCAGACAGCGGGTGATCGAACGGACTACACGAGTAACAAAAACCCAAGATGTAATGAGCTGAGGTAATGACAGAATATCAGTCTTAACTCTCTGCTTGTGTGGGCTTAGTCAAATCCTTAATGTGATTTCATTACAAATTTTTTTGTGTGGATGCATGTCATATTTTTTCCCCCCAGTATTACAAAGAGAGGAGAAGAAAGAGAATGCCCTCTCATTGAAATGTATGAGTTGATACAATAGACCATAACCAGTGCTATGCTCTATGGTTTAAAGATACATTAGGGGAATTTTTCAACATGTGTACCATTACACTGATACGGCAGGAGGAAGTTAATAGCTCTTTCAGTGCTCCTAGTTGGGGTTTTTGTGTTGGAGTTCCTTCACGGGGCCATTTTTGTTAGGGATGCATGAACACATTCTGCCTAATTGCCAGGTCTACTCAGGAACTGTAATGTCACTGGTTCATATTTCAAGAATAGAGAATGGAAAAACAACGAGTTAGTGTGGGAGTATACAAGTGTGTGTGTGGCAGCAGGAAGAAAAAATACAATGAAAAAGTGGCATTAACAGGGCTCCCCAACCCTTCTCCCAGGAGGAAACAACATAGTAAAATAAAGGTATACTACTCAGGCACCAAAACACAGGCCCTTCTCACTCTGAAGACTTATCTAGAGTTATCTTTTCAATCATAATCTTATGAGTCGAGTAATCTCCTCCTCGCCATCACCCAAAGTGATCATCCCATGATGTTCACAAACTCCTGGATCCCAGAATAAGCATGAGATGGGAAACAGCTGAGACACATCACTCTTGCCGAAACAGAACAGTGGTCCAAGGACAAAATCTATTGGCGATCCAGACAAATAAACACAACACACAGACATATGACAGATACAATATCTACTTGCTGAGCTTCTGGAGAGAGAACTCTGATTCAATTTGTTTGAGCCTCCTAATTATGATTTTTATCTCAAAGACTGATAGGAGAGAAAAGAAACCAAAAGGACAATAAAAAAATAAAACCAAACAAAACAACACCAAACCCAAACCAAAGAGGCTTTCAATGTTATTTTGACTCTGCAAACAAGGGGAATAAGCAAATCAAAGCACAACTGGAACAGCTTAGAGAAGAGCAATAGATCTCAGCCTGTCTCAATGCTGGCAGTACTATGGTACTGTTCAGCTTCACTACTCAAGCTAACACCTGCTGGAAGACACCCCCAGCCTGCAGTGGATGACTCCAGGCACGGGGACGGATGGCAAGTTTGGTATAGTGTCTGCTAGAACAAGGCACTCCTGGACATTCAAACAGAGAGAAGCCCATTAGCTCCTCCCAGTGTTACTGTAATTCCTGAAGTGAAATAACAAAGTCCACTAAAGCCGATATGATAACCAAGAGGCTTTGAGAGATACACTTAGGTCCCCGGAAATCTTTCTAAAACCTGTCCTACAAATAAACAGTTTTGTTTATACTGGAAATGCAGTGGTTTGGAAGAGGAGACTGTACAAACATCTTTGCTACTTATAAAGTCACCTCCTCTCCCAGACTGTCCAATCCAGAAGCTCGAAACAGCTGTAATATAGTATTTTTTTCAGCCTGAAACAGTGATGCTATCAGCAGATGTAGGGACACACTATAGAACATAAGGGAGTAAAACTTTCTAAAGTTGTGCATCAGGTGCACAGATACCACTCATACACACCCCAAAAAAGAAAAATTAGCGTAAGAAAGATACAGGAAGCAACATTTCCTCCATGGAATTCTTTCCACAAATAAGTGTATTTATTTTTAGATGTTTATCCCTTTGTCGTGAGAGTAATACAGATACCTGCACGTAGAAAACAAGATAGAATAAAGTATAATGCATAACCTAATTCTCAGTGTCACTTAAGAGAACAAACTTTTTTATTTAAATTTACTACTCTAAATTGCTTGGAAGAATTTTGATCAATAGCCTCAAGAAATTTAGTTTCTTTCCTACAAGAGTTTCCTAGTGCTTAGCCTGTGGCTGTTAACATTAGATTTCAAGACACACTGTACTAAACTGTATTAGGCATGTGAAAGGACTTTCATTCCTCATTAGCTGCGCATAAGAAAGGATTGTAACTTTTAAAAAGAACTAAGCAGCTTTGTAAAAAGTTCGAACTTCCCTTTAACAAAAATCATACTTGTTAAAACTTTTTTTTTATTCCCAGCTGAACTATGCTTCAACTCAAAGCAAATAAAGTCATCAGTTGACTCCATTCTATTAGAGGACAGCATAAAAAAAAAAAAAAAAAGTCCAATGGGTCCTTGAACAGTGGTCCCTTGTCTGTCACATCAAGACATGGCTTATACTTCACACACTATTGACCATGAAAAGCAATCTTGCGACTTTTGAAGCCCTATCACACACAAAAAAAAGCGCGAGAGAAAACTTTTCTTGAAATGTCGAGGATGGGGGGCTGACTGCTCTCGTCTCCTATGATTAATGACTTGTGGCCTTATTGTGTAGAGGCTGCTAATTAGCTTCAGGCTGATTAAGGCTGCAGAATGCAAAATTCAGGCCGATAAACCTGGACAGCCCCCACACCCCACCCCAATCAAGCCTGACACAGAAACTCTGGCACCTAGTTTCTTGATTAAAAAACAAAACAAATAAAACACATTTAAAAAAGCAACAACCCAAAACACCATCACCAAAATGAACACATTCTCATTAGGAGCTAATGTAATTCTAAGCGGCTCTAGGTTTCACCGAACTAGAAGCTTGAACTGTAGTATTTTTCTGACAATACAATAATTAATTTTCAGTCCTATTCAAGTTCCTTGCTTCTTGTCTAAAAACTTGCTTGGCACCTTTAGTAAACAGAGACCACAATAACAAGTCTTATTCAAGACACATTTAAAATTTAGTTAAAGAGCAAAACAAAACAGCAAAAGGATACTCTTTAATTTATTATCAGATGAGAGCTAGTTAATTATAATGTTTCTAAACAGTTGCATAGTCTTCTTGGGTGCTCTTTGTAGATGCATTAAAAAACAGAAAAAAAAAAAGGAGAGAAAGCAGAAAAATAGTAACTTCTAAATTGCTATTGCCTAGTACTTTGACTACTTGCTTTACTGAAACACATCCTGAACCTTTCATTTGGTAAAAATTGCATGCGTAGCTATAGAGGTCGAAGTCTACTACACAGAGGGTTTCAATCCCTTCTACCCCAACCCCCCTCCTCCTTTTCCCCCAGTGTCAGATTAAATCTGCTTGTTAAGTTGATCTTCACATGGAAAAGCATTACATTCCACTAACACAGGAAGGTTGCAAATACTTATGCCAGATTTTTAACACTAACCTCATCAAACTGATGCACTTCAACATAAGGCTGATTAGCTTAATAACTGATTACTCGTCCTCTGGGCACCAGCAACCAAAATTAAAAACTTTAGCAGCTCATATAACAAAGTAATACGAGCTTGCTTTTTCAGAGACCTATGGTTCCAAGGGGGAGGAAGAAAAATTTTACATTCAGAGAACAGCTCTGAAGAAGGAAAGTTTCTTGTTCTTGGTGGGATGGATTGAAACGCTGAACCTAGATAAGGAGACCATTTAAATGTCTGTGCACAAAGGATAAATTAACCAGATAACCTTACTGCAATTATTTTCAATTTCAAGTATGCACAAGTCTGAATGCTTTCAGCACATCAGCTGTTTGAATTCAAAATGCTTCCTTTTATATTCTGTATTTCTGAGAGCATCCTTCACCTGTGCCATCCCAACCAAGAGCGGCATCAATTACACACTTGCATTGATTAGCACCCACAAGGCAACTGTTACACCAGGTACTGCATGTCACCCAGTAAAAGGACCGTTATACCTCAAAGGAGCAAGTTCCAGTAGTACAAAAATACTCCCACGTATGTTGCTGCTACCAGTAACCATAGCAGGCCTTGCCAGTGGGAGAGTTTGCAGGGGCGGTGCTAAATTTATGATGAAAAGCAACAGATGGTCATCGGAAATAGTAACTTAGGGTAACGTGAGATGACTATGATAGGCAATGCAAGTAGAAGGGCATCATCCCCAGCCTCTTTCAAGTCCCCAGTAAGAAGCCTAAGCATCTGCCTATCTTGAAGCACGCAAGCAATGCCTTTGAAGTCAGTAGTAATCAGGTTTTTAAGCACTTCTGTGCCTACACATTTATTTTCACTTCAACTATACAGCATATACACTGTGTGGTGTAAACACTAATAGACCAACTTCAGCACCGTTGTAAGGTAGCACGGTTCCTCTGACATCAATGGATCAATATCTCACTCAAGATCGGAGATTTGACTTAATGTTTATAAGCATTTAGCATTTTTTTTACGCCTTACTCTGTTTCTTTTTTGCCTTGTTTTGCTTTCAACAAGGCTCTTTGTAGTGTCATAACTCACAATCTTTCTAGTCAGACTTTGTTTATAAAACCTTTATTGTTCCAGAACAATGGAGTTGTGACCTGTTCGAAGGCAGGGTTGCAATCAGGGCCCTCTCTGTACTTTCTCAGGGTGCATTTTCTGATGGAGTGAATAGACCACGCAACCCTATTGATGTCAGCCAGGAGGGGAAAAATAGGCTCCCCCAATAAATCTAAATGTAAATCTTGTTGCCCTGTCTCACCATCTGTATGAATTCACCTAAACCACAAAATTAATAAGCAGAACAAGTATCCCCAAGCCTAAAATATCACTTGCAGACCAAAATGTAATCAGTGTATACTTACAGCACTTTCAGAGAAACCACAGGCATAGAAAACAACAGGTGGAAACATAGCTTGGGCCAAGACAAAGTCAATGAGAATGACCCTAACATCATGAATACGCTTCATCCTTGTGCGCCAGTCCCCTCCTATAAATTTCCTCAGGGAGAGGATTGTGGCTTCTGATGCTTTCTTCACGTTTTTTTTTCCAGGACTCTTTGGGCAAACATTTCAGGGAATTTTCATGGGGAAGCAAGCAATTTTCTTCCGCACTCTGAGTAACGACTCATGCAATTTGACTTACATGATCAAAGGGCACATCAAACACATTGTCCTAATACCTGAGTGGCATTTGAGGCCCTAGCTGGTAGCAAGCAACTCAATTCCATTAAAGTCAAAAATCCATGCCAGCTTACACCAGCCATGGAACTAACACTTCTGCCTTAGTTTGGCCCTTTTACCTTTGGCCCTTTATAAGAGACAGCAGTGCTTTTTT
Source organism: Thinocorus orbignyianus (assembly GCA_013400375.1). NCBI lineage: Eukaryota > Metazoa > Chordata > Aves > Ciconiiformes > Thinocoridae > Thinocorus > Thinocorus orbignyianus. Next base: position 186,703 of record VXBW01007377.1, on the reverse strand, counting down.
CATGCCAGTGGAAATCACAGTTGTTCGATATTTTTTCCTAGTCTGTGGGTACCATCAAGCATCCTCAGCTATTTTTCAGCCCAGTGCTTATCAAAGCTGCTCTCATAGACACGTATGCAATTAAGAGAGGAGCAAATTGTCAAGCAACAGCAGAAGTAGCATTAGCTCCTTTTCCTTTCCTTGGCCATCACATGCACATTTTGTAGCACAAGTTCCTCAGGGCACATACTCTTTTGCCTCTATGATTGCACCTGCAGATACAGTACTGACCGTATCAGATAACCTGCAAACTAGAATTAACTATGCATACAGCTCTAATATGGCCAATACTATGAATATTAAGTTTCTCCATCCATAAATCTTCTCTAATCCATCTGATTATTTCATTTCCACACCTTTCCCCACGAGCTCCCACTCCAATGCTTCATTTTCTATGCTTTCTTTACATGCTTAGGGACTTTATAGCTACTTAAAAGACACTAAACCCAAACCATTTTAATTGCAAAAGACTGTGGCGCTACTAGAGGCCTTCATAACTATCTAGATGTACCTTGGTGGCTGAAAGAGCAGGTAAAAGCTTTACTATATTAATGGAAAAACAGTTAACCAAATAGACAACTTACTGCAAAATACTTAGTAGGGGATTGAAACACTATCTAACTCTGGGTAATTTTCAGGCCATAAAGGAAATACATTTCACTGGGTGATGCTGTATACCTTTTGCAAGTAGAGATCTGCTCAGCGGAATTCATTTTATGAATTCACTGAACCATAACATAGAGTAATTGGTGCTTAGTATATACTTCAATAATTTATTCAGTTACTTTGTCAGTATTTAACACTATAATGAGACGAGCAAAAGCATATGCTAACACCTTTGACCTTTGCTGTTCATACTTAGAAAAAGTAGAAAAAACAACTTCAGAAGTCTTAAATTGCTTAGATTTCATCTTTTTCATTACACAAAATCTGTCTGCAAACAGGTATTTTTCTCATTTATGCATTATGGAAAAACCCTATGGAGTTATCTACAGTGTATTTATCTACAGATCAGTGTATTTATCTATGCACTAATCAAATTAGTATCAGAAGTACTCAAAGCTACAATTTAAGATTTATTACTGTATGTATATACACACATGCACATATCACACACAGGTGTGTGGGCACAAGCACATTTCCCTTCCTGACTCTCACAGGCCTTGGCTAAAACACTGCTGCTAGGAAAAACAAATTAAACTGTTTTAAATTTATTAGCTGGATACAGATCTTAAATTTAATTCACACCGAATAATTGTGCACACGAATGTAGGTCCCTTTCTGGGGAAAGGAAGGTCTTAGATCATTCAAAACCCTATTCCGCCCCCAAGGCAAACAGAAAAACATCTATCGGCTCCAGACCTTAAATGACCTTCAGATCAGGTTTAGCAGTTGAATGCTGGGAATACAACCTTTTTGGGAAGTCGAACAGTCCCAGCAGAGCGGGTTTAGTCCCTTCTGGAATACCACCGATGACTTTGGTTTTCTAATTTTTCCCTCCAATGTCACAGAGCAATTATAAGCACATGGTAAGTATCAGCAGTGGAACAGTCACGACTTCTTAACCCTATTTGAAAATGCCACATTCAGCTGTTCTGGTTTTATAGGTCAGGTAAGGATTACCTAGAACAAGTTGAGGATTGCTATGACCCGTTAAAAACATACTTGTAGTCATTGGCCACTGGCACTTGCCCTCATTCAGATTTACCATGCATTTTGTACATATGACTATCTTCCCTCCTGTTCTTAAACAACGTACTGAGAACGTACTGCAGAGTAGAAAAGCAGAGGGAAGGTTTTCCTTAACCTCACTGAAGTCTTCTGTTAACAACACCTAGGTGTGTTCTAGGCAATTAAAACAACGTGTGCATCCATGTAAGTTTTCATTATCATTCAGAAGAGACAAAAACAAAAGAGCTGCAGCAAACGTCAAAGGAAGCAAACACACTGAACCTCCAACTTAATTGCTTAAGTGTTTGTGGGAAAACAGAGCAGTGGCTACCTTTTTGTCCAGTGTCAATACAGCTTCTGGCACAGCAGGGTTCCAGTTTGTGACCAAGTCTTTCAAACGCTACTGCATTCAGCAACAGCGGCACAAAACCAGCTTAAGTTAAATTATTTCTAAATTTGAATTATTACTTATGTTTTTTAGCATTCACTCACACTTTTGACAGCAACAGAATTCTTCTATAATGTCTTCCATCTGAGCAGAGCATATCAAAGTGCTTTGCAACAAGAAATTACTGTTTAAAATGTGGAAAAAAATCAAAATAAATATTTAATTGTTACAATGGAAGGCAAAGGATCCCATCTGAGTCAAGCTCTGCTAGAAGGAAAACATTATTCTAAATGCATCAGAACTAAAGGCATGACAATAACTGATTTCATGAAATAAAAGTTTTGCTGAGACAGTGAGTATTCATCACACAATGTTATACAGCAAATTACAGGAAACTTCTTTCTTATAATATTCTTGCTTAGAAAATACTTCAAAGCAAAATGATTGTTCAAGTAGCATTAATAAAATAGCACAGTTATTGTTAATACAAACTATTAACATCAGATCAGCATTCTTCGATCCGTATCAGCTGACCTGGTCATACCTACTCAATGGCCAACCGCTCCTCTTGAGAGGAAAACTAAAAAACACCCCTACAAAGCAAACACGTACCTTGGACAATCTCAACAGAAAAGTAGGTTAGTGATCAGAGCTCCTTACATGTGACACGCACAGACGGGACCAGCTTCAGAGGTGAGGCAACGCAGGGGAATCCATTGCTGTTCCTCTAAGACTTGTGAAGAGAAACAGGAGTTGTCCATCCGGCAACCTTTCTCTGTGTTGAAGTATAAGAACAAAAACAACTGAGGAAGCTAAAAAGAGCTCTTCTATAACATCCTTCTCCCAACACCCTTCTGGATAGCCAAACCTATGCACAATGTCCGTAATCACACACAATCTATTCATTTAGCAGCACTGAAATTATTTAGCAACTCACAGAAAAACACACGAAAACTTAATTGCATGTATTTTTGAATTCCACTACTAGTAAAACTAGAATAACTATGATTTGCTCTAGCATAAAGCACTTTACCAGGTACTGTAAAGCAACCCTACCATGCACAACCAATGCCTTTGTCCCTCAGTTTTAAGAAAAATACTCTGTTACCTCACTTTGCTGCTTTTATAGGCTGGGGGTTGGTTGAACAACTGACTATCACCACAAAATCAGCTCAGGTGCTCTCGTTAGTACCTTCATTCCCTTCAGCAATGGGTTGTATGCTAATTGCTTGGGCACTGAAGGGATGGTAACAACTTCCAGCTGTCATTGCTTCCATCAGCAGAGTGCCTGTGGGAGACCGTAAAGGCAACCAGAGTTCAGGGGACAGTGTAAGTACTATAGGAGAGGATGGGGTGGTCAGAGTCAGCCAGACACTCCCATTTCTACCAAAATACTGGATGCAAAATTAATTGTGGCAACTGAGAAGTGAAAATGCTCATGTCTACATGTGCGTTTGTGTCCCCCAAACATAACACATCAGTCAGGTAGCTAAGAAGTCAGAAGTAGCCGTAGAAGTGCTGGAGGAGGCTATGTGGGAAGAGAGCTAGGCCACAGATTTGGGGTTGTGAAGGCCTGTAGTGTCAAGCCAAAAAAGGACATTCAGGTTATGCATCTGTTTGACAAATGATATCTGAATATTGTGTAATAGGTCTAATTACTGGAGACCTACAAGACTGTAGTAGGGGCATCAGGAATAATTGTAGATTCAGCAATGAGACCATCATAACGTAGACATTTTTGAGGCAATCTGTTTAGTTAAATCCATTTAATACAGTAGGTGTAAGGGCAGTAGGCTTTCGGGCATAGAAACTTGTTTGATAGTAGAAAGGACATAAAAATCAGTAGCAGGGGGAAACCTGGCTGCTTCACATTTTGGTTATGATAAAAAAAACTTTGGAGAAATACATTTCATATAGTATAATATACACTACCTCTCTCAAGCTAGATGGTAACTGATTAAGGGACACCCAGAGCTCCAATTTCCTCTTAGTAACTAGGAAATTAACTTCATTTTCAACCGTTTATTGTGTACTACAGAGCTACCCAAAACAAATACACTAAGTGCATTTTAGATGCTGTATAAAAATTAGTGTCCTGGGATGCAGGGGCTAAATCACCATTACTTAAAGTTGGTAATTGAAATTATTAATAATAGAGGAAATAATATATCCATTCTCCAAGCAAGCAATCATAACGCTTAATAATTGATTGTAATTTCCTGTAATAAATACTAATGAATTAATTTACAAAGTAATGTAGCTTTATATGTTTATTCACTTTCCTAAGAAATATTTGTGTTTATGTTATGTCAACGATTTAATACACCGAAGTAATTTATAAATATTTATTATTAGTTTCAACACTTCTTAATAAAAAGCAGTTGTTTCACATAAATACCAAAGCAATCTCCAGAGCACATCTGTGTCCCCAGCAAGCGCTCGGGCTGGCTTGCGAGTCCTTTTACCATCTGTGAGCCTGCGTGTTGGGAGCGCACCAGCCAGATGAACGTCCCAAAGAGCAGACCGAGCAGGCCAGTAGGGATCTTGGCCCAACCTGGGATTTACCAGCATCCGGTCTGGCTATCTCCAGAGCCCAACATCTCCAGCAGGAAGAGATTCAGTCATTTCTCAGAGAGAAAAGCATCCCTCCAGCCCAAAGACACTGAGTTAAGCAGCTCTGAATAATCTCTCCCACCACTATATAGTTTCCTAACCTTCTTGAAGTCTGTCCATACACGGCTTTTACTGCATCATCTTCTATGACAGCATTCCCCTTCCTCCATTAACTCTGCTAGGACTGCAAATATTTATAACAGCTTTTTCTACTCAGCTGTTTGATTCATCTGTGAAGGTTATTGGGCCCTACATTAACCTCTTTTGTGCCACGTAGGATGTATAACTCCTGCTGCAGTTGCATTCCTGATGTGGAGCGTTTCTCGGCAAGAGAGGCAGCAATAACCAGGGCAGTTCCTGCAGGGTGAGGGGACTTGAACCTCCTGCCCATGCTGTGAGGAAAACACTGCCCCGTAGCAGAAATGTAAACCTGAAATATTGGATGATCGGTGTGGGAACGTGATCATTCCCACCCTCCCTGGTGCCTGGGACTGAATCAGGACTGAACCAGGTGTTGTCCCTGTAGACATAAAAGAGCACATCTTCTGCAGTACTGGCAGGGGTGGTGGTGAGGCATCAGAAGTCCCTCCTCATAAACCTGTCATACCCAGGCCCCTACTCCTGTCTCCAAAGGTCCCCTCAGAATGCCCAAACTGCACCTGCGCTGCACAGTGGGTCTGCCTGCCCTTGGGTACACCACGGTTGCAACCAGCTGACAATGCCTTTCTGGTACAGTTTCATCTGATTCATCTCCCAGCTGTTCATCCTCGTGACTTACACCATCAGCACCAAAGCCTCATAGCAAATAGAACAGAAGGAGGAGGATTCACACCATCCTTCTAAGATTTATGAGTCCTGGCGTGCCTTTTATTCCTCTGAATTTGAAATCCTGGGCACATCAAGTCCCTGACTGTTTTCTCAAGCACCTCCATGGTGTTTGACTGCCACAAGTTGTCCTCTCATTTAAAGGGAATTATGAATCTGCCTCAAAAGCAAAAAAACCCGCAGATACAGTGTAGGTTCTTGTGCGTCAAGTAGTAGACCTTACTTCAGCCCAAAGTATAAAAGTGAAATGAGAACATATAAGGGTATCACTAATTGACCTGCTCTTGATCCTCAGTGAAAGACAAAAAAAGCCCTGGGATGGCAGTAGCTAGACTTCTCCATCTCAAGAGCAGTGTGACAAGAGCTGTCACGTTCATATCCTAGTGCTTCCCCTGCTGTTTTAAAAAGGCAGGTCTTGGTACACCGGCCAAGACAGAGTGAAGAGCTGCAAAATCTGGGCCCCCGAGGTGCCTCTGGGGGTATGGCAATGCAGCTGGTACTGAAGAGAGGAAGCTGTCCCCAGGGAGCTCCAGCCTGGGGCAAATTTTTATAAACGTAAGGCTGCTGTTCTGCTCGTACCTTTGCTGTAAATGCGAATCTCTGCAGTACGAGGTTAAGAGCTGGACTCTGTGGCTCACTCCTCCAGCAGACAGAGCTCCTGTGGGCTGTTCAGAGAGAGAGACACATGGAGTAAAGGGATCAGATGGTATTGTAGGTCGAGAGCCAGTTTTGGTGGAGTGTTAATCTCCAAGAGTATCATTGCCAAAGTCACTTCTTAACGTAGCAGTTCAAGAGACAGCCTCTGTCTTAGGACCCGAGGCTAACCTATTTGATGTCACACTGCAAGTAGAGCAGGTGCTGGGTTTGCAATGTATATTTGATGTCTAGTGTTGAAAAGTGAATTGATTGAAATGCTGTCAGGCTTCATTTTGAATGATTGCACTACTAATGTCACCTACAGGCATCTTGATGGACATTCTGCCATACGCAGAATACAGTAGGCTGGAAATCATCATTTGCAAATCATCACCTTTGAAAGTACAACTACCAATTCAGCTGAAAAAAAGAAGAAGAAAAAATGAAGAATTGGAAACATGTTGAAGAAACATTAACCTGAGGAAGTGAGCAAATCAGAAACACCAAATATTTAGGCTCATGGATTTCTCATTATGGGAATTTTCAGCCTACTGTATTTCTTTCAGGGTGTTGCATTTCAAAACCTGTATTTTGTTTGATAATATACTTCTACCACAGGAAATCTAATCAGGTTGTCTCCTAACTTTCTACTGATATTCATCAGTATGGTACTTCAGGGTTTTGTTCATTTATGAAAGTAGCTTTACACAATCTGTCACTATGTATGAACGTGACAAAATTAGTAGTAAAACACCAGCATATTTTTGAAAGGATATGGGGATTTAGCTAAATAATTGCCATTGAGATTAACAAGAACTCGGTGTTAAAATTCTATAGTTGATCATATAAATCACAATCCTGACCTGTGTTTCCTTGCCCCTGACACCAACCTGGGTTAAAGTTAGTCTTTTATTAACACTCATGTCACAGGATAGAGGTGAACAAGATTTTCTTATTTCCAGTGGCTATTATTCTCCACAAAAGTAGAATTCTGTGATTAATTTTACATCAATCTGGAGATTAATTTTAGCAATGTGGTAAAACCATTGGCTAATAAGCGCTCTCAGAACCAATACCCCAGAAAGAGGAAGGGTCAGGACTGTGGAAACGCCAGTATTTCACCACAGTCATCTGCTACTGTCAGCTTACGTTACCTGGTCATTGAAGCCTTTCTTCAAGTTCCCTTATGTCAAATTGTCTGAGAAATTTCTTATGCATTTACTCTGAGTATCTGCTTCTAAAAAAAAACCAAAAACATCAACGACAGAAACTGGGATAAAGATTAGATATTCAACTTTCTTTTAGAAACACTGTTTGGTGCTCTTTTTTTCAGATGCCAGTGTACTTATATATCCCCAAAGAAATTAGGTCCTTGAGGATTTCAGAATGTAGCATCTCATCTAGAAGAACATTTCAAATTCTATGTAAATTTGGTACTGTATCAGAGAAACTCTACCTCTCCCACTTACAAATGGGGACAGGGAGGCCATTTTGAATCCACACAAAGTTTTATGCCTAAATAGAATAAAAAGATTACGTGTTGAAGCAGTAACTGCTTATACAGGTGCAAAACCAAGTAGAATCACAGTAATGGATTACTCCCCAGCCCCTTGAAAACCCATGCTCATGGGCCTGAGAGAAAGGCTGCAACTTTGCTGCAGAAGTCCTGAGCAGAGTTGTACCATGTGTGGCAGTGAGATATTCCAGCAGATCCTGATTTTCTTGAACAGGAAACATGGAACAAGGCCACAGAGGGTCCAGACCCTAACAAGAGGAAGGTTGTCTAGGAGGTGTCCTGCTGCATGGCATACTCATTGCTCCCGAATCCTAAGAAAGGCCACCCAGTAAAACCAGGGCTTCTCCAAGGAGAGAACAAGCTGGCAAATGAGGGCTGAATGTAGCCCCATATTGTCTGAATGGGACAAGGTTGGTGGTTGTGATGGGGTCCATTGACAGTCCCAGACAATGTGAGGTAAATTGTCAAGTGCAGGATCCTGCCAGGGAGCCTGGCCAGGAGAGAAGGCTGGAGGTGGGTCTGTGGCACAGGTCTAAGGTCCACTCAAGACACAGGGCAGGTCTGAAGTCCACCCCAGAAAACCTGTCAGCGAGCCAGGGTAGCAGATGAATGGCACAGGAGAGCCAACATCTTGGCTTATGGGACAGTTGGGTGCCCAAGGCCAAGCTAAAATGGGGTCCCAGACCTGCAGGCAAGGGCTATGGGTGAGTGGCCCATGTGAGCCTCTCCAGAGCTGTTAAGGACAACCAGGGCCCTGACACAAGTCAGCCTAGTCTTTGGAATCAGATGGGAGCCTAGAGCCCTATTTAAGCAATAAATGCTGCTCTTTCCCAAAGCCATAGTGTTTACTGTTCAATAAAAACATATACCTGATCTTCTGCTGGCAGGTTGGCTTCTGGTCAACACCACATCAGGTGTTCCTGCAGCACCTGTGTCACCTCCCACACAGGCATGTGTTGGGACAAAAAAAAGTCCTTCCCAAAGGGTGGTGGTAGCCTTTCCTCTTACTTGTCTGCTGGGTTAACTGAAAAAAAGCAGTTTAATGTAGAAAAGTGTAAATATATAAATATGGATATAAGAAATAGACAAAAAAAGCACCCAGGTTTACATTTTCTTGGTTCCTCACACTAAATTAAGCCTTAAACCATTAGCTCCTATTAAAAATTGGGTAAAAGTCTTTCATGAGTAAATGGTAGGCTCATTAGCTTGCGTGTCAGTTTGAGTGTAAACAAAAATTAAAGACTTCTAAAGGCATCTTTCAATATTTAGAAATTAGCTGGCTGCCTGATTACCGAGAATTTGTATGCACATTCTTTTCTTTCACTGATCTGCTCTTTCAGCATCAGGAATGGTAACACTCTGGGAACTGTTTACCCAAGATCAGCGTGGTTTAAGTGTTACTTAGGATCTCAGTTAGGATTTCTCAGTCTTTGAATGTTTAGTCTTCGGGGGGAAGTGAAAATGACAGCAGGAAGAACCTGGAGGTATTAAGCACTGCTGAAGCTGGCACTTGATGACAGGAGGGGAATGAACACACCAGGCACTACATTTTATGATAGAGCAAACAGGGAAGTTTGGATTTGATTGTATCAACTTTTGCCTGTGCCTTGAGCTCATCTGAAAGGAAAGAAACAAACCGATGAAAGTTACAAGGCACAAAAGCAAGAAGGGTGCATGGAGGACAGGAAGTTAGGAATGTGTGTAAGGCGGAAATAAACATTTGGGAATAATAATAATAAAAAAAAAAAAAAAAAAAGAGACTTGTCACTCCTCTCATGAGAACTGTTGCAAGTGATGGTTTCATGATTCAGATGGGAAAGAGGGTGCTCCGGCCTCCCTTGCCCCCAGCCCCATCACAGAGGGGTTACTGCGCCCTGAAGGATGACCAGATTCATTTTCTCAGAAGTAAAGCAGGTGAACAAGAAGGGCAAAGTGTGTGGACATAGCATGCAAAAGCCATCTCTGGATGGTCCAGGGTTTTAGAAGAGCATCCATCATGCAGGTAAATGATCCTCTCAGAAGAAATGCTAGGAACCACGGATTCTTGTTTTCAGAAGGTTAATGGCATATTCACTCAGAGCCATGAGACCTATCTAGGCATATGGATTTTAAGCACGAGCACAAGGACCCAGCTCTGAGCACTAATGCAGAGTTTGAACACTGGCAAGGACCCTGCTTTAGGTAACCTACTTCCAAGCTTGTACCGATGTTGCATGCAGTCGAGGTCCTGCCCTCCTGGGCAGTGTTACAGGGTACAAACTGTGGACTTTATCTCCTGGTCCATCCCTTGCCTTTGGTCGAAGTTACAGCAGGGTGGCAACCCACTGCAGAACAGAAAGGTTGTAACACACTCTTCCAGGAAGACAAGTGCTTTCTGAGGCTTGTATATATGCTATAGCATATCCACCCATCCACTTCTGCATTTGTTTTTCAACAACAAAAGACAGTTTGCTTGACCTTTGAGGTGTGCTGGCCTCTTCCTCGGGGGGTCAAAGTCCTCTCCCCAAGCCACAGTCCTTCTCGGGAAACACTACCAGGGGCAGAGCAACGCCTGCCTTTCCTGTGTTACTTTCACCATAAAATTGTAAAGCTGTGACACTCTGAGTAGCCCACGAATTCCACAGGCCAAACTGTAAACACTGCAGGAATTCGAGGTCCTTGACATTTCACAGAAAGCAAAACCGTGAGACTGAGGAAAACAAGCTACAGGCTAAGTTAAGATATGTCTACCAGCTCCTAAGAAAGATCAGTTCAAATAAGGAACTGCAGTGGCAATTTCCTGCTTGATTGTCACTTTCTTCCAGTGAAGAAATAGTCTGCTACTGGCCCTTGTCAGGAACAAATTACTTTCCTTTCACTGCCAACTCAGCTCCACACGCCCCGCGCAGAAGAGAAGCAACACTGCAAAAAGCCAGTTTTCCCCAGAGGATATGAAGTACACAGCCTGGTAATCTGCGCAGATCATTTTACAGGGGTAACTTACTCCTCTAACACTGCCCTCAGTAAATGCAGGGTAAGTGGGAGTTTTGTCCCACGTGAACTGAAAAAAAAAAGAGTTGCCACACAACCTTTTGCATAGGAATTCTCATCAATGGAAACTTTTAATCCCATGAGAGCAAGCTTTACGGAGAACTAAGACAGAATCTAAATCCAACCATAACAGAAATGTGGTGAAAGCGTCTTGGTATTTTAGCCTGTATTCTTGGACAGATCCAATCAGTACAAACACAAAAAATATTTTTTGCAATTAAAATTAATTACAAAGAAAAACTTTTTGAGGCGTACTAGCTTAAGCCTTCCCAATTTGTTTGCTTTTGGTGTGGGCAAGATACAATGAGCAAAAGCCAGGCATTTTGCTCAGGACTTCCTCACCTTATCCTTTCAAAAGGTGTTATGTGTAGGGAAAAAAAGGAAAACTTTTCGATAAAGAGGGTCCAAAGCGCAGGGTACTCAGGCTGGAGGCCACTTGGAGTTTATTCTACGGTACAGTCCAAAAGTCCTCATTCAGCAGTTACCACCAGTTACCTCATTTCACTGAGGAGGACGTGCCCTTCAGACTTCAAGATTTTAACTTTAATAAACAGTTTTTAAAAACTGAGAATAAAATCACTAAAGCAACAATGTAAGCTTTAAATCCATTCTGTTATCAGAAAGATTTCCCTCCTTCAAATGCAAATATCCTAGTTACTCAACTGGGAGGTGCACTTTGGTGCCTTGCTTTTCTTCACCAGGGTCTGTTCAGCCTAACTGAACGTTTTTGACTTTACTGTATACCCATCACACTTTAGTTAGTCCAGAATTGGACAACTCTTGCTGGCATACTCAAGTTTCTGGGCTTGTTCTCTCCTGGGCAGAGAGTAACTCGATCCATGCATCCTGTTGATGCTTTCAATGTCTAAAATTAGCACTGTGCACGCAACGCTTCCTCTACCTGATGGCGTGCTCCCCGATGGAACCGGGGGCAGCTGCTCATGCACACGCTGGGTGCAACAAAGACCTAACTGTTGCTTTTTTTTTTTTGACAGGAGAAATCAGAGATTTTTACCTTTATGTTCAAGGAAGAGACCCCAGCCCTTTCCCACGTTCAGCATGCACGGCAAGCATTATTTTGTTCAGCTAAATGCTGGTTTCTCAGCACAAGTGGTGGCATCCATCCTAACGTATGATTACCAGTATCCGTGACTGTGACAAGTCCAGGCATGGTAGAAATTACGTGGCAATCGCAGGACTGCACAGTTGGAAAGGTTAAAGGGAGAATCCCCCAGCCACTCATTCCTCCACTCTTCCGTTCTCGCGAGGGTCTCTTGGGACACCCCTGCTAGAAAAACGTTTGTCAGAAAGCGGAAGGCAACCCAATGGGAAACATCAGTGGACCTGTGTTTACTTTATTTAGAAATGACACCCCATCCCTGTCCCCTGGGGCAAAACTTCTTTTCTAGACATGACCTCAGAGATGTGCTACATGCACCCTGCACAATTTATCACCATGCTGCCTATAATTAGGTTTGTTAACATACAGCCTAGTGCAGTCCTGTTGACTGGGAACTTAATCAAGTTACTATTGAGTTCTTGTATGCATTGCTTCGGGTGACTGTTTTACTTGTAGAATTATAGCTGCGACCAACGTGAGGAAATTAGCTCTGGACACAAGTTTTTTACTTTTTTCCCCCTACATGTGAAAATATTTAGCAAACAGTGACAATGATGGAAAACAGTAGGAAACAAAATGTTCTACATTAGTATAAAACATGAAAAATGCAGCAAGGACCCTCAGTGGTACAACATGTGTTATGCTGGCTGGCAGTCCATTAGGCTTGATAGACATTTCACTTACCTAAGTCAAATATAACAGTCTAGTATTCATTAATATAAGAAGGGGGTTGTGGAATCAAGCCTACCATCTGGTTAGAACGACAGAATAATCTACAACTCATGATTAGGTCTAAGGAGTGGAATTTCACTTTAATCTTTTTCATTGCTCGAAATTTCCATCTGCGCAGTACGGCACATCATTTTTCTTCAAGACAAATGTGCTGTTTTTCATGTTCCAAAATTAGATCAGAAGAAAACGATTAATCATGTCATGGCCTGGGAAAGGAAACAAAGCCCTGATATTTCTCTCTCTCTCTCTCCCCCCCTCTCTCTCACTAGCTCTGGCTGTTTGCAAGGTCCTTTCTTTCCCTGCCTGGATTTTCATCACTACTTTCAGAGATCCACATTGTGGTGGGCTAGAAACAGTCAGGAAATGGGAATCTGAAATAAAGACACGGCTTCGATTTGCATAGCCATTTTTATTTTCCCCTTGCATCTCCCCTGCCCCCAGTTTGCCACTTCATCTTTTCCTCTCTCTCCTCTCTCTCTCTCTCCACCCCCTACCATGTGCCCCCTGGCACAGGACGACAGATGGTGACCTGTTTGCATGTGACACCGTAACCGAATCTAAACTCAAGGAAACAAGTCACCGGGCTGCAAATTAGTGAGACCACACAACTGTCAGGTGGCAGTCCCCTTTGACAGTTGTAGGCCATTATAGGAACATTGATGTTTTCGCAGTGTGACAAAAAGGAATCCTTTTTGCAGCAGACCTGTCTGTCAGCTGGCTCTCAAGTCATAACAAATCCCTGGCACTCAGCTGAGGCTGAACATTCGCAGCGTCAGGAGGATGATAAATGACCTGCAGGGCTTTGAAGTGCCTTGGCAGTTCAGATGGGTCCGCAGTGCTGACAGAGAAATATACACAACAGCGTAACCAATAATGAGAACATTAAACATTCCTGCTTTGTGACAGGCTGACAGAAAAACCCAGCCTCACATCAATCATCTTTGGAGATATAACCTTGACAATTAGCCCCCTCTCTGATACTCGGAGTAACCTTTTTTTTTTCCCCCTCCCTCCCCCACCCCTCCTCCCTTTTTACTCCCCTTTTTTTTTTTCTTTTTTCTTTTGCCTGGTTTATCTTTCATGATCTTTTTTCTGGTATGGCAGAAAGGGAAAAAACAGCAGAAGGAAAAAAAAAAAGCCCACATCAAAAAAGATCTTTTCCTTTTCCTCCATTCAAAAATAAAATATGCCAGGACAAAGTTTATTTGATGGACTTCCACCTATTTCCCTTTAGGAGAAAGGAATATTTTTTTTTGCCCTATCTACCAAAGCATCTGTCACTACAAATACTCCTAGCAGAATTTTGTTTACATTTTATGCTTATTTTGTTCCTTAGGTTTTCTTTCCCCAACTGTTAAATTCATATCAGTGCATTCTGTTGTCAAGCATCGTTTCCACTTGTAAGAGTGAGATGATTAAGCATGCGACTGTCCCCTTGTTACTGTATTCCAGGATCATTCAATAAAACAGATAGAATCTCAGCTCCTTCCCATAACCTTGTGTTTTGTTCTTTTTTGTGTGTGTGCCTGTGCACTCGTTTGCCATTTTTTAAAGCCTCTTACAGAGCGAAAATAATCTTCAAAGGACAAATGAAAGGTGCAGCTAATCTTCCTGAAAACTAAACACTTAAACACTGCCCTGGAATCATTCCCACCAAAGACCTGGGTTGCATCCTGATCTTGAGGATGCTCTCCCTGCTCACAGGGAATTCCTCTTGCTTTGCCCAGCGTGGGATCGGCAGGAATTCCTTCCCCTACACACGGCTTACTTCTTGCCACGGCTCTCCTGGCAGCTGAGGGGTCCAAGCGATGAGGTCAATGGGAGTGGTCTGTTCTCCAGGAGAGGCGAATTAGGCTCCTGGGCACTTTCTGCAGTCCTTCCTGGTGGCCTCGAGTCTCCCAGGTCACTTGTTTAACCCCACACAGAGGTTTGAAAGGAGCTGAAGCATCACCGGGAAATACCCTCAGTCATAAGTGAGGTTCAAAATGGCGTTTGTTGCAGAGGTTTTCATCTGGAGGAATGTTAACAATATAAAAAACCCTCTTCTGTCATTGAAATTAGCAGCAAATCCTCTAAGGACTGCTCTGCTCAGGTCTCTGTCTCCCTGTTCCTGGAGGTATTTCTGTTTTGCTTATGAAATGACAAACATGCACTCTTGCTCTCATCGAGTACAGCACAGCTCAAATACTTTGATGTGAAGTTAGGGTAGTGAAACAGATTTACACACAACCAAGCACTTGTAAATTAAAAAAAGCTGGGCTTCTAACCCTGAAGTAAAGCCTGTCCCCAAGGCCCGTTTTCCTACGCATACTTTAAGGTCCCTCTGCAATGCTGGTGAAATGGAAAGGAGAAAAAGATGAAAAGGAGAAAAAAAAAAGTAATCCAAGGCCTCCAACCTTCAATACAGCTACAGAAGAGCCAGCTACAAACCCAGATGATGCTGCTGAAATAATATATTCCAGAGTCTGTCAGCTGAGTCCTGCTGCTGTCAAAGTATGTCCCGTGCACGTGGCCACAGCTGCTGGCTTCACTATCAGAGGAGGTCAGCATGAAGGAGAAAAGAAAGGTATTAGAAAGACGATCAACAATAAGTGGCAAAAACCGTTCAGCAACTGCATGGCCTCATTTGTGCTCTGATTATATTATTCTGATAAAAAGACAAACTGTGCAGTGCCCATTTCATAAAATAACAATGGAAGATGGGTCTTCGCGATTCTGTGAGGAGCATTTCACTGTCAGGCAAGAGAGCAGGCTGACAAAGCTGGAAGTAGAAAGCTTCTCTCTGCCTCCGTTACACCTCTCCAATGGCTACTGACTGACTTTCTTACAGCACGCTGAAAACATTCAGTTATGTCTCTACCTGGAGGGACTGGAGTCACACGTCACGATTGCTGAGTCCTGCTCACAGGCTTTGGAAAGCCTAGACGTGGTGGTGCTTGCTCAGAGCAGGCTGAGGCTCCAACAGACTCTGCATTCAATGGCAAGAGAGTCCTCTCTCTTTCCTCTGGGTCTGAGACTGGCTTCTCGTGACAAAGGCACATCTTTGGCTTCTCTGCTGAGAGAATGAAAAGTTAATTCACACCACTGATTTCCCAAAGACAGATTCCTTAACTCATTAAAAACTACTGCTCTGCCTGTTATGAGCCTGTCTCACAGCGAGAAGACCTTTTCTCACCGTGATGGCTGGTACAAAGGGAAGGGCACTCAGTCTGCGCGCTGTATCTGCGTGGTCTCTCACATGCTTGATTTCAGTCTGTCTCACACACCCACAAAGAAATGGCCATACCTCACTCTTAAAATTTGAGTCTACATCAGTTCCAGGGCTGCAAGACAGAGGAGATAATACCATCCCCTCTGCACAGAGTGGGGACCCTGTCGAGTATGAGATGCTCACAGAGCTCCATTCCCCTCACAGTCAGTCTCTGGTCAAAGCACATGTGGTTGTCAGCCCATGACCACTGACGGTTCAATAAGTGTATCTTCTTGCTCTTCTCACCCACTCCTGTACACTGCTTTATGGCCTGTACTACAGCATCATCAGTAATTGTGTTTGGGTACTAGCTGCTGCTGACTGAATCTAGAAACGATCTTTGTAAGATCCTTTGTAAGAATAAATGAATGCTTATCTCCCAGCAGCTTTATTCCCTTCCACTTGCTTACGTGCAGAGGAGAATGGGCTGCTTTCAATACTCTGCAATGAGGAAGATGGAAAACTAGATGGAAAACTCCCCCCTTCACCCTTGGCAAGGAGCAGTTAAGGAGACCTATGTCTTTTGCAACTAATGTTATAGAGTTTATCTTGTAGAAGTCCATGTCTTTAGGAGTTGATGGACACATTCATATCCCAACCTAATAGGACCATCAGTGGAAAGGAATAAAAGGTTAGCAACAGAACGAGAGGGAACAGCTTCAAGCTGAAACAGGGTAGGTTTAGGTTGAACACTGGGAAATAATTTTTCACAGAAAGAGTGGTCAGACACTGGAATGGGCTGCCCAGGGAGGTGGTTGAGTCACCATCCCTGAATGTGTTTAAGAGTCGTTGAGATGTGGTGTTGGGGGATATGGTGTAGGGGAGAACTTCATAGAGCGGGGCTGATGGTTGGATTCAATGATCCCAAGGGTCTTTTCCAACCTAAATGATTCTATGATTCTATATGCTGAGAAGACAATGGAGGTAGAATGTGACCATCCACTTGTTTCCCTACAGGGCTGTGCAAACATCTGGCATGCTCAAAGATCTGAGAAGCCCCAAAACTGGACTGAGGCATAAACCACTAGATATCACAAAGGCTAAGGGAACTAAGAGTCTGAAGAAGCAGTTTAGCTTTGCTGCCAGATCAGGCTGCCTTCAATTGTGTTGTTTATTTCAAGAAATCTTTCAGAATCAAATCATGCTGGAATTATATGATATTAATCAAATCTTCTGGGCCATAATTCTCACTCTGACATTTTATTTGGCTCACAGCCTTGAGTTAATCACCACTCCCTGCCTCAGTTTCCTCACAAACAGGAATGGATGCATTCGAATTACACTCACCTGAAAGGCGTGCTGTAAAATTTAATTAAGCCCTGAAAAGCACTCAGCAATTGTGAGATGAAAAGGTGCCATTAAAGGCTTCTAGTATTATATTTCACTAAGACTCTCAGAAATATTTTGGATGGAGTTAAAGAGAGAAAATAAAAGGGGAATAAATCATAAACATTGCAGAATAAATGCTGCCCACCCCTTCTTATCTGTAGCTCACAAGGCATATAGATTACATCTAAATAATCCTTTGTATGAAAAACTGTCCATACATTTGCACGCAAGATGTAAGGACAATGCTGGTTTTATATGAAAGGGAATATACATGTTTCCTTGCACACCCTCAGCAAAGTTAAAAGGGTTAATAAAATATAAGTTGAGATCAAAAGAAATCTGAGGTGACACTTTGGCCTTGAGGCCTTCTCTTGGCTGTGGGAAAACAGAACGGGGCTGCTCTGCAACCTACAAGCTGAAGTACAATTAGTAGTGTTTTCAGGCTGCGTGGTTTTTTTCTATGTTAAATCTGTATAGATAAGAGCGCATGCAGCGAAAGCACTGTGAATTCATTTTTTCCTTTGGGGAATTACTAACAGTGTTAAAGATGGAGGCAACCTGAGAAAATTCAAAGTTATGTAATTAGAAGATTACACCCACCCAGATAAAACATTAAAATCATCTCAAAAGAAAAGGACTTGGTGCATGTGAGTGCAGCTGCAGTGTCACGCACACATCCCGAGGACAACTGGAGGCAGTTGGCCTTTCATCTTTTGACTCAAGACCTCCCCAAGACCTATGGCATTACAGCATGAAGAACCACACACTCTATCAAACGTCGTTATTTACATAACACATGGCAGGGAGTGGTTATGGAATAAATCAATACTTTGTGATATTTGTTACAAGCCACATGGCACAGCTGAGCATTTCTAAGTCCTTACCCAAGGTCTGGCTTAAAGGGAGCTTGTTACAGCTATATTAAAATTGCCTAATAAGTGAGGTTCCCACAGAACTGCACGGAGCCATTTTTAATTTCTTTTCCACTGGACTGTAGCCTAGTGAGGGCAGGGCTTTCATTTACAGAAATGACCCTCTCCAAGACAAGACTTTTCCTGCGTAAACTACAAGCTGATCTCTTTTCCCCACTGCCCCCTCCCAGTAAAACCGATTCTTAAGCCTAGCTGTGATTATAGCTGAGGACGATTGCTCTAGATTCCACGACATACCTCTTAAAAAAAAATAAACATGATTGTTCACTACTGAGACTCTGCCTGTTCAGACCCATGCTTGGACATAGCAGTGTGGCTACACAGTGGGACCAACCTCCACACAGTCTTCTCGTTGGACCCCAGTCTGGGATGTTTGTGTGAAAGTGGAACCTCCAGAGAACGATGAAGGCACAGGTACTTATCTCTCCTATCAAGTATATGAACAGCACAGACACCCAGTTTACACAGGCAGTGCCGACGCCTGGAGGTTGACTACATGAACGCTGAATACCCTGAAAAAAAAACTTTGGGCATCGTGACAAGCTCTTGTACTAACAGCACCATTTTAGCTTAAATACTTTCTGACCAGTATTTTCCTGTGGTCTTGGAAATTAGGCTTCAGTTTAAAATCACAGTCAGGTAGCCCAACTAACCTTTCCATTTTCACCCTGCCAAAGTACATTCATTAAAATCTCCAGTATGGTGAGAACTGGTTTAAAACACTAACAATGCTAAAAATACAGTGCTATCAGTTCCAAACACCAGGACAACTAAACGTGCAGCAACACTCAATAAGTTGCAAATTCACTTGGACAAAGCCCATGCTTTGACTTTGTGTTTGCTCAGCACCTAGCACCTGGATCACAATTAGGCCTAATAAAAGTATCAAAAATACAAATTGGCAGTAATTGAGACGTACGATCCATTATAGTGGGGATTCAACTATTAAATAATAGTCCAAAAACCACTAAATAAAAAAGCTTCTTGGAATACAAGAGACAATTTCAGTTGTGTAAAAACAGTAAACAAAATATCTCATTATGTTCTTTCTTCTGTAATGAGAATGTAGACAATGACAGAAGGTGAGGAAGAGAAGGCAACTCACAAAGACACGTCAGCCCAGTAAGGAATCTCCACTCAAGTCAAACAAGTGCAAGAACCGTGAGGTTGCACGAAGCAGTAACAAAGAGGTTGCATAAGGAATTTGCCAGACAAACTTACAAAATTGCTGAACAGCTAAATTTAAAATAAAATGAATCAATGTACGAAACATTACATGTTGGTAAATCATTTAATGGAAAGTCACCTGAAATCTTCAACTATGTTTGTTTAGATGCTCGCATAAAACTGGGTCTAAAAACTTTAAAAATTCAGCCTTTTCTTTATTCTCCAGCTCAGAGTTAATACATTAGTCATCTGCTGCCTCAGCTACATCAACATAAATTTTTTTTTTTTGGTCTCACAGCTTTCTTACTCCCTTTGTTTCAATGGCCATTTCAAATATTTTCTCTTTTCATGCTCTTCCTTCTCAGCTCCTTGGTTTCCAGTTACTATAAATCAAGTTCAAAACACCATTTTAGAGCACCACAAAACAGTGCCCTTGGACGTCTTTCTTTACTAGTTCTTTCACTATTCCTGCTCCTTAAAAGAACTATAAGGCTTGTTTGGAATGTCTGGGTCTTCTTTTCCTACTACAGTCTTTATTTTTTCCACATATGACATGAAATATGTTTGTGACAGTTTTGAATTCACTTTTGCTGGAGGCTTCCCATAGGAAACTCACATGTTCAAGTGTACAACCATGCCCACACTCCCCATTTATACTATTTCACACCTTTGAGATGTCTGTAGATTAAGTATTTCAGGGCAAAGGAAGCATAAATTGACGTCAGTAAATTCTATTGAGCAGTCTCATGCACATCCACAGTGTCACATACACTAACCATACGCAACCTCCCCTCAAGAAAAAATTAACTGCCCCTTGGGAAATTTACAGAGACTGTGTTAATCTCAAGTTTTTAATATTTCAGTAATATTTTAAAACCACTGATCAAGTGATATAAAGAGTTGATACAATAATTAAATTTGCAGATGATACTAAATTAGGAATTGTTGCAAACACAGGTGAAGAGAGAGAAATAACACAGAGGACCTGAAAAAGCTTAGAAATAAGAGCAGGAAATAACAAAATTAAATTCATCCGGGAAACATGCAAAGGTACAGTACATCTGGGGGAAATATTTCAAAATTAAATACCAAAAGTAATCCGATCTTGTGGTTCAAGGTGTAAACTGATTGCCACAGCTGAAATAATCCCCTCAACCCTCCTGCTCAGCAACATATAACTGGCAAGGTACGTTACGAAGGGTTTTGAAAGATCAGGCACAAGTTATTTTTGGAGGCAGGATGCCTGTCTCTTACAGAAAATCCTCTGCAACATCTATATTCAGAGAAATAGCCAGGTTCATTGAGAGCACATTCCCATTCTTGGGCAAGCAAAATATTTGCTTACCTCCCCCCTTTCAGGACCAACAGATCCGTCCATCCCTCCTTCCTACACTTACTGATAGTTCAGCACAGACCTACAACAGAGCAGTAGTGGTACTAGCAGGTTAGAACAAGTTGAAAAGGACAGGGGAAGGGGATGCCAGGCTGGTTAGAGGGCGAATTATCTGAGCGCTCTGTATTCCCAACCTCTGAGAAACTGCCTCAGCTACTTTTCGCTCTCAGCGGCCACAGGGGCTGCTATACCAGGCAAGTGGTAATGTTGTCAGAAACACAGAACCAGACACTTCGTTGATGTCAGTCAGGGTTTTTCTGCTGACTTCAAAGAGAATA
Source organism: Thinocorus orbignyianus (assembly GCA_013400375.1). Taxonomy (NCBI): domain Eukaryota; kingdom Metazoa; phylum Chordata; class Aves; order Ciconiiformes; family Thinocoridae; genus Thinocorus; species Thinocorus orbignyianus. The sequence continues at coordinate 165,784 of VXBW01007377.1, read as the reverse complement.
GCAAATTTAATGTGAGTTTGCAGTGAAATAGGATATTGAAATGCTTCAGTGCAGCTTAGTTTTCCATCCTCAGGCTCGCCATAATCAGGAACTAGAGAAGAGAGGAGGCTTTGTACGGCATTGATAAAACCACAGCGAATATATCACAAAGCTTTGGCCCTTGAATGCCGTCAACTCATAGAGAAACTGGAGGGAGTTGAATGGAAATCAATAACAATGACGGTTCTCAGACAGATGGACTTTGAAGAAAGTCACTATCTTCTTTTGTTACACATAAAACAAAGGACAAGAAATGTCATTAAAATAAATAAATTCATGATATCCCTATAGCAAATCAGTCTGTCTCTGCTTCATAGCAGAGCTGCTGCTTAGGAATTAGCTTCCTACTACGGATCTAAACAAACAGCACATATATCCTTACACATTCCCTGTCCTGCTCTTCCTGGATAAACAATCCGAACAGGAATGAAATTAGAGACTGAGATGAGTCATTGGTTTCACCACTCATTCAGATCTGTTCATTGTCTAACACTCCCCCCCAACGTGTTCAGTTGATTCAATTTATTATGAAATTCCAGAGGTGCGAATGGCTGGACAATAGCTTAAGGAGTCTTTGCAGCTGGATTTTCTCCTGTCACTGAAGCCTTGTATGGTTCCATGCAGGACAAGAACAAGATTTCATAGAAATTAAACTGGGGTTGAATATGTTTTCAAAAATATTTGCTGTACTGTAAAGAACAAATCATACACTTCTTCACAAGATTTTTTGAGTGAAGTTTTCAGCTTGTGTAAAGTCAGGTTGACAGCCTTTGCTTCCATCTGATCAGTCTGAAACAAAGTAGTGTCCTGCAGTGCACCTATCCTAAAAAAGTCATACTGAAATATATGAAAGGTCTATTCCCTCCTGGTCTCATGGAATTAGTTTTCTGAGGGTATTTCTGATAACAAATAGAAGAAAACATAAAAGAAAAAATCGATGTTCTGAATAATCTTATTATAACTGTTATGAGCTTGTCACACTGGAATGGGTTGGAGGTTCCAAGGAGAGCACATTAAGGGACTAAAATCATCTAATGAAGAGACTATTAACATGTAGGTACCAGGGCAATAAGCACAATCTCCAGTTAAGGACAATGTTTGGACCTTCAGTTATCTGTGGTGTGTTCCTCACTGTGCCACACGTTTCCTGTAGCAACCCAGACAAACGGCTTTATATGTACCTTATTTCCAGGTCTGTAAAACTAGTACTTTCTCATCCACGGCTATTCATGCTGCAAACTACTTACACTTACAGTGTATCTCACAACAGGGGACAGATTTTGAACAGAGAAGGTATTTCTAAAGCAGGTAATACTATTACAGGCAACTGTCACTGTCACACTTCATTAGGCATGCATATCTGCAAAATCTTTTCCAACCAGAAGAGGGAGAAGATCTGTGGTTTGCAACCTCTGGTCCAACAATTCATTATGAATCACTTTGGGTGGGCTGAACTTGCACTTAATCATCAAAACCTATGCAGAGGTTATGGGTAGCACCATTATGCACAGCCGAATCTCTTTGGCTCTCCGTGGCATGTTGGTTTTCCAGCAGTCACAAACCCCCGCCCTCCACAAGCTCTTTATAGTATATAAGAAGGTTGGGCACAAAGTTGGAAATGCAATCATGATATAATGGAGGGTGGTACCTGATACTATCAGGGCTTTTAATATCAGCCTCATTGCTGCAGGGTCTGAGCACTTCCAGCTCAAGTTGGGTGCTGGCATCATCCAACTGTCTGATAGAGAGACCTGCAGGCAAAGTTGTGGTTAGGAAACTTGAGATGAGCAGATCTCCTATCTGTATAATGAGCTAATTAAAAATTAATTTAAACATAGTCTGTGTAAAGTGCTGAAGCATATGATGTGGGGTATAATCCTATGCTGGATTTGACAACCCACAGCTGCTACTGCATATTCAGTGTTTTTGGACAAAAAATATATACTCCTTTCTTCCAGACTCCAGTGAGAACTTTCCCTCACTGAGCACTCCAGGATGCAGACTGGATGGCTAGTTCATGTGATTATATTCAAGGACAAAAGCTCAGAGCTCAGATCTAGAGGTCGTTTGGCTGTCTTTGCACAACCACAATATTTCTTAGACCGAGCAATGTTCTACAAAGACAGCACGAGCACATCCGTTGATCTTCCCAGTCGTTCCTAGTTCCAGACTTTCCTCACGCTGAGCCAGCTTGTGTGGCTCAGCACTTTTAGTGGTGATATATCCAGAAATGAGATGAAAATATCTGTATCAGTAATAAGAGCAAAAGGTATTCTGCCTGCAAGGCATGTAGAGACCTCTGGGAACCATGTGGAAAGCTGAAAGGCAAGCTCTGATTGCATTCCTCTGCCAGTGAGTCTCAACTGGGACACAGATATGTATGAGGTGTCAGGAGCTGAGAAAGCAGAAATCAGCACAGTAGGAGTGCACGCAGGAAGCCATTAAAAAGCTTCTACAATTCTTGCTCCCTTCTTGGAGAGTCTCCTACCAGTAGTGGTAGTTAAGCCCTGCCCCAAATCGGGTGTTAATGACTGTACTGCAAAGATGTGGGAACTAGTGGATTCTCCAATCTGTTCCCAGTAGCCAGGTCAAAGTTGTGACACAACACTATGGCACTACTTGTAGGGCCCACAAGAGGAAGAGGTGTTCCCTTGCTTGTCTGCTTCTAAACAACAATATTGAAACAGCCCAGAGTGAACAAATACTGCAATGGACTTGTTAAAAGTAAATTCCGTTTTGGTTTGAATGAGGACAACTGGATGATTATCTTGGCTTGGAGACTGAAAACCACATAAACATGAGTCCACCTATAAGAAGCAAGATAGGAATAAAAGGATCACTTCTGAATATACTTACTCTATGTGATAATTAATTTTTGAATCTGAAAACAACCACTATCACTGATGGCTCACTAAATGTAGGTATGTTGGTGGTTTGTTTACTGTATTAGTAAATAAAACCTTCTCTTTCTTGCTTAATAAGCATGTTAATTAATCACATACAGATACAGTCTTGAAACACAATTAGCTAAGAATTACACATGGCCACACTTATTTTTGTGGTGTTACCAGGTACAGAATCACTATAACTCTTGATAGGAATAGCTTCAAAACCAGTCTGAGCAGAACAGAACAGCAATCATGAACTAACACCCTACTTATTTGGAAACAAAAGTACTGCATATTCAGGAATCTGTCTCAAACAGCAGGAACACATTTGGCCTTTACTCACCACCTCTATCCTGCCAGTGCTCCCAAAGCAGAAAAAGCACAGAGGTGCCAGGATTCTCTGTGCTGCAGTGGAGGAGCACAGGGATGGTGAACTTCTTGGCTTAAGAAAGAGAACCATGAACAGCAGGTAACCTATCTGGCTGAGACATGCTATATTTAATTTGAGAAAGAACCTTCAGTTATTCCCCTAAAAATGAAGTAATAAAAAACCCAAAAAAATCAGTGTAGAATAAACCCATGTTTAATTAGCTGATTCTAGCCACCTACTGAGTATTGCTTATTGGATTCTCGTGGGAGTTCATAAGAGGCTGGTTTGTTCCCATAAAAGGGCACATCTGTGTATTTCATCAGTAGCATTGTCAGCATGCCACCTCTCTGATATCTACAATCACTTTCCATAAGACTTCAAACTGAGATAATTTTTTTTTTTTCCAGTGTACTTACATATACATCCAGGATGAAGACCATAATCATCAATTACAGCTCTCTGTCCTGATGGGACACTCCATAGAAAGGCCAGAATTCATCTGCACAAGAGATGGGACCTCTTGTGGGGTATTCAAGACTTCTCCATGAAAAGAACAGATTTCTAAAAGAGCTAAGTAACACCAGAAAGCATGGTATCTTTTGCACATAGTGTGTTTCTTTGACCCTATTTGCTCTGCCATAAACCAGTATAACATGTAGATGATATCAGAGACATGACCATAACGCAAGAATATCTCCAGAGCAGAATATGTAAGAAGAGATAGGATACAGCACTCCTCCCCAACCCTGCCCCGCATAAACATGCCAAAGATTTGGTAGTCCTGACAATGAGCTTAACACTTAACAGATGACATCTGATTGATGCTTTCCCTGTTGAAGCTGGTCAAATTTGTAATGATTGACTGTTACAAAAGGAAGAAAAGCAATACAGTCACTGTTGAGCATAGAAATGCGAGTTTGAAAAGCAAAAAACACTCTTTGCCATAAGAAGGAAGCAATACTCTCATGTCCTGTACCTCACACTTCAGACCTCTTTTGCTTGATTTTCCCTTATCACATGTATGGATTGGTGCTTTGTACAGCCCATTTTTTAATCTTTAGTCATTTCTCCATGAAAACAAGGTTTAAAGGATGACAAAATACACACCATGCCTATTCCTTCCTGAAAATTTTATACACAGAGAAATTTTAGTCAAAAATTTCTGGAGACTGGAATTCTCTGAGGGAACTTTTACACAATGCTGAATAGTGAATTCCCCAGGAGCTGTCTGGAGTTCTCATGCAGCCCAAACTGTTCAACACAGAGGCTTATAGCAACAGTTTGCCACAAGGAATAAGCAAAGCAAGGTTTCCACCACAGTTCACTCAACTCACGTTCAAGAACAGTTTTGAAAATCCACAGCTCAATTACCAGAAATAGGGTTTTCCCCATGTTTTTTTTTTTTTTTTAGCTTCATCTGAAAGGGAAGAGTAAAATTATCTCACAGCAGCTTCCTTTTTTCTGCTGTGGTTAGGTACTTGGGGAGCAGCTGGATCTTGTGTAGGGTCAATGCATGAGAACGAGAGGTTTGGGATAGAACTTGATCCAAAACTGTTTTGTGTCTTTCTCTGGTTTCTCTGACATGACTTTTCAACCACACCTCTTCTCAAATTCAACTCCTGCTTATAAATACCCCTTCAGTATATCTTTTCAGAACATCCCTGTATGTGATGGCAAACAATGCCTTTCAGTTTCCATTTGCAGCAGCAACAATCTGGTGTACTGGGAATGAAAATACTATCAGTATTTGCAGAAAAGACTTTAACTGCTTCAATGTGATTAAAAAGACATCCTTGTAGGTTGTATGGTGCTATACACATGAAGAATGTTTTTTTGGTCTTTTTTTTCCTCATCTGCTTAAGAAGTCGTCTAACAAACTGAGGCCTAAACAGAAAGAGTATGGATGCAGCTACAGTAAGGCTGTGATTTCACGGATCAGCTTCATCTGGTCAAACTTTAAAACACTACTTGAAAGGGACAGACCTTCCTTCCCAGCACCTCACCTGTGTCTCCTCCAGGCTCTGTGTCAGCACAGCTGGTTGCCTGCCTCAGCACTCAGCCAGGTCCTCTCCCTGGCGCAGGTGCCTGCGCAGCTGGGTAAGTGCTGCTGCTCACGCACCAGCAAGGACAGGGGACAGACACTCATCCTTTCACCACCTTTTCAGCAGTTTAGAAATGGATTTGCCATGGCTGATACAAAGATACACCCAAGTACCACCCCTTTTTGGTGATAGAAGAAAACAACAGATTCCTGCATTGTTTGCTGCACAACAACAAATTACATTACCGATAAAGAATAAGTATTTAGGATCCCTACCTTTACGATACCGCTATCATTATTAATACAAATGGAAAGAGGTATAAGTCAGACAAATGTTTGTTTCCAGAGATGATACAAGAAATGGAAAAATTAAACCAAGTGAAAATTAAATTCTAAGGGAAGGTTTTGTGGACAGACAACTGTAAGGCTTAAACATTCATTTTTCATTACTTTCTCATCTTCATCTCAAAGAATATTACTTCCAAAACTATATTTAATATTGGTGTCATGCTAATTAGTATTACATCAAAAGCTGGCTTAGGAGGCAGATCTAAACCAAATGGTGGAAAAGGCAATACACTAGTGGCTTCAGCAGAATTTGGATGAAGCCTTTCACATTTGTTTCTTCTGATTATCCACCTCCCACTCTGTGCTAAACTCACACGGAAGACTGCAGAAAAGCTTGGGGAGGTGTGAAAAGGAAGATCTGGGAGACTACAGAATAAATAGTGCTAAATCAACTCTTTTTTTTTAAAATAGAAATTCTTACTATTGGGGAAAAGGAGTAATTTAAACCCATATTAGAGAAAGAATTAAATAGGAGGAAAAGGGCCAGCTTTCTCTACAGCAGCTAGCATTATCCATTATCAGTGCCAAGACATCAGATTGGATAGATCACCACTCCAATCCCAAACAACGATAACTTCTATCCAACTCACTGCCCTTCCCATCACCACTAGTGGCACAGTGCCTCCTCATGCCTTGATCCTGCCAAGCAGCAGGATACAGACACCAGCGCTCTCTTCTGCAGTAGGATAAACCACAGCGGTTCCCATGGCCATCAGCAGGAGCTGCACGGATACCTATTTCCAGGAAGGGTGGGGTGAGAGCACTTGGAATGCAACGACTGAAAGTTCAAGTCAACAGGTTGGGAAACTTGGCAAAAACAACACAGACAAATAACTCAAGGTTCGCAGGGCACCTCTGTGCCGGGTATAAATCAGATGAGTGCCGCTCAGTTCAAGGGAACCTGCCAATACATGACACATGAGCACCCACTCCTTTGCCATGCTCCTCTAAATCTCAGTATCTGAACCACCTGGATCTCATCCAGCTTTCTAGTGCTTCCTCTAGGCCAGGAAGGTGAAAACCATGCAAAACGCTCTGCCATTCTCAGGGCAAAGAAAAACAAAATCACATTTGATCATGAAAGTTGACCCTCCATTTTCACACAACAGCAAAGACAGGAAGAGCAGCCATGAAAAAGAGTAAGTAACTTCTTCCCTTTCTTTCACATTCCTCCCCTTAGTGCTTTCCTTCTTCTGACAGAAATGAAAGTCAGGTCTGAATAAACCCAGCAGAGACACCCAGAGGCACTAGAGCAGTGCTGGGCCCCTCCCAATGCCACACCGTAGTTCAAAGCCTTGAAAGGCTGCAGAACCCCCACTGTGCTGCAGTTCAGCTCCCCACCCCAAGAGCCGCACACCTAGCTGCATACTCTCTTCTCAGCACATCTCTACTATGACAAAAGGTCTGTATCTTCTCTGCCTTCTGCCAGTATAGTCATACACTGCCATCACTGAATGCAGATGGTGAGCATCTCTGCTTCTCCTGCCCATTGCACCTCCACCAGCAGGTCAGTGCCAGTCAAAGCTCTTTATTTGTTGAGCTTTACTGACTGTGTCTGCCCTAGCTCCCCCTTTCTGTGTGCTTTGACAGCTGCCTTTCTTCCCAGCAGGGTTGTCTTTAAGGTATTTGAGACCGTGGGCCCTGTCATAAAAGGGAGCCCTGATGTCATGCTTTGAGACGTGATGTCACTTCATGCATGCTGTGCCCGCACAGGTCAGCTGCATAACATCTGCACTGGTGTGTCCTGTGCTGGAGCTAGCAAAATTACTCTCTCACATATGCATGGTAACTTTTATTTTCCTAGTAGCTGCTGCCACCAGTGTCAAAAAAGCACCCAGCTGATGCGAAATAACGTAGAAAACTTTTCTGTGAGCTTTTCATACGGAGCGTGAGATTTTAGCAAGCAGTTCTGGAGGACATCTGGCAGCTCCTTCACTAGCTGATGGAATCTAGAGGTGTCTCCACACTGACACTTGCAGTCTCCAGGTCTGCTGATCAAAATAAGTATGGAATAAAGAAGTAAAATACGAATGAAACAAAGATGTCAAAAGCAAACCAAATATTTTCAAAACATGGCAGGATTACATCCAAGTTTAGGAAGAGTAAGGACTCGGATACTTTGACTCTTGACTTCACCAATATATTGACAACAGCAGAGAATGGTTCCTAGTTGCAAGACCTGGCTCTGTAAATACCAGCATCCACAACAGCTGAAATTACCAAGCATGTGGTTCAGCCTGTCACAGAAAGTCAGGCAGGGCCCAAACTCTGGATCAAGTTTTCAAGTTTACAGTATTTCAGGGATCATGGTGAGAAGGTTCAAATATGGAGTCCTAGACTTCCTCTGGTATACCTTCAGTAAGACTATCGCAGTTCTCTAACCCCATCACTTCCCCAAGATGCTGCTGTGGTGTGTGCTGAAGAGCTGGGAGGAGAAAGAAGTTTCTTATTCCTCCCTGTTGTCCTTCCTGTTTTCATGGCAGTGTATTCCGAGGGTTGTCTTTCCACAAGCAAACAACTAGAGACAGGCTCACCCCAAATGTATGATCTCTCATGTTTCAAGCACTTGCTCTCTCTTCTTGCTGAATGTTTAGTTATAGCATGAAAAATGGATATGTGGAATGAAGACATTTCCCCTTTGACTAGCACATTTGCAGAAGGTATGTCAAGGATCTGAGGCAAGGGGTATGGGCAAGCTTTCAAGAAAGTTTTTCCCCCCCTTCTCCTTTGCTTGCTTATTGGAAGAGCAATAAATATCAAGCAGACAGGCCCTTCTCACAGTTACAAAGCCTACCTGTAACTGAGCTGGATAATTAGCAGCCTTGAAGATGATATATGACTTTCATTACCCTTTGGGACTGGAGACTAAATGAGGACAGAGCTAATTGCCGTGCAAAGCAGTTTGGCATGAATGAGAAAAATGCAGGCGCTGTCTCCTGCCAAAAAAGGGCCCTATTGCTGCTCTGATCTCATGGCTGGTTTTTGCCGCAGGAGTTCACTTGGTGTCCATAAATCATGGTCTGCTTACAGCTGAAACTGCACTGAGTCATCAACATGCAATAAGCTGAGTGACAGATTCCAGCCTGACTACATTAGAACTTCAAACTTAGTCCTCCTCCCCCCCACCACTACCCATACTTAACAGAAAATTAAACCCAGACTACACAGACATGAAGGCTGTGAGAAACACAAGGCTTGTTTACTTGACAATAGTTTTTAAAGACTGATGTTTCCAGGAAATAGCATCATGAGTTTTGAAAGGGAGAGGGCCACAAGTACTGAATTTATAAAATTACCCGCTGCTATAGCATTTGGTTTGTCCTTCCTCATATAATTGCTGATTAAAATGTATTACCCTCCTTTAATGATCTAAAGTGGCACTTTGTCATCTCAGTTCTTATGGAGATAGATTTAGTCAGCTATCTGAGAAAATATTTTGCTGCTCTTTAAAATTAGGCCAGAAGAGCCTGAAATCTGACTGTAAATCTGCTTCCAAAGTGACCCGGGGCACATTAACATCCATATTGTACCCTTAAGAAGTGTGGGCTTCTGGGGAATCTAAACCATCAATGCAAAAGAGAGTCCTTGAAGATACTCTTTTCTTCTCCCCATTCTGTTTCACAGAAGATTTTTTGCTTTTCCCTAAAGGTACCTTAGATCTATTTTTTTTTTAATGGAAGAGATTGTGCTGAATTTGCAATATGGTATCCTGTCAGTTCCTAATCAATTAGCCCACATCAGCTCAGTATAAGGCAGATACCAATTTAACTCACAGAGCTAAGCCTTCTGATTTTCTCTAAGGGCAGTCACATAATTCATTCTTTGTAGTGCCAAATTATATTTGACATTTAATTTAAAACTCAAGGTACCATAATGCAAAATCTCACTAAAAATAATGGTGATAAAGCAGAGGAACATTTCATTTGACAGGGAGGATTTTTTCAGCTTATTTACGCACCCAAACTTTCCCCCCCTCTCCCTACCTTTCAAAGCCCCAAACTCACCAGTGCTGGATGGCCAGGCAATCACCTTCAGGTGATTTTAGCCTCCACAGGTGCTTGCACACAGTAAAGGGACTCTTGAAGGTGAAGCATGAAGCTGGCTGCTGCTCGCCTTCTGCGGGGTGAGCTCTCCTCTCCCTGGCAACACATAAGCTCAAAGACATTTCATGTATTCTCGCTGCTGCAGGTAGTAGAAAGAAATATTTCAATAGAGTGGCTGAGTTAACTGGAATGGTTGTATACAGACGGGGGAAGGGGAGTCAGCCTGAAAAGCTGAGTTTTTTACTTCTGGAAGACCCAACATAAAAATAAACCCCATCAAAAACAGTTTAACAGCTTCATTCACCGTTCTCTGCTGTGCAGTAACTCCATTCACAGCCACCTGGCACAAAGGAGGTCTGTTGGTTCACGAAGCATGTCCAGACTCTGACAGTACAACTTCATGCGCAGATAATAATAAAAAGACTGAGTTTTCCTCCTTTCTTGAAATGTGTAACACTGCCAAACCATGGGGAGCTCTAACCATGGGCTCAGTCAGCACTTCCAGTGGATGAACACTCAAATTCTAATGAACACCAGTTGTAAAAAACAGTCCTCTCTGTCAAGGTGAGTTGCTTGTAGGGACTATTTCTGGACTATTGCTGCTGTATTGTTGGTGACATGTAAAGTGAGCAGCCAGTGACTCACCTGGATAATCCAGAGCAGCTCCACGAGAAGAGAAAGTAATGGCTAACAGTAGGCTCTGCTTTGCTGAGACAATACCATGTAGCAATAAGCAAAGTCCATTGGTAGCACAATCCTTTTGAGTGACTCAACTTCTGTCCTGCCAAAAAAAGAGCTACTAGTTTGCAATAAAAAGAAGAAAATGCCTAATATTCTCATTCTTTATGTGCCAGATTAGCTCTTGGGGGGAAAAAAAATCATCACTGGTCATAACATGCTTCTTGACATAAGATGGATGACTCGAATTCTGAGACATTAGGTCTTACTGTGGATTACAGTCCATTATTAAGATGAATATGGTCCAGGGCTGAACTCTGGTATTTTTGGAGTGAGTCTGTAGGCCTCGGGTTAGGCATTCTTGCTTTATCCCACATTTGCGTGTAGGTGCATGCGTATGCTGCTGGGACTCATGTTCCAAATCTTGCCCATTTACCCATGTGAACAGATCCATTTCTTTTAGCGCTTGCTGTATGCTCTACATTTATCTTATAGAATACACAGAGTATCAATCTTGGACAGGAAATGTAGTATATACCAGAGTGAGAGAACATATTATCAGCATACTTGGAAATAAAAGAAGCTATATTTGAAGCTGATGCCTATGTGATTGGTTTAAATTAGTGAAGCAATTGTGGTGGCATAACACTACTGGAAGGTCTTCTTACATTCCACCAATAAAAACACAAACCCAAAAACTTCTGGAAAAGCAATGTTTTGGCATTATACAACACAGAGGACTCCCTTCTTTGGTATGCATCCTGCAATTCAGCTCTTCCAGACTTCCCGAGCCGAGACTATATCAAGATCTTTGTTTTCAGTAGTAAGGATTTTGTTTAATTGCAAGGACAAGCATACCCTTCACAAGTTAGATAATTGCTTTCTTAATCTAATTATACTTTGGCTTTCATGGTATCCTGTGGCAAAGAGTTCCACAGTTTATTAATGTTTTTTATGTGGAAAAGCACTTCCATTTGCTTCAGCACTATTACAATTTTGAGAAATAGAGAATAAGCATTCCCTATTACTTCTTCATACCATTTAAGGTTCTACCAAGAGGAATTATGCAGCTCTCAATCTTCTTTTCTAAGCTCGTTCTACTTGGCCTCTTCTCATATGGAAACCTTTTCAGAAATTGGCTCACTGCTGTTAACTTTTCTCAATCTCATATGTAGGGCCTTTCTGAGTCAAGGACAAAAAATACATATAATTTTCAAGGTGTGAACCTGTTATAGATTCATATCATACACATCATACTCAGTACTGTTGCAGAATTTTTTACAATTCTGAATCTGCTGGGGGCACACAGAAGCGGAAAAAAAAAAAAAACAACAAAAAACTATAACTGCTTGCCAACTCAACAGCAGCATTTTGACACACAAAGATATACATGCACAAAAACTTCAGAGTATTTCCAACAACTAAAGATTTTGCACCAAATCCTTGAGAAAATTCAGCTTGGTAAATATTTTTTCAGAATAGTTTGAATGTTTTCAAAAAAGAAATTATCAAAGTGCTAAAGTGACTATATTATTCTAAGAAGCTGGATTGCTAAATGGCCATTTTAGGACCCTATTTATATCACTAAGATTTTACTGTTGCAGAGAAAGAGGCTTTAAAAAGAATAAATAGTTTAAAATGGTAGTAAAAAGCACACAGTGAGTAAATACACAGATTGGAAAACTGATATTTTATAATACGAGGAATCTTTAAATGGAAGTGAAGGGATAAATATGTTCAGACATTTCAGACCCTCAGATACTTAAGTTGGTTCCAAGTGCCAGGAACTTAAGCACTTTTACTGACAAATAGATAAATATGGAAATCTATGGAGTCTAACTTTAAAATTGTCCTCTTGGAAGGCCTGATCCTTAATCTCTTTTCACATATAAGATTTATTGCATTGCTTTGTGAGGAGTGTATCAAATACAGGGAACAGATTCAGGATCCTCGCATTCAGTGAGAAAGCTGTTTTTTTAATTATACTGTGCAGAAACATTAGCGATAAAAACCCCTTATAAATACAAACAGAAACCTAAATCATAGGGTAGGAAGTCATAAGGACTGGAAGGCAGAGAGAAACTGAAAGAGAGAGAGAGGATACAAATGATCTCATGACACTTACTTAGCCTACTTTCTAAAGAAAATTCTACTTCAATTTACAGCAATGTAAAGAAGCCTTGGAAATTAGCTTGTTTACTCCTCATTTAAATTACTGCCAGACAAATGGATCATGTTTTTTGAATCCTTTATGATATGGGATTCTGCAATTAATAGCACAGGCACATTTGTCACCACCCTTAATCAAAGATTTCAGCAAGTTCTATTCTGCTGCCATTTAAACTCATTTAAATCCTGCTCAACTCCATTGTGAAATAACCCTCCACATGATTTAAACCTGTGCTTGACCACAATTCTGGGTCCTTATCACACCTGTATTGAGAAACATCTTCCAAAGCCCACATAGAATAATAGAATAATTTGAACTCCTCAGCTAGTGTCTGTCCATCCAACCTGAGGAGCTTCTGTTTCCTTGTCACTGCTTGATCAAAATACTAAATTACTAAATACAAATTACTAAAATTCCAGGTTAATTAGCACCACAGTATTCCAAGTACTGTGAGAAGCTACAATGCACATCCCGCTTTTCAAATGGGAGAAGTAGTGTTTGTTGCAGCTCCACATGCAATAAAAATCAATCCCCTAGCCAAAACCAGTAAACGCTAAATTGACAGATAACAAAATATGGAGAGAAAAAAAAAGGGGGTAAAAAAGATTGCTCTCACGTTATAGTTTAGGAAACAAAAGCTGAGAGAGAACAAATGTTTTGACCAAGATTGCCAAAACAAGGACAAAAATTGAATCCAGATTTCTTCAGTCTCATTATGGATCCTGTATCACAAAATCATTTTTGCTCAGCGAATGAATGGTAATCACAGTCTGATGATATTCAGCAGCCTACTGAATTCAACAGGAAGAGCTTTCCCTATTTTTAAAGAGGATTTTGAGCAGAGTCCATCAGGTTATTTAATGAATGTAAGGAAAAGGAACCTGCAGCTAGAATAAAGCTGTCTATATACCACAGCAGACTAGATTTCTTTATTTTTTCTTTGAAAGTGTCTCTACTTCAATGCCTATGAATAATATAATATTCTCGGAGTCCCATCTGGTGTTCAGTTCTGTGTATAAAAATACTTCGCATTGTTGGTCCAATAATTCTCACTAGAACTGGTGAAGTGATATACAGGCCCTTAAAACCAGTATTGGGATAAAAAAAATAACAAATTGAATAAAGGAGAAAAAATAAGCTTGCTTTAGTCTGAAGGGAATAAAATTGAAGCCTTTTAACCTTACACATAAGTTCCACACCATTGCTTTTTAAAATCAGTTGAAAATCATTTAAAATCAAATTGATTTTGGCTTTTACATTCAGATGCACTTCAGCTTTTCGCTTGCCTATACAAGTAATGCCTTCAGCCAACCTGTGTTTAAAATGGGTTGAAAATCAGTTTGTATGTTCGCACGCTTATTGGAATTTTCTCATTTCCATTTCACTCAGAGCCAATCATGATCAGATTAACTTGCTGGGGAATATGTCAAGAGGCTGATTTCATGGGTGTTTTAGCAAAGAAATGGTCCCTAATGTAGTGAAACATTTTTTGCTTATAATACGTTGTCTATTGCCCATTTCGTGTCAATAAATGGCAAGATGGATAATCAGAACTGTTCATACTTATTTTGAAAAGCCCTTTTCTCCATGATCTGTAGATCCATAATTAATCATGAAAGAACTGTGAAATCACAGGAAAAGGTTTCCTAGTTTACATCTGCTTCTTTCTACTAACAAAATCTGGTATGACTCCAGCCTTCCACGTATGGAGTGGTAGGGTAGGCTCCTGAGCTGGACACTGCTCTCTTCACCTGCTGCCATCCAACTGCGGATCATTTGGACTGGGTAACTGCTATCTGAACCGATGTTTACTCATCCGGTCTGAAAGCAAGTATGCTGAAATGATGCAACATAACACACTACCGAGGCTGTAATAGGACATAGAACACCTGCCGTTGACTTGGATGGAAAGGATAAAATGCTCTCAATTGCTTTGTTTTCAACATTCTCTTCCCCATACTCCTCACATGTCCACTTCTACTTAATTTGTCAATGATGCTTTAAGGAGAGAGGAATGGCATAGCAGGAGAACAAGAAAATGTGAAGCAGATGCCCAAGTTCTATTACCGACTCTGTTGGTGACTGGGTAAGCTCTTTATAGCATTGTATCAAGTTCATTGATTTAGATAGCTCAGTTTTAGGTTTCCAAACTGAGAAGATGTATATGGTCTGCTTTCCACTGTGAGTCAGTACTTCAACATTCATAATCTTCAAAAAAGAGTTAGGATGAGTCTGCAAGGAAGGTGGTAAATATCTCAAGCTCTGCATCTAAAATCTAACCCTTGCAATCTAATGACATCAGGAAAATATTGTCTGTAAGCTCGTAGTAAGTCAATTTACCTGCCTGCAAATGAGAAATTAAAAATGCATCACAAGGAGAGATGTTGTGGGTTCAAACAATGCTTTAAAGGCCTCTGCAAATCTCAAATGGGAAGTAAAAAATCCACGTGCAAATATTACATTTCAGAGATGATGTGTGGGAATGGAGTGGGAGGTTATATAACCTGATAATATCAAGGATCTGAAAGAGATTAAACTATTTAACTATTCAGCAGTGAAAAGAAGTCAAGAAGGATCACTGCAGACAAGGAATGGAAAGACAATATAGAAACTGACTTGCGCAGGCTGACATTCCGCTTCAAAGAGTATTAGCGCTGGAGTGGTTACAAAACTATAAGTCTTTAAAAACAAGTCTGATTTAATAAATATTTACTAAATTGTATAAGAATTGCCTGGCATCAAGCTATAAATATTAAATTGCAATGTAAATATTAAAGGAATGATGGTTTTTCAAATAATCAATTTAAGATTATAAGAATTTTTGGATTAAACATAAAAAATAATTTAAAAAAATCCCTGAGAGTCAAACAAAACCCCTGACGGTTAGATTCCAAAAGAACAATCCACTCAGAGTTCCTTTCATGTGCCAACAACTATTATTTATATTGTTTATGCACTTTCATCATGACAGCCCTAACACTGAGCAGAGCAGATAGAGTCTAACAGTTACCACATTAGAAAAAAAGCTCTCAGAAGGTAAATAAAGTGAAGTGAGGCTATATTTTTGGATCTTGGGAGATGTAAGGCCATTCTGATATTCTGTTTATATTGATTATTTTATATTGTTTAATGAATTCCTGTACTTTCTCTACAAAATAAATGTTGGGCTCAATGAAAAGAGCCTGCATTTAAAGGAACCACCCTATTAAAACTCGTTTTGTTTGTGCCTGGAGAATCAGAACTGTTCCAGGCAGTTTGTTTCACATTTTACTTGAAAGCTCCCATTCCATTAGTATGACATTGTTTCTAAGACAAAGCTTAACCATAGTGTCTTTCCCCTTTAAAAGGTAATGACACCATCTAAGCAAAAATAACAGTGGGGGGAAAAAAAAGAGAAAAGACCCCCATTATAGCAAACTGTGGTATTAATGAAATTCTGTTTGTATTAAAATTTTCTTTCAACCCTGGTCTTCCTGTTCAGGGGGATAGTGACAACCTGTCAAACTTTTAATCAAGAGCAGTTCATTGATGCTTCCATTATGTCAAAAAGCCTCACCTAGGTGACTTCAAGGGGAGACAGCAGGTCTGACTTTCTCAACATCCAAGGCTATGAATTTTTCATTTCTCACCCCCAACTTTTAATTTCTAGGGTACGTATATGAATAGACACAATGTATTTTTTTATTATTACAGCAAATCTATAATTATTTTAATTTTCAATCAAGCTGCAAAGCCAAGAGAATAATAATTTTAAAGAATAGAGGTAAATACATGCCAGACTACTTTCTTAATTTTTAGGTTGGTAAAAAAGGGCTAGTTAGAGGGCTGAAATCTATGTGTTCAGAAAGTCTTTTACACAACAGCTACTTCAGTCAAAATTTCACAATACAGCAACATAATTCACAGTCTAGAATCTCCCTAGAAATTATTTCACTGAGGCGTTGCATTTGCAGACAGGCTGATAATAATGGTGCAATTCAGCCTACCAAAGAATCCTTGCTCTATTACACAGAACTCAAACTTGGGGCCAGATGGTGACCTCCTGAGGTAGCTGCTTTCCACCAACTGGCAAGAACGCAAAGGACAAAAAGTCAGCTTAACCGTGCACCTAAAGCTTCATGCTCGGTCAGGGGAAAGTTGAATTTGGAAAACAAAAATAGTTCCCCCATGAAAGGCTTTACAATGCCTTCCTCTACAGCAATCATGGATCTGCTACAGGTGGAGTTAGAAGGGGACTATGAGTAGGAACGTCTCTCTCTCCATGATCCCATGGAACTGACATGATTTCTGGAGGGTGACAGTAACTGAGAGCAGCCTTAAGACAGCTCTGATTTGCGTCTCAATATTGGCACGGTATATGGTTGACCCAGTGTGAAAGTCAGAAAGATTTTTATACCCTATGCTGCAGACAGAATACAAGTTCCAAGGAAAAGTCCAGTTCTAGATTCTCAGTTTAGCCTGTAAGAGTTTGACTGAGTTTCTTTAATAGAGTTTCTGCTTTTACAATGTCTACCATAACCAAGAACAAAGCCGTCTTTTTGCATTCACAGTAATATCCATTATTTGTCAGTTAGATGCACGGTGAGATGAGTTTTGACTGAAAATACTGTGTTGCTTCATGTTCAGGAAGTGAAGTCAGGGAGAATTATGATATCCTGAAGGTATGGTTAAAGGAGCCTCCAGATCTTTGGTTTTTAAATAAGTTTGCAAAGGCATATTAATGGGGAGTGTACCACATAATCCATCTAAATAATTTACTCTTTGCTATCCTGCCAAAGGAAAGACTCTCATCCAAACAGTTTGGTGGTTTTTGTTGGTTTTTTTTTTTTTTAAACATATCACGTATAATTAGAAGATGACTGTATGGGTCATTTATAAAGCCAAACAAGACCAGAACTCTAGTAATGTGAAATGACCAGCTAATTACAACACTGGTTTAAATTATGTTCCTAGGTATTACTTGTTTTTTCCAAAATGGGCTGAATATCTGTACTATTTATTCAGCCCCAAAGACCAATTCATTCTTGCAAACATATTGCACATTTAAAATGTAGTAAGGTTTAAATCATCCAAGCTTATTGTTTTAACTTCCAGCATTTCATTATTCTACCTAATGGTTTGCACATTGTTTTACACAAGTACAATGTAATTTTATTGTATGATGTCAAAAAAAAATATCTGTGTCCCATTTGCTTCCAACAGAGATGAGAAGCGATGGGATAGGAGACCTGAACTGCAGGGATGTTTTGCCTATAGGCAGGAAAAGCTCAAGGTTGTTCAACGTATGCTTAATTGGGAAGATGCACACTCAAAGTACTAGCAATATACACACATCTGAATGAGTCCACCTCTCAAGAGCAGATTGGCAGAAATATAAAGAAACTGAGCCAGCCCAATCTTTCTCCCATCGTAGTCAACTGGAACGCTGACAGTTTTAAGTGAGCCAAGAGAAGGCCCTAATTTAGGCCCTGTGGCTTCTGCACTGGAGCAGGTTTTGTGGCTGGGGATCACGGCTTTGAGAGACCCATCTTGGGAGTAAAGTTCTAACTGTACCAGGTGGTCCCTCCAAATGTAGAGGGACTGAGACAGAGCTTGCAGTCTCTGACACAGCTTCCTTCTCCCCCTGAGGAACCTCAGCTGGCAGCACCTGGGGGCCAAGAGCCACACAGCAGTATTTTATTTCATGATTTCTAGGACTGCAGATGCCACTGGCCAGACAGATGGAAAGAACAGATCCCACAATGAGAGGAAAGCCTTCTGATGGCTTGTGCCCACAAAGTGTAGATATTTGCCTTTAGCATTAGGAGCTCTACTAGGAATTTAAAAATATATTTCAGATTTTTCTTTTGGGTGCAATACCAAAATTGCTTTTTCCATGAAAATATTTTTACCAAATATTTCCACAAAGCATATCCAGCATAACAGAAGCACTTTGCCTGCAAAGCTGTTCAAGAATGGGTACTTCCCAAGTGTCCTCAATTGCTCTTCTTCTACTTGCCTTGACCTGTTGCGTCACGTTGTACGATATCAAACTGCCATCATGTTCCATTTTAGAAGTGATTGCACTTCACTGGTGGGCAAAGTTGCTGCTTGTTGAGTGTTTGTGAGGTTTGATTAATTAGTGCTTATGAAGTGCTTTGAAATTCTTGCATGAATGATGTTACAGAAACACTGAATATTGCTGCTGCTATACAGGCAGGTACATGATTAAAGATTTGATGTTGCAAGGCGTGGCTGGGCTTTACCTTCTCTTTGGGAAAATGTTCTGGTTTCCTCTGAATTCCCTCTGGCAAGATAATTCAGTCTTCCAACCAAACCAAAACACTTCAATCTTTCTAGGGTAGGGAAATATAATAAAAAAAAAGATTAGATGAAGGGTATTTCTGAGAACTCATTGCCTGTCTAGGATATTGCACCTCTAGGTGGTCTGATAAACTTCAAGGGCACCTTGGTGATTAAACTCATTCTCAGACTAACTCAATTTTTCTTCAACTTTTTTTTTTTTTAATCATCCACTAGAGGTCTTTTGATTGCTTTCTCCTCTGGGTATTTTACATAGACACCTGACTGCCTGTTAAAGTATCTTCCTGAAGTATCTTTACCTGTGATACCCTCTCTTTGGCTGGAGAGACCCACCTGCCCCCCTCAATTTCTCCTGCCCAAAGGGAGCCATTACACACTATCCCTCTCCATCACTGCTGACTGCGAACCTGACAGCTCCCATCTGCTCTGGGAATTGCAGCTCCCCACAGGCGATTCATTCTTGGCCAAGGCAGGATGCTGCAGGGCTAAGCCCACAGCCAGCCTTAAGAGGTGCAAGCTAAAGATAATTACTGCACAGGTTTACCT
Source organism: Thinocorus orbignyianus (assembly GCA_013400375.1). Classification (NCBI taxonomy): domain Eukaryota; kingdom Metazoa; phylum Chordata; class Aves; order Ciconiiformes; family Thinocoridae; genus Thinocorus; species Thinocorus orbignyianus. The sequence goes on along the minus strand of VXBW01007377.1, from coordinate 146,358 downwards.
GTTTAAAGATTTCTCCCACTTGCTCATTGCTGCCATACTTAGCTGTTACTCCCCCTTCAAGAGCATGCTGCTTCATGGAGTGAAGGCCAGGATTCCTCTGCCCAACGCACAGGTGCCTGGTGCCATTTGAGAGGCCCTGAGGCATCCAGGACATCTGTACGGGAATAGCAGATACGACGCAGGACCTAAAGCAGACTGACGCTCCACCAGGGTAGCGGATGGATGCCAGGGAGGCTACTCTGGAATAGCTACAACACCGGATGCCAATGATGAAGCCACCAAGCTCTCTCTGCACTGTTCAACTTCCCTGCCTTCTGTTATGACTGAGGGCTCTCGAAAGGATGGGTCATATTGTTCCTCTGGCTGATCACACACTTCACATCCTTCTTCGTCTTGCTCACATTACCCTAACAGACCATGACCCTCTGGTGCTATCTTTGATTCCAGTCACAGCATGGTGTCTCGAGTCTCATTTTTCCTGCTTGTTCTACTCATTTCACATCCTGCACCCAATGACAACTTTTTGGCTGTTACTTTTCATAACAACTTCACAGTTAATTTCATACATGCATTCCTGCACATAGCAATCTCTGGGTTTTAGGTCTTTTGCACTTGGTGACTTTCCTAAGAACTATAAAGAAAAAAACATCAATCGTTTTTGCCCCAGGTTTTATTAGTCGTGCTTACCTAGACTGCAAGGCCGGTGTCTGAGAACATTTTCTCTTTAAACCACGGGAGCATTTAGCATTTATGAGGTTCAAAATAACCAGGCCAAACACTCTTACTATCTGTCTAACACCGCCATCAGTTTCTTGGCTGCCGTCAGTGCTGATGCCACCTTCCTACTCTGTTATGTATTTTTAGGGAACATCAATCTTATGCAGAAGTTTGTAAAAGCACCAAAATTTTCAAATGCTTAAATAAAGGGTATCAGGAGCCTCTCATTTTGTCCCAGTGAATGAGCTAGAGCACATCTCAAAATCTGCGCCTTCAGTTTTATGATCATTGTTCTTGTCTGTGCACCTTCCAAAAACTGGGTTAGTAATCTACTGTGGCCATAAAGTTTCTTTCATTAGAAATGAACAAGTCTGTTTTGACCTTTTCCCAGGGCTGGGCTAGGATTTCATGAGGCGTTTCTTGTCAATCACTATATTCTTTGCACAGCTTGCACTGTTCCATGTACGCTTTCAACCGGGTATTCATGCCTGGCCTGTAGATACATTTCCTGGCTCATCTCAGGCATGTCTCTATCCCCAGGTGTGAAATATGTATCCACTGCATGATCTCAGCTTTAAATCTCCTGGGATTACTGTTCAGTTCCATTTAAAACAAAATCCATGCAGTTCTTCATTCACTTCCTAGTGTGGCTGGGGGTGGGCACAACCTACTGTGGCACTCACTCCTTTCTCTCTGACCGACCATGGGTCACAAATTGCTTCACCGCTTGTCACAAACCATGCTGTTCTGTTGGACTTTCTTGAACAGCTCCATTTAGAAGAGCAGAGTCAGTAGTAATTTTTCACCTCATTGTTTCCCCTTTCCATATACACCAGGACTCCCATCAGCAAATGCAGCAGTCTGCATCTTTACTGCAGAGCTGTTTCTACTCCCCTTTCTCAGGCACCTCCAACATCGGCACTTTGGGTGCTCTCCAAGTGTGTAATGCTTGAGGGGCTTCTGCTCCACTTTCAGTTTTCTTCTCTAAATGCCTGTTTTTTCTAATCTTTGAGAATTCTCAGAAGATTCCACATGGTTGTCAGTGCTCAACAGAAGTCCAATGTGATCCACAGTTGGACTCGCTTTCAGTTTGCCTTCATTGACACTAATGCTTTGTCTCCAGCACCCATCTAGAAGAGTTGTCACAGATAAATACCACGATCTTCATTGCCTATTATTTGACATCTGTTTCCTGCAATAAAGATCTCCTCATCTACAACACTGGTGGTGAGAGGCACAGTATTCAGTTAATACCAAATATCTTGGGTTTGGAGCTGACACTGATTGGCATTTCTGCTCATCAATACCTGCTAAAAGGTGTGGTGAACATTGTCAGGCAGCTGAGTAACTCTTCCTTGTCAGCACGCCACAGTAATTGATTCCCTGATTTCCTCCCTAAGTCTTTAACCACCTACACCATCATGACAGGATCCATCCACACAGATGGGAGTGGACAGAATGAAGGTGTACACCTGGCCAAGCCAGGTGATTACTCCTACTTTGCCAATTAAAATCACATTGCCTTTTTTACTAGTTTAACAATAAGCACCTATTTTACATTCAGCTCTTTGTTTCGGAGCAGATGTGTTCATTCTTACCTTTTAAACTATGTCACCTTTCCTTCAACGTGGGCTTAGGTTAATAAACTGTACATCAAGCACTGCTTAAAAGCTGGCTTCGCAGGATGATAACCGATGAGGGAATTGCTTTTAATTACCGTACAAGTGAGTAGATAAAAATCGCAGCCCTAATAATCAGCTCCAGAAACTGACAGCAGCAAAGTCTCACATTTCAAATGTGGATTATTTTTTCTTTCAGCATTCAGCTACAGAAGGCAAATGTTAGTGGTTGGATCATCTTCTGTAAGCAAGCCAAAGTTATGTGTAACATTTTTGGATGCTAACAGGACACAGTTCTGGCAGAGCTGAAATAAGGGTAATGCTAAAGATTAGAGTAAGTTTGGAAAGGAAGAAAAGTGCTTTTCTCAATCCAGACTTTCAGAAGAACAATCATCTCACCTACATCTGCTGCTAGAACTTTTAAAGTCCAAGGACAGCAAAAGCAAACAACTTCCTTTCACAGCTATCAAGAATCAGAAAGAGCATGAGGCTTCCCAGATTGCCTTCAAAACCAGCAGCATTTGGCCCATTACCATCCGCACCAGGCTAATGTATTTTTAATAGTTCACCTCCTAAAGAGATACTGCAGGCCATGAGATGCAAATTAGCCAGCCAGAACTGAACGAGTTTGTGCTATGAGAAATTTCAGGGGAGGATGAAATAAATGAAAGTAGGATTACAAACTGGGTTTGGTGCTCTGGTGAGAGGAGAAAAATGTGTTCACGAAGGCCAGTAAAACTTTCTTTTTCTGGTTTATTAGGTGTTTGCAAAATGGTCTCAGTTGCAAAGTATGACATGTTCTTTTTCTGAAGACTCATCTACAGCACAGAGGCTCTGATAAATCAGCTGCTTTCTTTTTTAGCCAACTATGCAGTGTATGGGAAGCTGAGGCTTGTATTACGGCTTTGTTAAAACATTAGACGTTGCATGAAAGCTGCCATGTGAACTCCATTTTGAACGTATTTCAATGCAGGTTTTTACAATAGGAAAAATAAACACTTAGCAGCTCAGGAAACCAGAATCTAAAATACTGTAGACGTGGATTTGTTTATTTGTTGCTTTCCTGCTATAGATCAGCCTGTCAGGATACCTCCTTCATGTAAATATTTAAGATCTACAACAAAACAATTCTGATAGAAAAAAACTAAACTCTGAAAAGGAGAGAGGAAAAGGAGGATGCAGAGTTTTATTTATTTAAAAAACCACAGATGTGGTGCTCTCTGGATCTATCAAGTGTATTCTTTGATGAAAAGGAGAAATATTCTGATTGTAAAGGCGTTACGTGTAGTGAACAGCACTTAGCTCCTTAAAACCACATGTTCTAGAGATTCAAAGTTACCATATTCCTTTTTGGTTTTTTAATGGGGCAATAATTTTAGCTCTCAAAAGTCCACATGAAAAACTGAAAATCCAGGATTTCAGAACTAGAGAAGTTCAGAATAGTAGTCATCTGGAAGCCTCCTCTTTTCATGGCGGTAAAGTATAATGTTACTTCACGCATTTGGCTGCAAATGTAAATTACACCTTTTTTCAGTTGTTAGGACAGGATAGAAAACCACATAATTCTAATGAGTCATAAATGTTTCACCATTTTTTTCTTCATTTAATTCATATGGTGCCAACACCTGTGAAAACAATCAGCATCATAGCTGTGTGCTCTACTTAAATTTGCTTTAGGGTATGCTTGAGTAAAAGCTTTTATATCTCATTTCTCTACATTATTAACAACATGATGCCCTGAATCATTCTATAATTTAAGTCTGCTCATTTCATTCTCAGCTATTTTATTAGGACTAGAAAAGATGCTCAAAGACTATGACAGTCTTAAAACAGACATAGACACACACACACATACCTATTCTTGATTCTTACTGTAACAAAATATCTATAACAAGATCTTCACATTATTTTTTATGCGCTTTGGCAGTTTTGCACCTTGAATTACGAATCTAAACTGTTAGTACAAGAGCCATACTACAAAGCTTTCTCCTGAAAGGCTTTGCAATCATTGCTCTAAGGTGAGTTCATTTCATGAGAGTTGCATCTGCACTGAACTGAATTTTAAGCTATTGCTGAAGGAAATCACACCTTGTTTTCCAATGGGAAGACAGCAGTGGTTGGAAGCCTAGTTGTGGAGTCACTAGATGGTGCCAGAGAGGAATACACATGCGTAACACTGCAGTCTTGTGTTAATTACAACTCTGCAGTGGAGTGGTTATGTTAATCCGCAGCAGAAGTGCACCAGTTAAAGGATAGGATTTTCAAGAATACTATGGGTGAGGTTTGCAAACGCACTTCACACTGGAGAAGCAGTGCAGTGACTGGAGAATACAGAAAAGAGCCTAAATCCTATTGAATTTCAGTGATCATCAGGCCTCTGACCACCTTTGGAACCCTTGGTAACTTCACCTGGCATCTACAAAGCCCTAAATTACTTCAAACAGATCATTTTGCAAAGGGTTTTTACCTAAAATTTAATGACATAAGGAAAAGAGGTACTGAGCTCTCCCTACATTTCGATGGGATCACGTCTCAAACTTCCTCTATAAAATTCCTCACCTAAACCCACACAACTTAATAAATATAGATGAGTGAGCATAGGACATTAAGCTGGAAGGTGTAGAGCCCATGATATTTCCCAAAGAGATCCTTTCCCAAAATGTGTCCAAAACGTACATTCCAGTGCTAAACAGCATATTACAAAGTAACCATCCAGGGCCAATTTGTGATCAGGAAGCAGGCCAAAGCTCAGCTGATAAATGCTTGGAGCACAATGTTTGCAGTTGTGATTCATTGCAATGACTTCCATCGTAATCCAGAGGTGGGGACATACTCCAAGTAGCTTAATTGAGCTAGCTCACATCCTGAGAGCACTGCAGGCTGCAGCAGGGTCTCAGGTAAGGACTCAGACTGTCACAGTTGAACAGTTTAAGTCAATCAACCAAGTTAATTTAAAGCCTAAGAACTGCAACCTTCTCTCTGCACGGAGTGTAGTCTGTCCTGAATACACGAGGGCAACATGAGGGTTGAGCTGACCACTCCCTTCCATGTCTACAGAATTTCAACACTGACTTTGAGGTGATTAAAAGTATGTGGTCTGATAGTCATTTCAAATGCAGTTGTTCCAGTAATCTGTACATTTTTACAGGAGGAGAGGTCAACTCTCAGTTTCTTAATGGATTCTTAAGAATCCATGCCGGTGGTTACACACCAATAACCTCACTGGCAGTTTGCACAAAAGATATCAACAAGCACTAGTCAGAGAATGAACATTCCATTTTCTTGGCTGCTTCTCAGACTTCTTCATAAGAGCTCTTCCATGCAGACACAGGACTCGGGGGAAGCATGGAAACCAATCCTACTCACAGAACACCTATGGATGCATCTATGTGCTAACAAGAATATGTCCCAGTGTCTTTCAGTGCCAGACTGGAACACATAGCAATGTGACCAGATGACACTGAATCTCATCCAAGCCTATCTCTTACATATTTTGGTGCCCTCCATTTGCTGGGACCAACGACATCTTCCAATTTCAGCTCTTTCTAAGCTTATTCCTCTTGGTCTACCAGATTTCACTTTGAAAGCCTAAATAAAAATCCTCGGACAGAATAAATAGACTGACAGACAGAAACTATCTTCACCTTTCTAAGAAAGAACTTGTCCTTGCAGAATCCATTCAAAAGGCCACTCAGCAGACCAGGGCTGTGCTTGCTTTACACTGTTTAATTCTCAATAGTTTACTCAGCTGAAGGTCTGCTGGATTTGAATTGCAGCTAGGAAGTTTCAAAAAAATGAAAGAAATATATTTAAAATTTTCAATGAAATTTTTCTCCATGTTCTTGAAGACATCCAGACTTCCTGACCAATACAGTACCCATGAGATGCAGCTTTTTCTATGGTGTCATACATGCATTCTTAGCTTTGAAACGGAACAAGAAGGGAATATTTATACTGGCTGTAACTTAATTAAATGAATTAATTAAAATACAAAAGCTCTCTCAAGCTAGGAGGTCCTGAAGCAAAGAACAGAAGAGAATGAGCTTTATCTTTCTTCCCCAATGAAACCAATCTCTGTTATTGAAATGCTCAAGTAAAAATCAGATTTTTACTTCTGGGAATACTCATTTTCCTGACTGTAAGCTGCAAATCTTTCTTAGTTTCAGATCTTCCACTGTGAAGGCAGCTTCTGCGTTAGGAACTTTAGGAGGACAGTCTTGAAATGTTATTAATGAGAACTTACTGTATACTTCATATTTGATGTAGGTTCACTCTGCCTCCTAATGGAAGTCGCATGTGTTTTTCCCCCAAGTATGCACTGGTAAGTAATGACCCATCATCAGGCAGCGACTGATGACAATTGATCATATGGCCATCTACAGCAGCAAAAAATTAGAGTAATCTCTCAAGAGAATAATCAGAGAACAATTTTCCAGGGTCACTACTAGCAAAGAAGCTCGCTGAAGAAGAAAACAGACTCAGTCTTCACTCTGGGTTTTCTTTTTTTCTCCTGGATTTAATTTTATACACAAGGTTTACATTTGTTTTTAGAAAATTTTATGAGGCAGACTGAAATGTTAAGGGGATTAAGGAATGGGAGACAGTCTTTCACCTCCAAGTCTTCAGTTCAAATCCGGCTTAGGTTAGTAATGAACAAGAAGTATTTACCATTGCTGTTCAGTGTCTACGCAAAATGGATTGGTGGTTCTGGCTCACTTCCTAGCAATAAATGTGCATGCCACAACTGGCAACTCCGTTGCCATTCTCAGCAGGAGAGCCAAGAATTAAATGAAGCAGGGGAAGCAAAGTTACCTCTCCTCCACTACAGGCCAGGGTGGAGGCCCATTGGCAGGAGAAGTCTCCTCTGCTGCTGCCCAAGCAGGGCTGTGCCACAGTCAAGCACAAAGACACCAGTATCGTGAACTGTCAAACCAGCTCCTTTTTTCAGGAACTGAACTCACAAATTTTCATTAAAATAAAGAGAAATTCAGATACTGTCTAGTGTGGGGCAGAATGGTGCCATGTTCTGGGCCATGTTCTTCCTTATGCAAAAGTATGGATTAACCTACTGATATACAGAGATTGAAACTTGATACAAATGCAAGAGATTGCCACTACATAAGGCTTCTTTGTCCTGCCAGGGACATGGCCCTAAGTTAGGAAAAAAAAAACTCAAGCAAGATCTTTTTCTTGCCGGTAATCACATGACAGATCATTTCTCAGGCTAGGAGACTTTGACTCATTGACACCAGAAGCCACTAGACCAGGAAGTTTGTTTTTCCTTATACCATAAACTTAGAGTAATTCCACTGAAGTAAATGGAGTCAACCACCCACAGGGAGCAGCATAAAAGGCAGAGGAACACACCCCACTCTTATCTGACCAATACTGGAAAGACAAAGTGACTAACAGAAATTATAAAATGCCACCACACTGCTGTTCCAAGGGCATCAGCACCATCAACAGGAAGGGCACTGAACATCCTTACACACAATTACAGCAGCCCAGGCCTTCAGCCTTGGAGTGATTTGACCACCGAACAGTACTGAATGAAAAATGCACACTTACTCTAAAAGTAGCAAGATGGGGTCAAGAGAATAATGATTTTGGTTGACGTCACTAGGTGAATTTATGGTGATGCCATCTTTTATATTTCATAGGATATTCACTATGGACCCTAAAATTTCCATGGGCTTGAACACTTTATTTATCCATATTTTATTACCACTGTAAACATAATTATCACAGCATCTTCATGCTGAAAGTGATTGATAGATTTTGTTACTTGCTTGTCAAGATGCTCATGTTCACTGTATTCAGCCATCACACCAACCCAGAGACTGATGACTGTGCTAGCCTATTAATAAAAGTCTATTACAGTACATTGATGCTGCTCCTCTCAAACAATATTAATGCAAGCCCTGCGGCAAGAGGCATATTTTTAACTTGCAACAATACAATGAGGCCTATTTCATTACAATTATTAACCCTTTTACATTTTACTCAGGCTCTCCATTCTTAGCCATAAAGAACAATCACAAAGTCTCCTCACTTGTTATTTTCCATTGTTTTAAAAAGACATTGTTCACCCAGCCCAAGATTTCAAAAGCAATTGGTGATGTTCTGTACCTATACTTGAGGCTGATAAAATTGAGACAATATAAAGTGCAGATGACTTTATGAAATGCTGAGTAGCTACCTTTCAAAAATAAAAGAATCACAGGTTGACAACTAAGAAACTGAAGGACTCAAGACCAGTCATTGATTGTGAAGATCTCATCTGTTAAGAGTTCATGTGGCAGCAGACAATGCATGAAAGATATTTCTTCAAATAATATGAGCTAGCAAAGCAAAATAAGAATAAAAAAAAAAGCAACACTTCAAACCCTGAACATGCTCAAGTCCTAAATGCAATATGCTGGCAAAAGTGTTTTTTTCTGGTTATCAAGCAGGACAGAGCATTTTTCTATAAACTCTCCTCTAGGATAAACTTGCTGCATTCTGTCACTGGAGTTTTGGCTTGATTCAAAGATACCAACATCGAAATATGTTTGTCCTGCTAAAGAAGCCAGATTATTAATAGTTAAGATACTTGTGATACTTCAAGATATAGATGGAAAAAAAATCAGCCTGTAAGTGAAGAAAATAACAAATGGATAAAAGATACTGATCTTTTAATACCAACCAACTTTTTTTTTTTTTTAAGCAGACTTGAATAAGCCTATAGTACTAGAACTTCCATAGTGACTTAATAGTATTTTAAAAAGACAAACATAGAAAACAATAAATCTTCAGACTCTGTCCAACAAATTGCTTACAAAGCCTTTAACTTTAAGCATGGGAGCAATACCTTTCAGTTTTCTTTGGTGAAGATACTTATCTTGCAGCAGTCAAGAATAGGCATAATTCTTTTATTGTGTGTCAATAACCTTATGAATTCCTGTAAAATCCTTGTAGGTTATCATATCAGTTCTTTTGTTTGCAAAATACATGCAATTTCCAGGAAATCTAGGTTCAGCAATCACAATCGGAATTACTGTGCTTACATCCTCAGCCCACACAGATGACTGGTGTTCCACAGGCTTTTAACTTAGCCTACAACCCATTGAGGGTACAGCCTCAGGACCCCAAACGATGCTGTTATCCCGAATGGCTCTCAAAGGCCCATGACTTGGAGCTCAGTCAGAGAGGTTGTGCTGGATTTAGTGGTAATGGCTAAAGAGGTTACCTCTCCCAGCTGCCTGCAGTGGTCCCCCACCAGAAGCTGAAACAGAGCCATCAGAAAGCAACATGGTCCGGACCTCATCCATACAGCTCAGAGCCAGCACATTAATTTTAACAGCCAATGGTCTGCAAACTATGACAGCTGATACACTGGCACTTGCTAGCATCTGCTGCCTCCACTCGTAGGGTGGAAGACCATGGCAAAGTGGCAGGGTAGACATTAAGGGCAGTAACCCCTTCCTCCACCCCAGCAAAATTAATAGCACTTGTTTGCCAGAGCCTTAATCTGCTCAGAGTGGAACGATCAGTTGAAAGAAGCAACTCCATTTAACTTCGTTTGGGGAAGAATGGAGAGTGAGGATTTTCTACATTTCATGAGGCAGTGAATGGGAAAGAAGTTGTGTATGTACAGTACCCCTTGTAATTTTAATTCACATTGCCCCCTCTCAGTGAATAAATCTTGTTAAACCTTATCCTCTCGGAGACCATCTGGATGAAAACTATTCAGGAAACGTCACCATTGGTACAAGAACTTAAATCTCACCATAAATCTCAGCATGTCAAAGCCAAGCATGCATGCCTTAAAGAAACTCTGCAGCTGTGACTCTCTCAGAGTTGCAGACATGTGTGTGCAAATGGTGCCTCCCAAGAAACACATTGCTATATTTCGGTAACTCTTAAAAACAAATGAAAACAAACTCAAGGATTTTCTCATTTTCAGATAGCTTTGACTTTTTTTTAAGTATAAAAGAAACAAAATGCTTTAATAAAAGCTACATAAAATTTATTACCCTATTAGAACTGTGCTGGCTCAAATGATCTCCACCCTTGTCCTTATCTTTCTCTGATTACTTCTCCCTCTCTTCCAAAGTACATGTGCTAATGTGGCAAGCTATGCTCAAAATCAGAAATCATGATTACTTTGCTCTGTAATCTGATTGCCTATATAGTTAGACACCTGCCTTCCTGGCAAATTTCTTTATGGTAACAGGGTATGAGCAGGTTGGCCTTTTAAATGCCAGATACGGTCAAAACAGCTTTGCCCTAAGCTCAGCGAGAACACTGCTCTTACCTACCAGCAGATATTCTCCCCTCTCTCCACCCCAAACCTGCTATAATTGTTTTTACAGGAAAGGATTTCATATTTAGTTTACTAGTTTCAAAATAGAGCAAAACATAATGCAAAACTTACAAGGCAATCCATCCACTAAGTGAAAAAAATGAAAAGTAACTAGGAGAATTAATCCTGGCTCAATGCTTTGACCAAAATATTTTTGGGGATGAATGCAGACTCAGTGAAACAAGAGATTCTGCAAATTTGCTTCATTTTCACTCACTCACTTTTCACTCACTTATTTCCATGAAGGAGCAAAACTCTAAATGTTTGGAAAGGACTGGGATGATTCACACTTGTTAATTTTAAAAAAAGGTTTCTAAAAGAAATTCAAAAGGAGCTTGTTTGAAAACATTTTTCAAGGAAGAAAAAAAAAACTTCTTAAACATAGGTAAATCCCAAGAAGAGCACTTAGTTTTAGCAAAATATTTTACTTGATTGAAATTTTAATTTTTTTCAGTTTTTTGAATTCTGAAAAATTTTCACCTTAGAACAACCAGACAACTTAATGATCAGCTACTTTCACACAAAGTAACTCAGAAGTCTGGGAATGGATTCATTAGATGAGCTAGATAGAAACAAGTTTCACTGGCCCAAGCAACAGGATATTTCTGATACATATCAACATACCGCAATTGATGAGCAGAGCTCTCTCCAAGAGTTGTGAAGATTTCCTGATGAGTTAAGATCACTGGGACCTCACTCTTGCATTCAATACAGGTTATCCTGGTTTATTTTGGCAAGAAACTCCAGTTCGGTGAAGCAGCATAACACCACTGCAAAGCATTTCAGTTACCATCACAACAGCAGACATGACACTGGTTTGCGAACGTAGATTCTTGCTTCACTAACTACAAAAAAAAAAA
>VXBW01007377.1:38324-134793 GCA_013400375.1 Thinocorus orbignyianus | reverse complement strand
AGGGGGGGGAGTAGGGGGCGAGGGAGGGGGATCAATTAGAGGTAATAGGTACTATCCAGACATGCAAAGACTGCCCTGGTGGCTCCCTGTGAGGTAATCCATCCTTTCCCTACAAGTGCAGAGATACTTAGTACTAAGAGTTATCAGCCTCCTACTGGAGAAGCAATGTTGTCTGGGCCTCGGTAAATGGGCCTCAGCATATGGTTGTCTAGGAACTGTAGAATGAACCAGTTGGAGACCCCATAACGGAGAGATTTGCTAGCTCAGCATGAAAGATGATCAGCAATGTTTCATTGTTGTGCAAGGTGTATTGTTTCTTCTTTTTAGAGCTCTATCCTATGCTAGGCCCTAATTCCTCCCACGTGACTTTCTACACCAAAGTGGGGAGCTAAATTAGTAAAGGGTACCGTTCTAGTCTGCCTACGCAGTCGACGGATGGAGACACGTGGGCTGAATTGCCCTCTGGAGGTGCATATCACTTTCCAGCATCAATGGGGGAGCCGTTGATGATTAGGTACTAACGTAGGTGCCTCAGTTAGGTGCTTGAAGTCAGGTGGCTCAAATCCAGGAGCAACTGTACTTCTCCTGTCCTAAACCACTGCATACGGTTGCTACGTGTTGCAAAACAAATAGGAAATACTAATAATTTTGGTGGAAGTGATAACAGTTAGTATAAAAGTTAGTGCCCTGGATCTAAACCTAGGATACTATTATTATTACAGAAATCCAGACCAGTTTGTACGTCCTTTAACGTCACTCCTTCAACTGTGCAGTACCACATTAACTGCACATGCTGTGTGAGATTATTTTCACTTTTCATGGAAGCTTCACCAAGAGCTAGGCACCACTGGAAGCAAGACAGCAAATTTGCCAAGCTGATTTGCTGCACCAGTAAAGTAAATCAGTTGTTTCTACAGCAAGTAGTGTATTTTTATATGTATATATATTTTCTTTTTTTTTTCAGTGCACAGTACAAGGAAAGGATGACTCAAGCTGAGTTTCACAGGTGAAGTTCAGATGAGTTCAGATCTATTCAAGCCTTCTCAGTGTTCCCATATGCTTGAATCAAGTCCAAACATTTAATTGTCAGTTCCAAACAAAAACTTCCAATGAAGAAGCAGAGGAAGGGATTGTGAACTCCGCTTTCCAGCACTAAGGACTTGAGCACTTTTTTTTTTTTATAATCTGTCATTTGTACTTTTTCATACTAAAGGTGACAGTCTAATTCACATATGACCAACACCCATAAATCATGTTGGGGGGAGGAAATATTCATAAATCCATATCAAACAGCACCCAAATTATGACAAATGACATGGCAGTCATAAAATTGCACAAGCACAACTCACCAAGTCATTAATTTCATGGCCGTGGAAAATAAACAGACACATTTTTTTCGCAGCCCTAATAAATTTTAAAAAACTCAAAGAATGGTCCATCTGCTTCGAATAATTTTTAATTTCCTATTCTGTCTCGTTCCCATTAGCTATTCCACTGAGATATTTGCTAAATTCTTTCATTTGCCTCCTCCCATCTGTATTCAATTACTGTATTCCCAAATAGAGTTAGTTTTTCTTTCTCCTAAGCGCAGTACAAAATATCCCCACCTGTACCTTAAAGCAAATGTTATGTGTGTTTTATTATCTGTTAGACTCTATGAGTCATTCTAACTCGATTGCCTGTGCTGAAAGACTTGGAGGGCAATCTGATTTTGATGTTTTCTGGCTTTGGTGAAAAACACCTGCCTGATTCTCATAGCTAATCTATTAACTTGGTAAATGCCTCAACAGATGTTCTAGAATCAGCTAGGGATCAGGGTCTGTCCTCGTGACAGCGTCCGCTTGTAAGCTTGAAATATTTAAATGTTCAGAGATCAGAGGCCAATGATGTGTTTTGGGTACAAGCTTTCACTAAATCATATTTTTTCAGTCAGTCCCTAGAGTGCAATCCACATACAATAAGTGGCTGGAGTGTTCTGACTGAGCAGGCCAACAATACAGGCCTCCTTGAACTTTGAAAGGACATGAATTTCAAGGCAGGACTGGCTTCTTTTATTGAAAAATGGAACAAATTTTAGACTGTGCTGAAGCTGTTCCCTTTTAAGCTACACGTCTTTTTTCCAGTTCCTTTCCTTTCTTCCTAATGAAACCCATTAAAAAAGTATAAGCCTTGGCTTTGAGACTTGCCTTTCCAAGGATAACTTAGTGTCTCTGAGGAACCTGTTCTAAGCCGTCATCCTCTGTTTGGGTCAACACCGCTCTGTATGATTCACTTACTGTGTGCCTGATCTTCCAACTTCGTTAGGTTGGTTTCAAGCCAGGGTTGCTCCACTGACTCTAAGCCATTTCACTCTCTAATAGCCCCCATGGCTGCACAGACTGGCTGTGATCACCGGAGCAGAGCAATCCCTTGAGAAGGCTTCACTCCTCCTATAGGAAGGGTGGGATAAATGTATGACATCAGTGTCAAGCCCGCATGAATTCCCACTTTGCAGGTTAAGACAGTTTTCTATCCAACTAGCACCACAAATGAGAAAAGAAAGGCTCACAACACAGAAAACCCCACGGCCACAACTGCCTCCCCTTTGCTTTCAGAAATGGCCCCTTGTCAATCAAAACTGGACCTGAGAGCCTAAAAATGTTTATTACTTTTTGTGAGCTTTTATATCATCTTCATTCTCGTAATAAACACTCGGGCTTGTAGTAAAACATCCCAAACGATTCAATTTGAAATGGCTGCAAGCTTCACTGCAAAAATTTGCTCAATGAGATCACACAAAAGGCAGAACAATTAGAAATCAGGACACCTTTCTCTGACCTTCACTCTCCCTTAGCCCTGGTCCCTTCACTTACCCTTTGTTTATCTCTACTTCTTCATCTGCTAAAAGGGCTTTATTAATGCAAATTTACTTTGCTGTTTTGAAGCTTAATTAGTTAATGCTTGTAAAGTGTTTTGAGATCAATACAGTATTATTACTAACATATTCAAAATCTCATCTCTGCTGCTATTTGCTCTTGGAGGCTTGACAAGAAGGCTTTCACTGTTCCACGTCTTCAACAATCCTCAGAAGCAGCTCTGCTGTTACAGCTCTCTTATGAGTGATCAGCAGATGGAGTTGGAGGAGTGAGAAGGGAAATGACCGATTCGTACATTTATTGCTGTAACACACGCTGCTTTCTAGAAGACAAAGTAGAAAATATGAAGGGAGGGTTGATAACAAGTACTTAAGCATTTAAAGGAAGTCACTGAAAGTACAGAGAACTGCTTATGTGTTATCTGAAATTATTGCGTATTGCTGTAACACACTTTTGCTATAGCCATCTTGTCAGCCTTCAAACCTGACAAGAGTTGGAGAAAGGTTCTAAATGTGAGGTGAGGGAACAAAAAAAAAAGAGAAGAAAGGGTCACTGGAAGTGGTGTTCTCATCCGAGGGCCTATGGCAAGAAGCTTTATTAAGGAGGAAATCTTCTCGCTGTAAACAAATGTGGAAGAACTGACCATAGCTTTGCAGGCTAGGAATCTCTAAGGTCCCTTCCAAATCTAACAATTCTGTGATTCTATGAATAGTTTCTTCCTTCAGTTGTCAGGCTGTATCTCTGCTGATATAAAATCTGTTCCTTTCCTATCACTGAGAATTAAAAAATGGAACTGGTTAATGGAAAAATAAAACAACAAAGTTTGATTTTTAAATTATAATCCCTGCAAATTTCTCTTTATAAATTAGGGAGATACATATACTCACTCTTCACTTCTTGTCTTTTAAGACTTTCAAAGTGGTATCATTTTCAAAAAAATAAGAAGATACAACAGGCTATGTCCTTGTCCAGCCCTGCTGGGTACAAGTGACTCCTTGACCTGAGGAACTCACTAGGGACTGTGCTGGCAAGAGAGAAATTCTGGATAAGTGAGGGCCAAAGCCAATTTTAACCCATGTGCTCCTATTAATGTAGAAATCCTGATGCCAGAAGGAGAAACAGTATGATCAGGAAAACGGTATGATCCACAGGAAAAAAATGTGGCAAATGCAACCTTTTTCTTGCAGCCTGTGCAACCTGGAGTTGATCTTCTGACTCCAGCAGAGGTGCATGCCTCCACCTCTTTTCTGCAAAGACCAAGACTTTAGTTCAGGATACTTTCTAATCTAGAACACTTTAAAACCTTTTGTCTATATTCTACATATCTTTTCTTCAGCAAACATTTGAAAAAGGCTAACTTCCAGATTAACACGAGAATGTATTTTCCATACCAGATACGTGCTGCTCCACTCACATGAACTGTGCTGCATTTGTAGATCCGCTGATACAAAAAGAGTTACATAAGTCATAAACCAAGAATAATTAAATATGATGTTATTATAGCTGTCCACAGCAGAGGGTGCTAAGATTAAAGAGAACTGACCATAGAGTTAACACCTGGGTCAAGAGGAGCAGATTTACAGCAAGCAGGAGGTGGAGGTTTCTTGCTTAGTGGAGTAATGACAATACTGGTTGACTCTTCATGAAAGCTACCTCTGCTGCATTTTTTTTTTTAAATTCAGGCTTTTCATAAGAAAGGAAGTACAACATCCCCAGCAGAAAAATGATGTGTGGTTTCTTGCATCAATATTTTTTCCCAGAAACCAAATTTAACACTCATACTAATAAAAACAAATCAGGTCAAACAAAGCAGACAGGTGAATGTTCTCGTGTACTCTGCCTTTTTTTTTCCCTACCAGAAGTCTTTTAATCAGTCTCAAGAAGGTACGTTCATCTCATGCCAAAAGCAGTCTTAAGTAAGAACAGAAAATTCAGAAAT
The DNA here is from genome assembly GCA_013400375.1 of Thinocorus orbignyianus. Taxonomy (NCBI): domain Eukaryota; kingdom Metazoa; phylum Chordata; class Aves; order Ciconiiformes; family Thinocoridae; genus Thinocorus; species Thinocorus orbignyianus. Next base: position 129,999 of record VXBW01007377.1, on the reverse strand, counting down.
ACTTCTGCCACTGGAGCTGGCTGTTGAAAATGAGGTATTTGACTGATAGCTTACCTTTTATTGTGTTTCAGTGAAAACACATCCTTGAATTTAGAGCTATGTAATGACGTTACTACATTAAACTTCTTATTTGAAAACAAACTGCTCCAAAAATACTCTGCTACCAGACAGGTATCTGGCTACATCTCTTCAGAGATGACTGAACATGTCATGAAGTCCCCCCTCTCTATACCTACCTACCCACTGGTTTTCACAGACTGTTGAGTTTGCTCATGGGACTGGGTGAAGCAAAAAGAAAGGAAGAGGCAAGAGGTACTTTATCAACAGCTCTGAACCATGTGCCTGAGGGCCTGGAAAGTTCACAAGTTTGAAAAGGGATTACCAAGTCTTTGGCTAGTAAGTCAAGCTGAACTTAGAGTAGGAGCAAGCCAAAATTTTTACACTTTGATGGAATGCAATGTCCTCTGTCAGTCGTTCTCTGTCTTCCCCACACAATGCAAGCCCTCCTCGATTCCCTGCTCCTTCACGCACACCTTTGCAGATGGCAGGCTTCTCACCCACTGATTGCAGAAGCAGCAACTGCGGTTCTGCCTTTGAAACACCTTGGAAGCTGTCATCCTCAGCAGCACCAGCTCTTAGGTCTATGAGACCTGAACAGAAAGCAGATGTAGGTTGGAGAAGGGAGCAATCTAAACTGGACTCACGGTGATTAAATTGTCTAATTTTAAAATGGAACTGGAGAAGTTCACCTGTGACAGCAGACATGATATCCATTCCAGATCCAAGTTCCTGTGTGAAAAAAAAACTAGATTACTTGTTAAACTATAACAATGACAGGCTAAAATCTGGGAGGCTAAAATAACTTGTCCCTCCTTGCCACGGATACATCACTACACAAGACCAACAGCACAGGTAAAGCTTTTACAGCTGCCATCCATGCAGTCACCGTGCTGGGACTTTTTGCCAACAGGTAAGATCAATGCAAATATCAAACAAACAACTGATAAAAGTAGCTTTTCTTGTTAAATAAAAACAAAATAACTTCTTTTAGGAATTGGAAATCCAGGATAGTTTTCTGCTTGATAGCTTTGACATCAGGGGAACTCCCGATTTACATCAGAGTGAGTGAAAAATCAGACTCTAGGAGATAACAGATAGTTCAACAGTTCTGCTTAAAAGCGCAGGATTCTCACAGCAGAGAAAGGCAGGAGAGAGAGTGGAAGATTGAAAGACAGCCTTGCAGAAGAAAGCCCACATACACCATGGCTGACACCTTGTTAGGAATCCAGCTTTGACCATGAAAGCAACTGAGGTGTCTCCCCCCAGACATCTATTTGTTTCAGTGGAGGTTAGGAGTCTAAACAGGCATTTTGGAGGATTTGTGCTTTAGCACTTTGGTAAAACCTAACACTTTTGTGTCTGAAGTCCCAGGTTCAAATCTTGTGGCAAGGTAAGAGGCTTCTGGTTACTGATGATAAGCCAAAAAGAAAAGTACCATTATGCTTGAGTCCACACAACAAGTCCTCAAAGTAGAATTCCTGTTAGGACTGGCATCATAACACTAGGATTCATTTAGCCACTATTCAACTACGTGTTCTTTTTTCCTTCTTTTCTTCTCCAAGCCACCACTCTCACTAGGCACGAGTACTCACTAAAGAGTGAAGACAAGCAGTAGATAAAATGCAATGAAAGTTATTTTACATCTCTTTTCATCCCCTCTATACATCTCCCTCAACCTTAAAATTTAGAGAAATAAAGACCAGGTTTTCTATGCAGAAAATGAAAAGGTTAGGCACTGAACGTCAATTCTATAAGAAAAAAAGGAAGAGACTGAAAGAAACCCATGAAAGGAAATGCACCACATTCTTCCACCCTCTACCCCAACAAATCCAATTAAACTTGCCAAGACACACACACATGCCGTCAATCACTCTAGATCCTATCCGCCCTATCAATATTTCAGCAGCATTTCACTCTCAGGACTACGCACACTCCACACAGCATGCACTCATCGTTCCCCATGCTCCTTCCTTGCCCCTTTTAATCAGTCACAACAAGCCACATTCATTTCTTTCCTCCACCTTAACCTACACCAAGATAACTGGTTAGCTGGCACCACAGAGCTTCTTTGTGCTCCATTGATAGTTTGTGGGTCAGTTTTGTTGTTTTGTGGGGGGTTTTGGATTTTTTATTTTTTTTTAACAGGAAAATGCAGGGTATGAAGTGTGGATATTTATGTACAGAAGGACACTGACACTGAGGAGCTGCTTATAAAATAGTATTGCTTATTAGGAAACATTGCCTTCTTATTGTGATGGCCTCATTTTAAAAAGCAAAAGGAGGACATATGAGTCCCCCTGAGTCTTTATCTACCTTACACAGGCATTCACAAAGCCTACCCTAGACACGACACTAATATCAAAATAACTTCAGTAATTTCGACTTCTGTTCCTATGCAGGCTGTAGGATTCTGGCTTCAGAACACAAATATATCTCCTTAACAGCAAAGGAAGATGCACAATGGCTTTCTCATTCTGTGTATATTGTCCAGGACTGAGGTTATTCTCAGGGGCTGCCCTTGAGCCATGGACACACACAGTAACACATTTTTGAAGACGAGGCTTATTTTGGGTGCACCGGAAAGATCACAGCCATATCTTGTGCCAGTATAATAACAGGTCTCTTAGCTTTCTCTTCAAATTCTCTTTTGATGTCACCAAGGGAAACTTACATAAACCCAATCTGATGGAGGAGTTCACTGACTGATGGTCTGCCTTTACCAACATCCCAGGCAGTGACCTAAAGTGGATCCAAAAGCATGACCAAGCTTTCAAGCAGGTGGTAGCTATTCCAGCTCAGCAATCTGTCAATATGAATTTTACCCTTTTCCAGTGTTCCCATGTCCTGAACCACTCCAGTGCTGAGTGGATTCACAGCTTGAAGGGGAGCTCCTGCTGTGAGCAGTTATTCCATCCTTATGAGATTTTCCTTTTTTTCTTTGAAAGGCCTAAAGAGCTGACATTGCAGCCTAAATGTCCATAACAAGATGACTGGAGTGCACAAATGAAATGGCACAAAAATCCACATGCTGGTGACCATTGTGTGTGCTGGCACAGCCACCAAACAACACAGACCAGTTCTGCAACTTGACAGGTCCAATTGTGAAAAGATATGACTAGATTCTAGTGATCAGCTTACGCTCTCCCTCAAATCCAAACTGGAAAAGATTAAATCTTTTCTTATCTCGCTTTTGCAAAGAGGATTTTATCTTTCTGGAATCATAACCTCTCACCTTCTGAGCTCTAATTTATGTGTCTAACAGTGCTCTTCAGTCTTCAATATCCCACTTTCTGTCCTCAAATGCACTCCTAAAAAGTGTCTCTCAACATGACTGCCCTAACCCCCGATGTAATTTCAAGATCTTTCTGCAAAAAACATGAATTCTAAGAGTATAAAAATATTCAGAGACAAAGACTCATGCATCTTGTGACAGAATTAATTTAAATATTAACTTTTCAACTTCAGTGTTATTAAATTATCAAGGAATGCTGAGACTCCAGTAGCAGGAGAAAGTTCATCTGGATATTATAACTTCATCTCCCATCACGGTGAGAACCGACAGGTGCACTCCCTTGGAGGATCTCCTTCTGCTTCCTTTTGCTGAGATCTGTCACACAGTCCTCGGGGGTCCCAGGGAAAACCTGGCTGATCATGCCTTGAAAGTGCAGGGAAGGCCAAAATAGAGCACTACAGCTATCTCAGACAACAGACACCCTGCTAACCATTTGAGAGTGAGCTGAGATTAAAAGGACCTGCACAGACAGGCTTGTTATTCAGACAGTTCTCTACCTCTATTTAGTGTTCTCATTGAGGATCTACACTTTGGAGAATCCCAATGCCTCATCTAAAAGGGGCTATCTCCACTTTAGAGCTTCTTTAAAGCAAAGCTCCCCAAAACCGTGGAGGAAACTGCGTAGTCCTGGATACAGGGTAAGAAGGGAAAAAAAACACTCTGCAAAATTCTGGCTTTAATATAAACCTCAAGGTTTTGAAAACCAGCATCCCTGGATGTGATGTCCAGAAACTGGTCCCTAGAGCTTTCCTAGTCCAGCTAGAAAGAACCAAAGCCAAAGGGAACTTCTGAATGAGCCGCAACCAGAATTGACCATAAAGCACCTGTAAAATACTGACTGCTACGTGACCCATTTCCTGCATTTGGTGAGCAACGTATAATTTCCACATAAACTGGGAAATGACTTTATGACTGAAAAGAAGCCCAGTTGTGCAGGCAGGTGGTCTGAGTGCTCGCTTATCCCTGGTAACATGAACTCAGCTGACTTGGGGATTGCCTGGAGGCCTCAAGGGCACCAGCAAACACAGCATCAAATGACTACAGCACAGCCTTTTCTGAGAAAGAGGTTTGACACGGAATAATATTGTGAGTCATCTAGTAGATGGGTTTACACGCAGTGTTTGTGGGCAACAAGTGCAAAAAAAGAGCTGAAGAGCATTCAAGAATGTAGCTGGCAAGGTGCTGCCATGAGATTCCAGTAAGGAAATTACAGTTTTTCTCAGCCATGCTTTTTTGTAAGGGGTCACTTGATGCAACGTGTGGAATTTCTTTAGAGTGCTGCATCTTGCTTACTGTTCTTGGGAACGCAATGGGCAAGGCTCCCAGGGTATGATTAATTAAAATAGCTACCACATGTTTATCTGTGTATTTATCTGATGGTAGAAACCACATGTACACACACACATCAATTCTGACCTTAATTTATATCCAGGTCACTTGCTTTCTACTGCCCTAGTGATGTTAACTGGTAAAAGTCACAGCTGAAAGGAGAAAAGCTCCCTCTGTTTACCCTGGAAGGGAATATGAGTACTGAAGTACTCAGCAGAACAGACCGAGCCTTGCAGAAATCTTGTGTTCTAATATTTGTCATAATGCTGTCTCATGAGAAGAGCAAACCAACAAAAAATGGTGCTTACAACCAGCACTCTGAACAGAGAACAAATTAAGCTTGCCAACAGGGATTTCAGAGGAGACTATGTCTTCTGCCTTCCCATTTTTCTTTGCAATTTAGAAAGATAATTTCCTAGACCTTGACTTCAGTAGCAGTCATTTAAAAGTCACAGCCTCGAGTATGAATCTTGGAATCCTACAATCTCATTTTTGAGAAACAAGGGCAGGCTGCGTTCTTTTCCAACAAAATCCAGAGAAGTACATGCTTCCTTTTAAACCAGCAGCCTAGGTTTTAGGTCCTACCTTGAACCTATCATTTGAGAAGCCTACTGGTGTTATTGCAGTGAATGGGCACATGAACTCTGTGAACCTGGGTGGGCTTAGATACAAGCAAGGCCCTGAATGGGTCATCAGTCTCAATATCAACCTGCTTTTTTGGTCCTTTGCAGGGGCTTTGAAAACACTAACATCAATGGATCTCATGCCTCTTCAGGGATGGGTGACAGCTAAATGGTTTATTTGAGAATCTTAATAGTTTGTCACTTAGACCATTTAGTGGAATTGCCTTGTCCTCCTTTCATTTCATCTTCTCCAATGAGCTTCAGAAGCTATCACTGTTTCCGTGCTTCTATATACTTCTTCATGTGCTTATCTTATAACCAGTCTGCTACACTGTAGATGCTATTTTGAAGCTTTGATCTCAACTAGCATTACTACTATGTATGTGCTTCACATGCTTCAAAGTAGGGGAGGATCCTCCCACGATTTTATTCTGCTTGTTTTGCCTGCTCCATCACATCACTCATTACCTGAACCCCCATCTTCACTTGTGCAATTTATAGCCATCAAAATATGAGCAACACCTGCGTATCTTAGAGGGAAGCAGCCAGCTTCCCCTTACTGCTAAAGGACTTTGAATGGATAAGACAATGTATTCCTCCCCCAATTACTTAATCAAATTGAAAAGGATTTCTGGCACAGCACCTGGAAAACCTGCCATTNCCAATGAATGAACCGTTCTCCCTCTTCCTTCCTTCCATTTTCTAATGCTGTTGTTTCAAATCAGGTGCAGTGAGCAGAGTGTACTTCCTGGTAAATCACGATGACTATTTAATCAGATTTTGTTTTTTTAAGCCACGTACCCCTGGAGCAGGAAGCTATTCCAAATTTGTGAGCATCAGCTGAGGTGTGGGGAAAGACCTCAATGTGTTTCTGAAGCTCAACACCGCAGAAGTTCGAATACATATTCCCTTGTGCTACGAGGGCAATGCTGTGGATTCACTGCTCTTAGCCTGAGAAGAAACTGTGCATATTTAGAAACGCAGCAGAACAGGAAAATTTGGATCCAAAGGTTCTCAGCATTAAAAGGTTTGGACACATTTGGTCTCCGTTATTAAAGAGGCTTGAAAAGATTGTTTAGGTTAGTGAGATGAGTCTTCACAGAGATACTCTCAAGGCATTATTCCAGTACCAGGTGTTATAGATGGATTTTCAGAAGCTGAAGAATTTTAGGACCTAGGATTCACATTTGCAGAAGATAATAATTTCAGATTTGAACCTAACTCTGTATTTTCCCTACAGGAGCATGTGTGGACATGGAGCCGAATTGGAATGGTTCGTTCAAAAGATGGCAGCCAGATGCAAGTCTGTGTCTGGCCTTTGCATTAGGTAGGGATTCAGATCAAACGCTTCATTTCAGAGCTGTCTCTGGCTGGCTCACTTTACACAGCTTAACTGATTTTTCAAGAAGGTGTTCTGGAAAAGATTAATTTGAATCCATGTGTGTTGCTACTATCGTGTTATGAAAGACTAGAGAAAAGGCCTCCAAATGAGGGACATGCAAGCAACAGCCAAGAGGCTATTTCCTAGGTATTGGTCTCTAGCACAATGTTTTCTGACAGCTTCTCAGTTTAAAGGTTTGTTTTACTTAAACACACAACTGTCCCTGCCATGGCCCCCACCAATTCAAAGTTTAAGTTATCGGGAAAGACCTAGTCTGGTGCTGTGTCAGAGATAATATAAAAATATGTGCCTTTTAGAGACACAACATTTTATTTCAGTTGTTTTTAAAAATGCATGCACATAGTTCCTTGTGATGAAAGATGGTAAAGTGAGATCCAATAAAGGAATCAACACAAACCAGGAAATGGAGATAAAGAGAGACTTACCGAAGATGCAACAGGAAAACAGCCAACAGCACTGAAGTCATGTCTTCATGCTAAATTCGGTCTTGGGGCATTTGTTCCAACATTTTCATTCAGACCTACTGAACAAGCAGCACCATTATTCTTCAATTAGCAAGACAACCAATTCCATGTGATGGTAAACCCTTCCCCTCCCAACTCCTCTACAAAATATCTAGTGACAAGGTCAAGATGGTTCCAGTAAACCTGCAGAGCTCTGGAGGGTTCCTTGCAAAAGGTTGCAGGATTGATCTTTCAGGTAAGGAGAAGAACACAATGTTACTTACTTCTAAGAACAAGGTGCTCAGGTGTGATTTGAAAGCCCTTGAACAACTCACACGTCAGCATTAGGTGCAGTTTACATGCCAATAAAGGCTGTCAACCGAAACAGGAACAGCAGAGCTGAGAGCTACCACATAGCCCCTGCAGCCACACGATGGGAGTGAAATGCAGTGGGTGCTATAAATAAGTGCTCTGCTCCATTAAATCCGTTCCATGGGTGGTTTCTGTCTTACCAGGGGAAGGGATTTCCTTCTGTGCAGGCACAAACCCTTTGGAGGATGCAGAGACTCCTTGGTAAGCAAGGAGAAAATCAGTTCAACAGTTAACTTGTTTGGGTTGCATCTAGTCAATCAACAGGGTCCTACCTAGATTGATGGGAGTAGATTTTTCTTCTTGCCCTACTGAGGTCACTTTTCTTGACCCTAAAATAAAATATAAAAAAATTAAAAATCACTTTAATGAGACTAATCTTAGGATCCATCTGCATATTATGCTTCAGATGACCCCAACTCCATAAGCTCTAGCCAGCAAGCCAGCTTACTAGCAGTCATTCACTGCAGCAGTTACACAAAGCCGTTCAGGATTTAAGGTGCTAGCATTTATCATTGAGGAAAAGGTTTAATGCTCTCCCAAACAAAAAGAACTCAAGTCTCAGTTTCTGAAACAGTATCATGTTCCCAGGCTGTAACAATAACAGTTTGTACCACTGGGTGAATCAGCCTTTCGTGTTTGTAATTTATGATAACAGCAGCCGAAAAGCCAAGCTGTGTGTGAAATGGAGTTAAATTTACATCTGAAACAAAGGGTGCCTGGCGGAAGAGAGGGACAACTGAAACACACACTGGACACCTATGGAGAGGTAGAGGAATCTTTCGATGAAGACAAAGGAGTAGGACTCAGGGAGGCTGGGTTCCAATTCCAGCACATTTCCTATACGACGCTGAACAAACGACCTCCCTTCTTTCTGTCTTTATTTCCCTGGTGGTGTCACAGGATGGCTGTGACAAGACCACTTGGGGAGACATTAAGATCTTGAAATGATGGACAACATATGAAGAGCAAGATATTGCTCTTTCAGCGGTTTCAGGTGAGCCCAACTCTGGATGCATCTTGCACACAGATTCACACATACACTGTTTCTTTTCATAAGCAATATATTTTAAGTCTGTCTTATCATTGATCAAGAGTGTTAATTATAAGTACTACTGACATTGACGCTTTTGTCCAAATTAAAACATGATGGAGTTTGGTCCTGTCTCCTGGATATAGTGAGCAAGTCTCAGAATTTTCATTTTCACAGTGCTCTCTCAAATATATGCCAATATGAGCTGCTAGTCTAGTTAACGCTTCATGCACTATATATGATCAGAAATATTTTAGCTGACAAAGATACAGATTCCAAACAAAGCTACAAATTTCAAGTGTAAATTGTGACATTTATGGCTTTCCATGATATCAGATGCTAATATTGGTTTTACAATTTCCTTCTGATTTAAATATGAATTCCGTTTCAAAACTCAGTGTCAGGGTTTCAGCCAAATTCACCAAAACCAGACTGACAGATGGCCCTTCCTCCCCCAAAAAAGAAAGGAGAGGAAGAGATAAGGAGATTTATGAGTTTAGAATAAAGTAAACTACTCTAATAAAGTATTAATACTAAAATTAAAGTAAGAAGAAAATAGTGAAATAGATACAATGTGTACAAAGCGTATCAAGCTCCCAGGATGATGATCACATCACCAGCAGGCATAGGGAAAAGTCCCAGACTGGACTCGGTGACCGACAGAAGCTGAATTCCAGATCTGGAGTCAGGAATGCTTGGATCAGGATCAAAAGCAGACGAACACATAGGGCCCTCCTTGGACATCAGCAACTGAAGAAAGAGAGTTGACCCTCAGCTTTTATACTCAGCATGATGTGGATGGGATGGAATACCCCAGTTTGTCAGGTTTGGACAGGTGATCCTCCCCACAGGTGTGACCCCTCTATGCTTTTCTGCTTCCAACCCTCCAACAAGGCAAATAACAAAATTACCTGACCTTGGGTGTTATAGCAATAAGTATAAGCAAGGGCCTCTCTGCACACCATTCCTTGGTATAATCAGGTCTTATCACTATGAGAGTGAACAGTTTCGGAACAATATGCTGTTAATTTCAGAGTTTAGTTGGTTAGAAGAGGCCCAGCTAAAAAAGAAAAATTGTAAACGAAAAAATTGGTTCTGTTTAACCTCAAACCAGGACACTCAGCCAGAGTGAAACCTCTCTTAACGCTGTTTTTTTGACTTGTGTGAAGTAATAAAATAGTCCATTTCCCATTTCAGAGCCACGATTGTGCAGTTTTGTGGGTGACCAGCTCTAAAAATTGTGCTTTATAGTAAAATTTTAACCAATTAAAGCCACTTTTCAACAGTTGCCTAGCAAAGTGGTGGAGGAGAGGGGAAAGGAAGAGTATTCAAATTCCAGCAAATTCCTGCCATACAACAATGGATAATTTTGGTGTTTGTCCTGAAAGACCTATTTAGGACTGTTCCTGAGCTGCAAATGAAATCACTGCATGAGAAAGTCATAAACATACCACCATTAGTTGGTTAGTTAAGTACCTCAGCCTTACAGAATACCCCTAAACAAAGGATGCCATAGATGCCCATCACATTTCCTAAATATTTAGCTCACGTATATTAAAAGAGATGATAGACCCTGTAAGCTCACACTTTTCTTAATTAGGAAGGAAAAGTTACAGTTGTGTTTTAAAATAATGGGGTTTTTTAAAATTCAATTTAAATGTAAATTTTAAAATATAACTTTAAAAAATGTTACTTCCCTGCCAAGAGCAAGGAGAATACCTCAAGGCTTTGAAAGAACTATCGCAAATTGTTGCTGAGGTCAGGTGTATTTTGTATTACTTGTTCCTTCTCTTAAAAACAAAACACACATATCCGTCCTGGGACAAAGGCAGACTCAAAGTTTAGGCAATATTGTCTTCCAGAAGGCATTTCAGACATACACACTGCCCTGTTCTTGGGATGTGATTATATCCTCACAGTAGTCTTCAACAAAGCACTGAAAAGTACTCTTCTTTAACTCCTGAGGACTTCTATGTAATGTAAAGTACACACTTATTTAAAGTTGAAAAACAACACGTTCAGAAAGTTAATTTTTCAGGCTACAGAAAAAAAAAAACATCATGTGAAAACACCTACCACAAACATGCTTTTCTGTTGCAAAGGTATGACCCTTGTGACGTAAGGGTAACATGGACAGACCTGACCTACTAATTTGAAAAGGGACTGACTCAAAATGCCAGCAGCAGAAAAACCAGATTTTTGAGACACAATCTTTAAAACCCAATTAACCATGCTATTTTTTAACTTTCCATCTGTAACACCAAAATGTTCAAGCTAATGTATCGCGATGCAAAAGCACAACATTAAAACATGCACCAAAAGAACCGGGGAAAAGTCAGGATTTTAACAGCACTTTTGACACTTTACTATGACACCTCTTGTATATATTTTAGCCAGACAGTACAGAATGGAAATTCCATCTGAACAAGTTTTTGTAGATGAATGAACTTCACCATTCTCCAAATTCTGAAAAAGTTAAGTTTCGCATCCTTAAAACTGCTTTATAAAGAAAGGAACGCACAAAGATAATGGTGTTGCCAGAACGTAGCAAAAGGGTTAACCGTTTTGAACATTATGCATGCTATGTGGTAAGATACCACCTTGTCATCTCCAGCATGAATTATGCCACCAAGTTTGTGACCTAAACATGTGTTGTTGCTAAGTAATACCCAGTCACAAGGTCTCCTGTAATCCATACCACTTGCTATTTTATTAGAGCTGTGCCATGATCAGCTTGCTAACATAATACCCACACCAGGCAATAAAACTCATATTTGCCGGTAGGGATGGTGAGAACAGGTCTTGTGAAATAAATTGATAGAATCTTTTTTCAAAAACAAAAGGGGAAAAGTTTGGCTTTCCTGTCTGCAACAGGTCTTAGTATCTTCTTCTTGACATAAGTCCACCTGGCACTGATGGCATGCACCTAGGCCCTTGGTTATACACTGCAGCTTTTCATGCTGTAAAGAATATTATTTTTGGAGGTGGAAGGGAGAAGAAAAACTGATCTTCCTTCTTGCAAAGAATGGCTTGAAAAGGTAATCAAATCGCTAGGGCTGAGCAGACCAGGCAGAGAGGCTCCTTACATATATATAAATTCTTGGATTTATTCTTGGCTTTAAGCAATCAGTCCTGTTTGATATATATCTCAGCAGCCAAAAGCCTATGCTCTGGTGCAGAATGGAGTGATCATCCTAGACAGAAATGGGTCACGTCTGGGGAAGAGAACAAAAAATATGGTTTCCTGAACTGCTCAAGAATACCCAGATCACCTCTGTAAGCTTGCAGACTGACAGGACACTTGAGCAAGTAAAAAAACGACAGCAAAAGATCTGTTGAAACACCAGGTCTTTATGGGTCTTATCAAAGAGCTTGATCTCTTTTCTTCTTTGCTGCTCTTCTCACGAATACTCAGAGCACCGGCTGTCCGCAGCAGTGCTATAACACACAGGAACAGGAGAATAGCTGGACTGAGGTTGACCAAGGCCTGACTTGGCTCTTTATGCAGTTCCCTGGCAAAGGACAACCATGTATACCTTGAGAAAAGCATAAACATGAGGCAAGCACAAGCACACATAGAAATCTGTAAACCGTGGTATATTCTTTCAACCTCTAGCACACTGGGTTTCAAGGGATTTCTGAAGCCAGAGGAGGACTTTGCCTTGCACAGCTTTGCAGACAGTTCTTACAAAAGTTTCTCTTGCAGCCATGTAGGGGCAGCCAGTCCAGAGGGAGCCGACATCCTCCTGTGCAAGAGGCACAACATAACTACACTCCTGAGAAGGGAAGAGGAAAAAGGGCAAGTTGTTGCCCTAAACAAGGACTCTGAAGTCATCAAAACCTATCTGTCTATCACTTCTCGACCTATAGAATTTGAAGGAGTTAATTCCTGCAGGGAGTTTAGATGTCTGTACACAGTAGAAACCCCCTCCCAGCCTTCCTAGCAGGAGGCAGGGGAGAGGGTCCTCCCCTCAGAAAAACCCTCCAGCTACTTGGATAAGTCTGGCAAACTCAAAAACCAAAGGCTTCCCTTACATCCATCATGACAAGATCTGTCAAGAAGCCCAGGGAACTTGGAGGTAGCCCTAACAAGAGATTGAAATCAATTACTTTTGGGGAACCTCACAGAGGTGGTGGATGAGGGAAGTCCTAAATGGCGCAAAAGGGACACAGAGACAGGAAGAGGGTGTGTGGGCACAAAAGCTTGAGGAGAGCAGACATAGCACTAGACAAGAACAGAAACCACACTGAGGTAAGGATTTTTTTTTCTATCACAAGTATCCTTAATTGCTGTTGCAATAGCAAAATTCAAGCATCAGCCTTGGCTATTACTCATGCCCTACCTGTGTCCTGTGCAGTTCTCAGGAATCAAGGTTTTTTTAACATGTGATTTGAAGGTGACGAAATGTCCCAGAGATGAAGTGATACATGGCACAGGGACAACCATTTGAAGCATCAGCTGAGAACATTTCTCTCCTTAGGGCCTGGTTCTGCAACTCTAACAGTGAATCACACGATCAGCAAGAGGTCTCCATTCACAGAAGAGTCAACCAGTGAGACGAACGCCTCTGCAGGAACTTGAGCTGGCTGAATGCCACTTTCTAGGACTTAAAAACTTGCTTGTGATGCACTGTGAAAGCTAACACTTAAAGATAATCTACTTGTCATTTCTATAGGTAGCATGTCAAGTCCTGCCCTTAAATATCTGGTCTATGCAGTTCAAGGTAATGCAAACTGCAGGCAATCCATCTCTTCTTAACATACTTCCTACAGAATCTGGTTCATCCCATGCAATGCATAGAGAGGACCAACTTGTTTCACACTTTACAGGCCTCCTTTTTCTCCTAAAATGAAAAAATTACTGTTGCAATACCTGTATAAAAAGGTAATGCCCGGTCTCACACTGCACACCAACAGCATTTCATTTCATTTCATTTCTCTGTGGCAAGAGCTGTGGATTTGATAAACACCTTCAGAATGTGTTATGGAATTGCTCCTCTTGATCTAAAATGTGAAGACCAAGCATCAGTCAACATAAAATTAATGTGATATAGCATAGAACAGAATAATGGTTCTAGCACATATGGTATCGTGAGAAATGATTTTCTATGACAGCCAAGCATGACAAAGAACAGAAGACAAATGAATTTCCTGCACTGCCTCAGTAAGAGTTGCCTGTCCTGTAAAGACTTATATAGAACAAACTGACAAGATCACCTGGAATTACCTAATCTGGTTGGCATTATATGTGACAGATAAAACATCTGCTTAAAGAAAACAAAATGTACTTATCCATGACTCAGATACTGACCAAAACCAGACGAAATAGTGGGAAAAGCTTCCTTAAAAAAAATTTAACAAATCTTACGAAGAGTTTTCAAACAATTTATGGTAGTGCAAAACCAGGGATCTCATCATATTTTCTCTTCTATCAATGAGCATGCCATGGTTAATTTAAATGTACTAGTTGTGTGATATGTAGAGAAAGAATTGCTGGGTAATTTTGAAAGTAAAATCATCTAAAAGAGAAATAGGGGAAATGAGAGGTATTCAGAATAATAACTGTCAAGAGAAAAAAAAATAATCCATTATTGAGCTGTTGGGAGCTTCTGTCTGAGAACAAAGTTTGTATCAACAGATTTTAAAATGGCACCTTAAATTTTGAAACAAATTGTCCTCTACAAAACCAAAGGTTATTGATTTCAATACCAAGTGGTTGTAAACATAAAAAAAATAACAGGTGTATGCGTAGAAGAAAACTTAAATTTCAATTGAGACGCTCATCAATGAAATTCTGCTATACTTAAATAACATTCAGTATTATCAGTAAAACTTCCCAGACTAACAAAAACCTCATGGATCTTCCTAAAATATAGAGATTGTTATCTTGAACCTTCTTTGTTATGACATCTGAATACCCTCTTCTCTTTCAGATTTTGTTGCCTGTATCTTAAAATTTTATAAGAGGTTGTTTCAATTTTTATGAAAGAAGAGCAGGTATTTTTAAGCTGTGTGTGCAGACAGGATATTTAGAGGGAGAGAACACAGCAGTGCATGAGGAACAAGGCAGGTAGAAAGAGTTGAGAGCCAGGATGGGGGATCACTCTGGTGACAAGGGTGATGTGGTAGACAATGGGAAGGTGCTCCAATTAGGGTGTGGGTGTAAGCAACAGCATCAGAGTGATGAGAGGAAAATTACTTTACCAGAGATGCTTGATATCAACTGAAAGGTAGAAGTCAGCCAGTCGGAACAATGGTCATTATACTCACTCTCAGGTTTTGCAGGCAGAGGGACTCTCTTTTTCTAGTTGGATACAGCATTCAAGCAGCTTCCTGAGGAGGCTGCAGAGGAAGCCAGGGGTCCACACCATCACAAGTTGCCTGAACTCCCTCCAGCTGCAAGCCCAGGAGTCTGCTGAGATAACCACAAACCACACTTCTGCCTACCGTGCAATGGTTATAGTTTTGGAGGCATCATGATTGCAGTGACACTCGGACATCTGCTCCAGTTGCCTCGAAAATCAGCTCCAAGTGATTCAACCAGAATATGCTAACGTGAATCTGGCAGCTCCCTTCCTGTTTAAAATAACAATACTAGTACTGCCCTCCTTTTATTAAGGACACATCTCTAAGCTTTTACACTTGGTGAGTTAGCGCCTTCAGCAGGAATATTAGGTACAGCTCAGCTGTGATGTAAACATCCTTTAACCAGAACCCCCTTCAAGCAGCAGGCCTCCTGTCATCCACAAGCAAGCTACAAGTCCCACAGAAACACTGACCAAAACACCTCTGTAACTGGATCATTGGCTTCTCGTGAGATACAGATGTTCCAGGGGCTTCTCATTGAGAATAATAAAATAAAAGATTTCTGACTAGCAACCCAACCTAGCAGAACTCCCCGGGTTTTTCGGTCTATTCCCAGAGATATCCCCAGCTAGAGCTGGAAAGATGCAGCTACATCAGCTTACAAGAGAGAAAACTTAACATTACATTGCTTATACAAAAACTTCCCAGGGAAATGGCACTCTTTTTTTTTCAACACAAGTTTCACATGCCACCTATAGTCAATGGAAGAGACCCGTCTCTGGAGAAGGTGATTTAGAAGAGGAGGATCATTCAAGATGCAAGAATTTCCCCTCTGGAAAAACTTTCCACTGACTGTACAAGGAACCTGGAGAGGCCTGGGAGCAAAAACACAGCAGATGACTCTCTCCTCAGAGAGAGGCACCAGAAAAGTCATGAAGAGAATTTGCCCAGAGAGGGCAGTCTCAGGGAGGCAGAGCAATGAACAATAATTAACGCTTAACTTTCTGCAATCATTTCCCTGAAAATTTTGTACAGCAAAAGAAAGTAGACAAATGAGTTTATACATTGAACTTTTCAGTGAATAACATGCAGAAAGAGGAGGGAACCTGGATTAAATTATTAGGAACAATGAAAATTCTTTTTGGGTAAATCTGAAAGGAAAATGTATGCTCTGTTCCACTTGGGAGCATCTGCTTCTTGTCACGTATGGCATGAGTTTGCCAGGGTGCTTCTTTACTTTTGTAACAAAATAGCTTTGTGAATATCCTGGTCTCCAAAGGCAGACGTGAGGAGGAACTAGGAATCTTTCAGTTCAGAGCTTGACCCATCTGATCAAACCCATACTGTTCTCTTCAGCAGGAGAAAAGTGTTGTCGCTGCGTTGTCTCAGGCCCTGTACATCAACCCTAATCTTCCTCCCGTTTCATCTTTCCCTGTATTTTTAGTCTGGACAGATCATTCTGTTGTACTTGAAGATTCACACACTCTCGTGCAACTGTTTTATTTCACCCTTCGCTCAGCAAGCCGTGCAACAAAAGCCAGAGGAGAAGAGTGAGCTCTGTGTACTGTCAGTGCTACATAGTTCTGACTATTATTTCCGCTTGATGGCTTTGGTTTTATCCAAGGATTATTCAGTTTGGGAATAATGGGAGATTTACATGCTTGCACACAGGTCAAATGACAGTCAGAATGCACATGTGTTGCAATTTCTTCACCTGCAGATTAGTCCTGGCGACTGTTATTTTAAAGTTTCCCTAACTGGCAATGGCAGAAATTACTGTTTGAATCCTTCTGTTTGCAGACGGATGCTGATGTCCTCCTGGTGTTCCAGCAGGATATTGCTTAGCCCGTGTTTTTTGCTTTGATATTGAATGATAAATCGTTTCAAATAATATCAGATTAGCTTTTCTAAAGAGCAATTCTTAAATACTCTGAATGAGTCACTCAAACCCTAGCTTATTGGAAAAAATCAAAATTTTTCCAAGGAACCATTTCTTAAGCCAAGACACTTACCTATTTTGAGTTTTAGACAAACTCAAGCAAATGAACACCAACTATAATGCTTTCCCCTCTGACCACAGGAACAACTACAAATGCTTTATTCACTATTCATGGCGTTCCTAAAAGTTTCGGTAATCATGTGGAGATATTAAAAAGGAAAATAAACACCGAGCTATGCTGACTTTAACTCCGTAAGAAAAAGCAAAAATAAATCCAATGTGAATTTCACCACCTGTCTTGTAACAAAGCAGGGAAAGAAATGACAGTTTTGCAGCTTCCGAGGAGTATACCGTGACTGGCTGAAATACAGCTGTGAATTCTGAAAGTAAATAATGAGAAGACAATGTAGGGAAAAAACACTGCCTTATTGAGTTATTAATTTTTAAAGATGATGTACAGGTAGACAGGCTAAGGAAGCATACTGGCACCTAATTTAAGTTTTTCTGAGTTTCCTAGAACTATACACTACTTCTCAGACAAAGATGAAGCATGCAAAGGATTCTCCATCACTTTTTGAATTTCTGGGATGGAATATGTCCTTAAAGATATTCACAGTCACACGTAGTCAAGCCTGGTGCCCACACCACCACCAAAATTCTCTCACATGGGTTACACAGGGGTAAAAATCAAATGAGTAGAATGGTCTCTTCCACCTTAACATATAGCAGTGGGTGCACAGGGAGAGAAGAGAAAAACTGGAGCAATCCCTCAGCTCACTTCAGGATCTCACCACTTTGTTCTTCCTAAGCAAAATACTTGGTCATAGCTTAAAGGTACATCTCATCTCTGGCATCCTTCCCTCAGCTCTTATACCCTTCTGAGACTTCCTCAGGATGCAGAATGCACACAGAGGGACGAGTCTTTGGAACAGAAGCTTTAAAACTGAGATCTATTCGGCGACTGTAATAGATCAGATGGCTTTTTTGTTTGCTTGATTTTAACAAAGAAGAGCTCCATCATAAATCTTCACTTCAAATTTGATTGCTTTATAATATATCATACTGTGATGTAACTGGCATCTGCACTTGGCTCTTATTAGGTGATGCCATATGGTATAATTAGAAGCGGAGACAGAGAGTGCCATTTAAATAAGTTAAACTTCATTCACCTAAGTTAAACCATCCTCATTCATCTGCATGCATTCAAGATCCTAATTTAACCTCTGAAGAGATTCCCATTTGATGCTGCATATATCTTCTGTATTTTTGAAACTCTAAAGCTTCTGTTGTAATTTGTGTAAATGGGTTTGTTTTCTAACATGGTTTTGCAGTCTGTCGCAGAGCCAGCCTGATCGGGAAGTTGTGTGCAGTTTCTAACACCTCACATTCTCAAAGCAAGCAAGGGCTCTTTTTCACACTGCTTGCCTCCCACAGGGAGATCTGCACAACTGAATTAAACTTTGTCTTGTGATACCTACCATTCTAGCTATGGCACAAAATAAATCTGCAGGTTATCAATAAAGGACTTCTAATTGGCAAGACCCTTTATTTATTCACAAGAAGATAAGCGAGTCCTAGAATGCCTTCTTTCCCAGAAGGTTAGGGGGTTGCACAGAACTCACAAATCTTTCTTGATAATCCTTTACTTGAACCAGAAATTATATTATGCTTTTGTTCTTTCATGCCTAGAACTGGCCAAGCGGGCAATGATTTATTAAGCTGGAGTCTTGAGTCTCCTGCCACACAACCCACTTAGTCACAGTAATGGCTATGAAACAGATCATGCATTCTAAGATAGGCTATAATTTGTGTTAAAGAAACTTGTCTGTTTCAATTACCAAATTTAATTTGCAAAGCCCTATAAAAGGTTATGAAGTAAAAAGAAACAAAGCGGCTAAACTTGAGGTTGTAATGTTATGTGTTACATATACAGAGCAGAACAGAAAATAAGAATTTGGAACAGACCTAAAAGATAAAAAACATACACTGTCGCATAACTAAACATTAAGCACACCCTTGCAAACATTCTTCCAGTCTACAGTTTTGCATCCTGAGTCTCTGTTCACAAATAATCAGAAGTAAAGGCAATCAAATATTCTTATACACTTCCACAGTGAAAGACTGAAATTGGAGCTCACTTACAGAAGATACTGTTTACAGCCTAGTGTCTGTTCTTTGAGAACAAAGTACCACGCATTTTTTGATGCTGACATGCATTTTTAGATGCTGATTAAAAACATCTTAAATTTGAATGCTAGTCTCACTCATTTCAACTTACATCCAAGGTTCTATGCATTACAGAGTAATTTAAGTTGGTGTTTAAAAACTGGGTTTTTTGGAGAATGCACCAGAAAAAAAAGTCTTCACCATTTTGAAATAAATGTAGCTTTGCCAACTACTCCAAATTATTTGGAATACGCCAATTAATTAAAAATCTCTTTAGTGACGCATCTGGAAAAGATTGAGGAAACCTTAATGTTACTTTTCATAGGTTAATAATCTAATCTTTTGCTTTGAAAGAACAGATAATAGAAGATGTTATCTATTACAAACATTCCACCAGTTTCTTATTATAAAGGAGAAAAAGGAGATGGGAAGAGATACTTTCAGTAGTTTCTGCAACAGAAATCTATACACTGACCACAAATACCACAATAGCTTGATGATTTCCTTTTCCTGTGTGAATGTGCAGTTAGCAGGAGGGAATGTTAACTGAAAGGAAATAAATGAAAAGGCAGAAAGAGAGCGGAAGAACAGAGGAGATCAAAAAGGAAGATGCAAGGGGCAGGTATGTCTGAAACACAGGTGGTGAGAAGAAAACTCAGGAAGTTCATAGCCCAGGTTGGCACTGGACAGAAACAGGTTCAGGGACAGTCCCAGCCAGAAGGTAACATCCTGGTGAGACCCGACCTGGAGTACTGTGTCCAGATCCGGTGGTGTCAGCACAGGAAGAACATGGAACTTTTGGAACAAGTCCAGTGGAGGGCCACGAAGATGATCAGAGTGCTGGAGCATCTCTCCTCTGAAGACAGGCTGAGAGAGCTGGGGCTGTTCAGCCTGGAGAGGAGAAGGAAGCCTTCCAGGACCTAAAGGGAGCTACAGAAGTGAGGGGGAGGGACTCTTTGTCAGGAAGTGGAGCAACAGGAGCAAGGGATAATGATTTTAAACTGAAAGAGGGTAGATTTAAATTAGATATCGGGAAGAAATTCTTTAGGGTGAGGATGGTGAGACACTAGAGCAGGTTGCCCAGAGAAGCTGTGGATGCTCCTTCTCTGGAATGGTTCAAGGCCAGGCTGGATGGGGCTTTGAGCAAACTGGTCTGGTGGGAGGTGTTCCCGCCCATGCAAGGGGGGTTGGAACTCAATGATCTTCAAAGTCCCTTCCAATCCAAAGTATTCTATAATCCTTGTGACGAGGGGACACTTGCCAGGCTAACTAAAGTGCGAAGGGGCCACTTATTTCCTGCCACTGAAATTGATTAAGTTTCATCAAATGATTTCAATAGCCAGAATCAAGATTTTTCCATCTAAGTTTAATCTTGAATAACGTTTGCTCATTGAGGAAAATGGGAGAACTAGATTTAAGTCTCAGTGACACATATATCAGGCCTGCAGAACAGGTGGGAATTTCTTTAATTTGCAACTTTGCAGTTACAGCATGTGCCTAAGAGCAGGGAGCTGTGGTACATTTCTGCCCGTGCCCACAAGATCCTTTTGTGATAAGTCCAAGCAAACCACTTCAATTACCTCTATTTCAGCTTGTTCTGTAAAGCCATTACAGTAATATTTGCTCACTCTGAAGGTATTGCGAAGGTATGCTGGAGTTTGCAATACAAATGTTAATCCCCAGACTGCGGCTGTTACTTGTTGAAATTATTATTATGTAGCAATTGATTCAGACCTGGAAATTTCTGTAAGAAAATCGAGAGGTTGCTGAACCATTTTAGTCACCTTTGAAATATTTGTGAGGGAGGGATGCAGATCTGTTCTAAATGGAGAGAAATGAAGGAAAGGTAGAGGCAGAAGGTGGCGTGGCTGTGAGTACAGCCCTGCACCCTTCGCTGGCTGGTGTTACTACTGGGTGACAAAGTCCCCCAGGACAACACGCAGGAAAACTCAGGCTTGAACATAGACATACACACCCGCACCCAACTAACAGCTACACACTTAAAATGCTGACATTCTTTTCCTATTTTAATTGCATTCACCTTTGCTGCTCATTTTGCACCTGGAACTGAGATATAGTTTCAATATATGTTGCCGTACATGCTTTGTAGAAATTGCCCTGCATTCTTCACAACATGTTATTTCAAAGCAGTGCTCTAAAATGCAGAGATTGCTGGATAAGATTAAATATTTTTGCCAAGTTAAAAAAAATAAAAACCAAAAATTACTCTGAATTTTAGACCCAGTAATCTTGTTTCTTTTAATGATTGATGAGAGATCACTATTGAAACCTTCAAGTGAGTCAGCAGTGCATGCAGCACAGATGAAGTGTTGCAAGTGGAGAAAAACATACACCATAAAAATGGTCTTGAGACTTCCCATTAAAATATATCTCCTTGCACCTGGATAGAAGAGGCACAAAGCAATCACCCAAGGCTTTTCATGAAGTATTTCTATCACAAGAATTACCGCAACAAAAAGCTGCTGTTATTAAAAGATATAAACAAAGAAGAAATAAATTTTTACATTTAGTGAAATTAATGCATTAAATCCTCTAGGGTCTCTGCTGTCACTTTTAATGAGTTAAAGAAGTTTTTGCATTGTAATAGCACAGATATTACTAACCATCTTCAGCTGCCCAAGCTGTAAGGGACATTCCTGTAACCAATGTGGAAAAGTTTCAGGCAAAGGTGATGTATTATCCACAGGTTCAATGTTGCCTGAAGTCTGACCCACTGCTGTGGTACCTCAAGCCAGGACACCCACATATGCAACTGACAGGCCTAATTCAGGGGGTGTTTTTGTCAGGAATGGCTTGTATCAGGAACTGCAAGATAGTGTTCTGTATTTGGAAACAGGTGAGTTTGTTGGTTTGGGGCTTTTTTAATGCAAATATAGTTTGGCAAATATGATGCCAATAAGACTATGTAAAAATGGCTGCTCTTCACAGGAACGAAGAAGCCTATAAGAAAATAAAAGACAAGGGTCTTTACTAGCCATTAACATTTACTTGTTTCTCTTACTGTTTATTTTCCTTATTAAAAACGTATCAATTAAAGGGAAAAATCTCCATGAATAGGCAACATGAACGTCAGTGAACAAGCAGCTCTTTAAGTTGCTTAGACAGTATTTTAAAATAATAAAATATTGCAGAAATGAGAGTTCATTTTAAATCATAAAAATCTAGGCTAGTTTGGTTTTTTTGTTTTTTTTTTTTTTTACAGGGAGTTACTCTGCCATTTTTATGAAGGTCTCTTTCAGCTGGTCAGAACATTTTTTGGTGCTGAAAAGGACATAATTTGTGCTATACAAGTTGTTTTCCTGTGACAACTTCTTGCATGGCAAGTCAACCAAAGACAAATTGTTTATTTCAAGTCCTACCCACACTTGACTGCTGAATGCTGGTCTCACAGGATCTTGTAGAGAGAGAGTGCTCATTTCCCTAAATAGACAAGCCACCCACACAAGTTACTGGGGGCCCAACTTTCCACTAAAATTGTTCCATGGAAGTTGATGCTATTTAAAGTGACTCCTGAAGTGAGAAAACGGACATGCTTTTTGACTGGTTGTTAGAAATCACTCTAGAAATTTTACAGAAGCATGGTTGCAAATCATGTTACCCTTAAAATCTATTCACTGTCATCCTAAGCCGGTACCAAAATACGTTTTAAAAGAAAGATGAAGGTCCTGACAGAATGGTTAGAGAACCCCAGGCAAGTACATGATAGGAAATGATGCCTGAACCCTAGCAGGGACAAATGGGCACACATGAATAGAGATGGCAAAGTTAAAGATACTGAAAAGGGGAACAGTCATAAGCAACATCAAATGGTGGAGCCCAGACTCTCAGTCTGCTTGGTCCTGTCATTTGCTAGGGGTCTGTCAAAGTTGGAAAAGCTGCATTCATTTTCATTTGCTACTGGATTTGGTAGCACAGGTTTAGAAAGGAGTTGAACACATAAGGAAACAGAGCCATGCAAACATAACCTGTCAGATCTTGCAGGTTTTCTAATTCAGACTTGAAAAAAATTGATGTTTCACCTTACTGTAATGCTCCAAGTCTTCAAAGGCAAAAAAGTTTTCAGCCACTTAGGACTTGTGCTTTTGACGATCAAAGAAACCTTCTCATGCCCTTGCAGGAGAAACAACAAAGTGTGGACATGGAAGACATTATCAGGGGATACTTGACTAATTGTCCAAGTACTCATGCACTGGGTAGCCCTTTAGGCTCTGGAAGCCAGCACAAATGAACAGCAGAAACAACAGAACCTGGACTGTGCTAATCAGTTGTGATGAATGAAGGGTTCCTACAGTCAAAGTTACCTTTTTTTCTTAATCATTAACAGTTTAGACAACACTGGTTTAGTCAGAAGAACAGGAGGACCAGGGGTGAAAAGAAGGAGCTGGGTGGCAGAGGAGGTAAAAAGACTACAGAAGATGAGAAAAACTGAGTTGTGAAAAAAACCTGGATGGTATTACAGGAAATAGTAAGGCCAGTGACAACACAGATTGCAAACCATAAAGATATGCAAGCTCGAGCTGACATGGCTCTGGAAGTGGATGTAGCACAGCCCTTCCAAGATACCACTGGAAAGAGCATGAAGCAGAATCTCTGCACTCACAGCAGTTCACCCACAGCCTGGGTAGTCTGGATGTTACCCAGAGTTATTTGCATGTACAAATTACCAGAAAAATATATATGGCAGGGAAGCTTATACTGAAGTTTTGACATGGTCACTTTTACCATCAGCCATTGGTTGACACCCTACAGCATTTGCTTTGCAACCAACACACAAGTCATCTTTTTAATATCCACAGGGGCCAGGAAGCCATCCAAACGCCTGGCTAACTAATCCAGCCTGCATCATGGTGTAGGTGAACTTGGCTGTGAACTTTGCGAGCCTGCTTTGGCTTATCTTGGCTGAGGTTAAGTAACTGGAAAGACTAAAATCTTCCCACCAACACACTTAAAAGAATTATAGCCTTAAGTTTACATAATGGCTTTTCATGCAACCCAAGCAGGGAATTTTTTGCCTGCCTTAGTCTCTCTGAAATTCTGGCCAGACTTATACGCCACAGGAAAGGCGTAATTGTGACTTGAAACTAAAAGTCATCTTCTTCCTTTAGCTGGTATACACTCAGGGCAACTATGGCATACTTCTGTGATGGTGTGAATAGTACATTTTCACCTCAGGTCTACCTGTCTAAGTGCTTGCTGCCTGCTCCTCTCACCCTCCTTAGACATGCTCCAACAGGCACACAGTAGCCACTACTGAGACCCTTTCAATTATATCTTTTCCAGTCTCTCTACACCCATCTCACTACACGATTTCTTCCATGTCCAGTTATCAGGTATTCATGATCCCACCAACAAGCAATTACAAGTCACAGATAGCCCAGAGTGATCAGCAAAATACACAGAATTGGCAGACTTGTAAGAACTGAACTTATGCTCAGAACCCCTTCACTTCCCTATTAAAACCAAGCAGAGAAGCATCCACACTTGTACTTAAGCTGCTGATAATTTTTCTGCTTTCAAAACATTTTACTCTTCAGAGTTTACACTGTTTCCGTTTCATTCCCAGGACGAATGCAAACTCAACAAATTCAGCCACTTTTTCAGCAATTTTCTAACTCTTCCGCTATTTTTTCTGAAATGCAGTACAGCTGTCAGCAATCAGCAAAAATAGGCCATGAGCAGAAATGGGAAGGCTTTAAATCTCCTAGACTGTACAACTCTTGCTGTGGGACTTTGTGGGATTTTGAGGGTTATTTATTTAGTTATTTATGTCATTATTGCAGCTCTTAGTGAGGAGCCCATTTGCTGGAGTATCTCTTAGTGAAGAACCTGTTTCGCTGGAGTATGTCGTGGATCTTTCACTTCGGAAATCTATGTGGAAAAACTGTTTTGAATATAGATCTGCCAATTTTATTCTGTATGTTTTTCTAAGCAAGGAGGTGCTCCAGCGTCCTGAACATCAATGTTTTTCCTCTCTCCTACCACTGAAAAAGCCTTCAGGTTCCATTCAGCAAACTGTATACTGATTAGCTAGAACTGAGATGAGACAGAAAGATCAAGTCTCTTTGCACCTCACAGAAAGGCCTAACTACAGTCTTTTCCACACAAGCCCGTTTTCATCTAGTCTGCTTTTTAGAAAAGGATCCTTCTGGAGGGAAAACTCACCAGACCTGTCTCACAGGTCTTTGTAGGTGGGTGTGCAACCAGGTGGACCTGCTCCTCTGAGAAAGGAGTCAAAGGGTTGTGTGCTCCTGATACCCCCTTGTCCACCATCGGTCGGCAGACATAGCTTTCCCTCTTCCTTGCTTTCCTTTTATTTTATTACTATATTGTCATTTTTATTGTACTTGCAAGGGAACAAGATTATCCCTGGATGACTCCCTGCTGCCTTCTCCTCCCAAGACAGGTGCTGGAATTGACACTGAAACTTTAAAAAATTAAAGTTCTTTTGCGCTACCTACCTTCAAAAGGCCTCAACAATAACTTACTCTAAATCAAGCTTTGATGCTCTATAGATGGCTGCATTTGAATTAAACATTCCCCAGTAATACTCTGCTATTGTTTAGGTGAACAATTACCTGCAGATTAATCCCTGCCTCAGTGCAGACTCAGTCGTGTACAGGCAGCGACTCTGAATAGGTCTCTGCAAGCATAATTATCTAATCTGATTAGGATATCGATTATATACTATCATTTTTGGAGTTCTGAAAAAGCAACCTGAAGATGTTAAAGATAAAGGTAATTGACTAAGAGAAGAATGATCACTATACCTTTCAACACCCTCTATATAAAAGAGGCATCATCCCAGCATGCAAAAGGGGTTTAATTGGACAGTTATTAGACATCAGTCGATTTTCAGCCAAGTGCTTTTAAGTGCAATAATGTGGAAGGTTTTATTATGAAGAGAACGTTCTACAAAAAATCTGTGAAAGTATCTGGAGGTTCCAAAAACTATCCAGAGTTAAAGATAACACTATCTCTAATGCTATTGCATTGTTTGCCATTACTGACACTGTTTGGTTCCCTGCTGCCTGCTGGTTTTCTTTCAAGCCCCTCATCCTGATAATACAATAGGATTCCTGACAGCTATCCAGTGATGTAACCAATGTTAAATGATCTGGCTAAACTTTACAGGCATGAAGCATAATTTGGGGTGAAAGCAAGTGGTGTTAGAGAGAGACTCCACAGCAAAGACAAAGAAACACCACAAAGAATGTGGGAGAAAACACCACAAGAATGTAAGAGGGTCAGTTCTACAGAATGACTTTATAATCCCGATTTCTATCATGCGTCATAAGGCTTAGTTTATTAGTGTGTATAAAGACTTCAGGATGATTTAAAATTAAAGATTACTAAGCAGCAAACGAAGCACAGCTGATGTATCTCTCTGGTATGATTTCTAGAGATGTTCAAGACTATCCACTTTGCAAACAGGCACAGTTCTCTACATATGTACAAGACACCTGACTTGCTTGGGATATACCAGCCCCAGGACCTACAAATTAGCAATACAAGGAAAAATATCCATTTATAATATTTTTCACTTTTAACAATAATAGAACGTATACTTATTAGTTCGTTATCATGTAAGTGTTGCAGAAGTTGCACCCAAGCTGACATCCTAACAGTAAATAAGACAAACATACTAAAAAATACCATCTAATCACATTAAAATACATTTCTGTTGCCCTGTAAAATAATTTCCATGTTAACTCTTTTAAAACTGTATTTGGATCCAGTACTGCTTAACAGTTGGGTGTGGGATGCAATCTCAAAGAAGAAAACTTATAAAATTCCACACACGGTGCTCATATTCAGGAAAAGTATGCACCAAAATTCTAGGTCCACTTCAATATAAAAGGTATTTACTTTTACAATATCTGCAAGTGCAGTTCTACTGCCCAAACTCAGCACTGGGAATGGAAGACACCGACAGATGTAGAAAACAGATGCTGCTTCTATTTATTTATTTATTTTTAAATGAGGAATCGATATAAGAGAGAAAAGAGACTGGGGTATAAAAGAGGAGCTTGAAAATGAGACCTTCACCATCTGAAACCTGTATCCCTCTGATGTTTCCCAGCACATGAGGGAATTCAACACCTGAACCAGTAAAATGCTGCGCGGCCTCCTTCTCTGCAAATGCTAGAAGGAAGGAAGGATGCTCAGCCTTCAGTTAGGAAGAGCTCAAAACCCAATGGGACCTAACCCTCACCGTGCATGCAGTATTCCTGAGCTGTGGCTGGCTGTGGATGTATCCTGAACTGAGTGTCATCATCCCAGCAGTAACGAATGTCAGACGAGGGACAGGACTATAGAGCTTCAAAACAGAGTATGCTCTGTTGCCCTCCAGAATGTTAGCCACATTTTTGGCTTTTGTTCACATAACTGCACGTCTCAATCAAATTTGGCTTCTACTTGTGTGGGTACGTGAATAATTTTCCATTAAAGGGCCTGCACTCACCCTGGCTCACTACAGAAAGTCCATACTAACTACTTGCAACATGGAGCCACTGCAGATTGTTAAAACTCAAGGACCTGATCCTGCCTCTAATCCTGAACATCCAGTCCCCTCTATTCCTAGAGCACCCCTTCGCTCTCAGGTTTATTTATGAGAGCATGTTGATTGCGGGAGTGAAACGTTTAATTCTGTGCATTAAGCACATCAGAAAGATACAAGTACAAAGTATGAGAAACTTGCTGAATGAAAGCCAGATTTATTCAATCCCCCTCCTCCAGATTTTCCTCCATACTGAAGCAAAACAAAAACCAACAATAGTATTTAAAAGGGTAGGGTAGGGAAGAGGTTATTGTTGCTGAAGGAGGTACACCACCTCAAGAAGAGCAACTGCATCAATCAGCTGAAGGATTTTCACAATCTAATTATTTACAGAGAGCCTCTTTGATTCCTGACACTATATTTCCAAGCTGATGAAGAAGAATCCTTTCAAGGGTATTTAGAAAGGGTGTTCAAATTACACATGCTTGGAGTTAGTATCCACAGGCTTAATTTATTATGGTATTATAGCAATTCGGCATAAAATAATACCAAACACTCTCATTTGTTTTAATATTTACCCTTCCAGAAGTACTGGAAGAATTAAATTAAATAGTTCTGGTTTTCTAGATTTTTACAATGGACTTACAAGCACTGGAGTGCTTTTCACCTTCAAAACAAGTGATGCACACCGTTCCAGAGGAATGCAAACATGCTGTCATGTGGCAGCACTAGCACAGTTATACATCTGAAGTGAAAATTAGAGACCAGAACAACCAGAGGCAGAACATATTTTTGGGAGATTCTTTCATCCACTGCAGTACTGAGGAAGAAAAGAACTTGTTTTGGTACCAAAGGCTTTGGCAACGCCATCTCACTGACAAAAGCCAAATCATCTTATCCAATACTTGACTGGATAATCAATAATCCTAGCCAGAAAGGGTTTGGATTACTACCCCCACTCTGATTTTGCTTTTATCTTTACTTCTAAAATTGAAATCCAGGAGCTTGTTGGAGAAGATTATTTCATTCTGACAGATAAAAGGAATGTGATGTTTCCCTGTCAAGGTTGGCGGATTAAAGACAGGATAACATTAGGAAGCATCTCTGCACATAGAGCAACCCACCAAGACAGAAATCTGCATCCATACAATGTTGTTAAGGAAAACTATGGTGACACATCACTGTGAAAAATCAAATATTGATGGAAAAATGCATCTATTTTCTTCAAAGTAAAAGTCACCTAAAATCAGAGGAGGGAGACACATTTTCCTGCTATCTCAAGACCCAAAGCAATACACGCTCACATACAGATACACAGAAAGTGTAGCTCTCATACATTTAGCCCTGATCACTTGTGCAATAAATTTCACTAGAGAAACACACACATTTTGAAAAAAAAAATTTGCTTTCAACATATCTAACAGGTGAAGCAGTCCCTTATAAGTCAACATGGGGTGAAAGACACCATCTTCCATCAAAAGGATGTTGCCTTTTTGTATACTGACTTGCAAGGTAATTCAAAGGTCAAACCATTTTAAATTTCAGATTGGGATCTGCTAAGACTTGGTATACAAATACAGTCTCTGGTCTCAGAATTACCAATTTGTTTCTTAATACACAGATGCCCTGACTTGTCCACTGGGATTGCAGGCAGTCAGAAAGAAAAGGATGGTTTTACAGTACTGATCTTACTCTGTTCTTTTACTGGTAAGCATTTAATCTCACAGAGAAGACACATAAAACACTGTAATTATTAATGAGTGAAAGGGTGCGGTAGCAACTGTGCTTTCTGAAAGCCCCAAATTCTTTTAACATACTACATTGAACTACTTCTTGCCTCTTATTTTTCCTGTAATACTTTCTCAACCATCACTTCTAAAGCTCTTGTTTAGGTTATACCATAAACACCATTTTCTGCCACCCTCAGGACACCGTCAGTCCAAGGGAAGATACACCAGTGTGCTGTTGTCAGGGACAAAGATGGTTGTAATCTGTGAAACTGATTCTACTGGATAGTTTTAATATGGGTTGAAGTAACCTAGCCCAGAATGAACTACGTGTAAATGCAAAACCAAAGAGCAGCATTTTCTGTGCAGATTGAAGTAGCACCTGATACTCTAGAACAATCATCTTAAGTCACAAGAAGCACCTTCCTCCAGTGCATCCATCTGGGATGGGAGCACTCGTAAAAAGTATCAGTTTGATGCCAGAACTGAAGAAATCTTATGGAGATGCCGTGTGTGGAAAGCTAAGCAGGGCTTTTGGAGGGCCTCAGGGCTGATACCTGCTGTTTGGTCTATTTACTTTGTTCTAGCAATGACAATAAGACACTTGAAAAGATGCAGAGCTGGGCTCAAGTACAAGCTGAAGTCTACAGCACCACAGAGGACCGAACAGACATACAACACTCATCTTCTTATACCAGCTGCCTTTTCTACAGGAGGGTATCTTCCCTCCTACTACACACCAGGATATTTGTCCTTCTTATGACATTATTAACCTCACTAAACAGTTATTTCTCCTGTCTTTGGTAACTCTGGAATGAAAATGAAAGCCAGAGGGAGAGAGATATTAGTAGGAGCCAGGAGAGATATGTTGAGTGAAACAAAGAGGAAGCAAAGAGATGAGAGCAGAAGCAGCTAAATACACAGATGCAGTACCCCTACAGCAATGATCATCATTAAACTTCAAAAAAGGTAGGCACAAGAGAGATACTAGTAGGAAAGCTAAATGCTGTGAATATAAGAATCTATCTTCAGCACTCAGAAAACAGCAACAGAAAGGTAAGGCAAATGCTACAAGGACTCACAAGGATGACCACTATCCACCTCCCTCTGTGGAGACAAACGAGCACACTAAGACGAAGATGGATTTCCCAGTAAAGCAAATGCTGTCAATACGCTAAGTATAAAACGGGCAGAAAAGGAAGTTGCCGAGGGAGCATGCATACAAGCACACACCAAGAAGCACCATCAGATTACATTTATAGGGCATGGGAGATGCTAACAGAAGGGATTCTGGAACGGAAACATGAATTACTTTGATAGCTAATCCTTACTTTAACTCAGTGACTTAATGAGAGGAAGTGATACAGAAGGGGAAAAGCAATATGGCAAAAAGGAATGGCTCAAACCCCTTATACAGGCTATTAACTTAGCAGGAAGCTAAATACCATCCATGCTGGAGACGGAACCTCACTACTGTTGCTCCTACTTTAAGTTATTGTACAAACCCTGGCTTTACATTAGCAGTCCCACAAAAACACCAGCTGACTTGTCACAGATGTGGTCCTTCATTCATTCCACATGAAGTTAAGTAGTGAACAAAAACTTCTTTGGCCAAGTAGCATCACAATGAAGAGTAGACAACAAACAACAGTGGAGCTGAGTAGGAAACACAGAAATATTTGTATTGAAAACATGATCTGTGGATAAATCATGTACTATAAAACATACAATGTTGTGAACTAGAGACAGGCACAGATGCATGACATACATGAAGAAGGGACAGATCTTCTACTGCAGTAAACTAGACTATAGATATGGCTTTCATATCTTTACTTTCATATTTAGGGAACTCAGATCCCAGTCATCCAGAGGGGCTCCAGCACTCTGCTGTGCCAGCAGGACATGGTTGGCCAGTTACAGTCAGAAAACCAATGCAGAGTTCTGCAGCCACACTGACAGAGCCACGTGCCAAATTATAAACGTGCCTTTGGGCACAGGATGTTTAAGTGTGAACTTCCTTTGCAGGAAAGAGATTGATTTATGGATTGTAGGGACGACAAAACAGCCCTGTCCTCCCAGAATTAGGATAGAAACTTTGATACTTCACATAATTTTAAATCACATACATTTTCCAAGTAGCGCTACATTTGGCCCGATTCCATTCTTACTTTTTGAGTTTTCAGTATGGTCATTCACTATGTTAAATAATCCAGACATATATTTTCAGTACCAAACAGGCACTTTTTGTCCAGATGAGCTACAAACTTTGGAGCCAGGCTCATTTGGCCACATAATCCCACATCTAAAACCAAGTCTGTGTCCTGCCTCCCTGATTATCTACCGTGGCATCCCTCGTAAAGTGCTTGAAACTCTCTTGGCTTGAGCAAAGCCACAGTTTAGGAAGATCCTTAGAGACAGAAATAGCAAAAGACAAATAGTCACGTAAGTTTCTTCTTGAAAAGGTGTGACCAGGCAGGAATGGCCTGAGTCAGTAACCAGCTAAATCCAGTTAGATACACAGTAACAACAGGTTTGCTTGGAATATCCATTAATTAAAAGCCCATTAATAATCATGGCCCACCATACTTTCCTGACATTGTACTACCTTATGCTCCAAGTCACTCATTTAAATCCACATCTGTTGATCTGCCGGTATGCCCTAAATATCAATTTGAAACCATCAGATCCAGAGCCTCTAGCAATTATGCTCCACCATCATTATAATTCATCTTAGTTTGCACAGCATCTTTGTAGTAAAATGTTTTCTAGAGAAGAGACGTTTCTGGATGGAAAGAGAATTGGCATGCTATCTGTTATTTATAATGAGTAAAAATTAATACAAATTAAACCCCCCAACAAATAAAACTAAAACCATCTGAAACCACAAAATAAGACTAGGAAAATCAAAACCAACTTCATACGTAACTTCAGAAAGAATATAGTTCAGAAAGAAACTACAGCAAATAAACAAATGTGTGAGTATATAAAAATATAGTATGTAGATAACGATACTTCAGCTTTGTCACATTTTGTGTCAGAACAACTGCAGATCTGTGGACAATGTTCCAACTCACATTTTGTGATACTAAAGCACAGAAAAGTCAAAAGTCATCAAACCCATGACTGGTTTGCTTTTCCATCTCTCCCCTTTCCCTCAAATCTGTTCAACCAAACCCCAAAATCCTAATATATCACATGGCATACAAAATTTCAGAGAAAGTTCAGTATCATCTCAGAAAGATCTGAATCTCAAATTAGCAAAAAAAATCTGAAAAGGAAACAAGACAACTATCAAAGAGAACAACTATAAAGTTTCCCATATGTTTGCATCCTTACCCTGAAACACTCCCAATCAATTTCTATCTAAATTATATGTCAATGTAGTGACTCCAAACTGTTTAGGAAATTATTTTATAGTGAGATGAATAATTTCTCCCAAACAAATATTAATTTTGGTACATAAACTTTGTATACTGGTTGTGTACATGCATATACTAATTGCATACACAAAAATTAGGTTTGGTAGAAGAGTTAATAACAGAGTTGCCGTGCTTAGAAACTGCTTATCACACTTGTCTAAATTTGCTGGGAGGTGCCGATGGTCTATTTACTTTCCAGTTTGCCCTGGGAACTCAGTCATCTGTAAATCAGCACAGCACTTTTGGCTTCCACAGTTCTTGCTGATTTATAGCTGACCCCTTTACACAACAATTTAAAAAAACCCACCAAAACTCAAGAGCAAGGCACATAAGCCTATTATTTAGGTTTCTACATGAGGACTCAAAGACAGGATGCACCAGCTTTACAGCTACTTTTGCAAACTGAACCATGCTGTATTGCGTGCTCACCCCTACACGCTATACAAAGTAGGGTCCTACAGAGGAAAAATGACGCTTTATAATTGTAATCAGATTGTAATGCCTGAATAGCAACGTACAAAAGGAAACAATTAAGATCAAGGAGCATCTTTCCTCACACAGCTCATCTACTTTGTGATACACGTGGGACAGACTCCAGAAGCGAGGACCATGTCCTGGCCCTGCAAGAGAAGTCACGCACTTAGGGTATTCATGTCCCTGTAGCCTGCAATTGCCACTACTGCTCCCCATGCCACGCTGTCGGAGCAGGACCAGGGTTGCAGAAGCCCTGAGCGCAGATGCTGCTTGGACTTTCCCTAGACCATTTGGAGGTCTTCTACAGCTGAGGGAAGGGGGATGCTGATTTTCAATCAAATATTCTTACAATCTTTTCTCAGAAATGTTGGGTGGGAAGAGAAGTAACTTGTCCAGTTAATGAATTTTCTTTCCAATGAATGTTACTGTAGATATTAAAAACAAACAAACAAAAAAAAAACCCTAATCCTTCCCTCCAGATGCAAGCTTGCATCAGTCCAGTACTACACAAATCAGCTGCAGATGTACTTTCTCTAGAACAGTATTTAAAGAACTGCAGGATATCAATCCAAAAGAGGTATTTCACACTGAAGCTCTTGAACATCCAGAATACTTTTTAGATTCCCCTGTTTTACCATAAGACCACAGAGCCTTTTTAACTCATCACTTCTTAAAAAAAAAAATTTGCAAAAATATATGGCAATACAAATTGTACCATGTAAGTAGCACTAACTCTAGCTGACATTAAGCAAATTGCATCAGAAGCTGGAGAAGAAAACTTAAAAGCTATAAGTTTTACAACTAGCTCAAAACCTGCAGCAGCCAAAATAGTAACAGTCAAGAGAACTATAGTTTTCATTTATGAGGGGAGGAAATTTATTCTTTTGATTTGGAGGTGCTGAAGGGAGAAAATTAGATTCCTTTTTCCTCAAAGCATCTTTGCCACTCCACTCTTTGACAGAAATCTCCTGGCCTCTAGGAAATGTTTAATCTCCTTTTTTTTGGAAACGGGCAGATGTGACCATCAGTAACAAGTCAGAGAAATCCTAACTACTGTAAATCTATACAGCTCCATTGATTTTATTAGAATTAGATAAACAGACTAACTCGTCCTATGCAGTTTCTCAGTAGAGAGCCTAGAGTACATACTCTGCTGGAAGTGGTCCACACTAAACACTGACCTCACTAAAAAGCATCAGGTACCCTGTATTGTTCCTGAGGGCTAATGGAAACAAGCAACCAGCACTTAACATGCTTCTCATATTTTTGCAGCTAAAATGTCAATTGTGCCCTTTAAATCAGTGAAAAGTAAACTTATTAACCAACCTGAACGGAAATAAATAGTGAAATGATTTACATGAAAGCTGTTCCAGGCACAAATTTGTGAATAAATGGGGGCTTTTTAAAAGAAAAAAAGAAGCCCTCTGTTTTCTTCAGTCCTGGCCACATGCTATCAAGATGTGATCAAGGTGCATTGTAGCTGGCTGTCTCCAAGCAAATTACAGTAGGGGCTTTAGGGTCCTACTTACAGCTGACATGTAACTCCATCAATCACATTTGTTTTCATCATAAATTACTGAAATCCCAAGACGCTTTATGGTTCACCATACTTCACACATCCCTGCTCCCTTTTTCTAAAATTTCTTTGGTAATAGAATATACATGAGGAAAAAAAAGGTTTAATCTATATTGGTTTAAATGCATAGCTTGTCAAGACAAGTTTTCCCTCCAGCTGACATCAAACTTCGTAATTATTCCTGAATGTTGTGTTTTAGAGACCTCCTTTGTGCTAATTTTATGGAGATCGTGTATTCTACGTCCTGAGTACATGCTTGCCTCTCTCTGAACAAACAGGAATATTGTGGCTTTTTAAAAGAAACATCTATTCCACCCCCTTTCCCTTCCCCCTTTCAGCTTCCTTCCCTCACATTTTTTTTTTCCCAGATATTTTAGCCCTCAGTTTTGTGGGGGCAAAGTGTCATTTGACTTTGAGGAGCAAAACCTCAAGAACAGAGACAAAAGCACAAGGTGAGACACTCGTGCACATCCTGAACCACACTCTGCAGTTACACTCTAGTACACAGTCCAGATGTGAGCTTATTGTAGAGCATGAACCAAGTCTGCTTCAATTCAGTATTCACGCAACTATGCCTCAACTCAAGAAATAAAAATTTCAAAATGAATATACTTTTTTTTTTTAAAAAAAAAAGGGATCTGGGATGTGCTCTGTGATTGAAGGCATATTATGAGTGCATAATTCAAGCTGAAAGACAGGATAATACTGGCCTGAAAATTACTGAATATGTTTTAAAGGATGCTCTCAGAAAACCCAAATATACCAAGAAATGTATTAGCTCGTGTATAATCCCCATTAGAAGCCGTCATCCCTGTGCCACAGGGCTGCACTACAGCTGTTGTGATACCTGCTTTAGTCAAGCAGGCAAAAGGTCACCAGTAAGAATGATCCTAGTATAATATTCAGCTTTAATGTTGCAAAATTAACATTCTTAAAGGCTAAGCAAGATAAGCTGATTACAGTAAATGGCTTTCCCTCTTGCATGTTTGCAAAGAGAACGAAGAGAAGTTACTTCAGAGGAGGGACGAGGTGTTTTACAGAAGCGACCGCTGACTGCTTGGAAAGAAGAGCAGAAATACTTGTGAACTGTTTTTCGCAATGGCACAGTCTTCTCCAGATTTAAAGCTACCTTTTGTGTCAAGCTGGGAAGAAAGTGTCCACAAGGTATCAATACATCAGCATTTTGTTCTCTTCATGACCTTTCAGAGGTGAGCCCATCTACCCAACTAGGCAATTTCCCCTCTCCCCTTGCGTTCCCCAAGAGGCAGCTGTTGGGATAATCACCTCCTTCAGGATCCTGGAGACTCAGAAAACACAAATAATGTACTAGGCCAGCAGTTCAGCACTCTCCTTCAATTACCAATATACGTAAGTCAGGAGAAGCAGGCAATAAAATATCCACTTTAAGGTAGACTTTAAGAGACAGAAAAAACAAACCCGCATACATCCTCCTCTCCCCCACCACATAAAGGTACAAAACTCTTCTCCCCCCCACCTTCCTCAAAACATCATCTAGCAAGGAAAACTTTTTAAAAGGAACAAAACATATATTCCTCCTTAGGCTCCCCTGTATCAGAAGGGAAATCTATCATTCTGTGTGCCTCAGCAATATTTTCTGCTTCAGCCTATATGCTTTCAAATTCCCTTCCAAACATAAAAGCAAAGCATCGATGAAAAGAAAATTGATGTCCCAACGAGCAAGAGCTCTTGCAGTGATTACAACCAAACAGCAATTGGCATGAACAGAGCCAACATTTAATACCATTTTAAGGTATAATTAAAAAGGAGAGCTGCTCAGAAAGGGCTCTTTACTATAAAATATGGCAGGCACACACTACAAATACTCTACCAGCTTCTTCCCATACAGTGGAAGCCTAAAAACCTTCAGATGAAAATGTATGGTGGGTCTGCAGAAGCCCTTTACAATAACACTTAGGGGCCTTTCAGCACATAATAGACTTTGGCACCCTGCTCTCCCTGTCATTAAGGGTGGCACCGGGAAGATTTAGAGCCAGAGTTTGCCTCCTCCCTATCTCATAGGGCGAGTGCTATAAAAGGTTGGGGTACTTCCACTCCATGTCTGGTCACCGTCTGATTTAGGGGGATTTGATAGGAGGACAAATAAAAACAGATTTGTTGTTAGGTGCCTTGTCTCCTGTTGTAGAGCTTGAGTAATACTGCAGTTTAAAAGGAGCTGTGGAGTGAAGGGGAAAACCAGAGTAGTTTAGCCGCAGAGCATAGTAACTGCAGAGACATGAGCCATTTCACTGAATGAAATAGGAACTTCATTGCCAGGAATTTACCGGTGTGAAGCGAGGAGGTATTCAGTTGTCTGGGGTTTGGTACGGTTCTTTATTTACACAAGAGCCAGCTGCAGCTGGAACTGGATCCAATTTTCCCTGCAAAGCCTAGGATCTAAGTATAATCTCAATGCATGCAAGTACCTGACTACGCAACTAGTGAAAACATAGGCATCGCAGCCAACTGTCAAGAGCAAAGGTGTGCAATAACACATTGGAGAGGAGACTCAGCAAGATGTGCCCACACATTTGATAGCTGGATCTTAATGCTGAACTGACAGCCCCCTCAGGCACACCGAGTCCTCTTTTCTTCTTTCAGGACAAACATACTAATTTCAAGGTGTGGAAGCCAGGAATGGCTTTTGCAGTGTAGGAAAGATCTTTGATAAAATGTATCAAGGCCTTCCATTCCAGGTTTGGCACCCAGCTCTCCCAGTTATCGTGGGTGGCACCCAGAAGATTTAGAATTGTCTCCATCGTTTACAGGGACTACAGAAAATCTGTTATTAATTAGTGGCTTTAGTCTCTCTAAAGCATTTGCTGCAACTGGCCTGCAAGAGACAAAAAATTTTGAAACTCGACTCTAACCCTTCAGATACAAATAATGTGGTTTTCTCTGCTAGAAGTCCAAGACAAAGCTAACACCACAGTTGCTGGTGGTAAAGTGAGGCACAAAGTAGGACAGTTACACCACAGGATTACTGGAGGATAACTGCAAGGTGGAGTTTCAACACCTAAGAGAAAACTAACTTTCTGCAGATCAGCAAATGAAAACGCCACGTATTAAAACTCTAGATCTGTTTTGGTCAGGGATTGTTCTGCAATATTACATAGGATTCTTCAAAATAAAAGCATTTTGTCTGATGTGTAGCCACATGCTTTCTGTCTGATTTCACTGAAGACCTAGAGCAAAAGATCCTTTTAAAACCCCTTCTCACTCTGTTTAGGTTTGGTAACGCTCCTCCCAGGGAACTATATCTTTGGCGGCCTCTCAATTTAGAAACAGGGAGCAAACACTTTTTTTTCTGGAAAACTCAGAAGTCTATATACAGCCTGCAGGAGTAGAGATGGCAAACTCTTGTTCCTCTTTGACTCCCAATCAGGTGTTTAAGAGCTGTACTAATGCAGCCATCCTTGCTCTACACTGCAGTCTCACCAAACTCTTGACACTTCCACAACTCCTCCCAAAGCACATGCAGTAGAACCCCAGTTTATTCATTCTATTTACTAGCCAGCGTTTTTTTGTCACCAGACGAAACTGGGTCAAGGGAATATTCTAAAAGTAAATAGAGTTCATGTTGGAAAACCAGCAACACGTGTCTCGCTTTTATTGTTTTAGAGAAAGTCAAAATCTAGGCTGTAAACAAGATGGGTGCTACCATCTGACAGCCCAGTGCACTCATCAATTGAAAGCATATGAGAAAAATTATCTATAAGAAACAACTAAGTGTAGAAACAAATGCTTCAACAACCTCAGCTAAGGAATAAAACCAGTCGTTTCACAGTACCAAGCTTAAAAATTTCTTTAGCCACAAGAGGGAGACAAATACACAGATGGACAGTATTTCAGGCTACATTCAACTTTCACTAGGAGAAAGTTCCATGGAAAACATGGATGTGGCCAAGAGGCATAAATTTAACTTTGATCTTGTAAATGAATTTCCCATTCATTAAACTTAAAGGATACCCGGATCTAGTGAAATTCAAATCCAAGCCAGGATAACTGCATTGATGCTTGCAGTAACAATGTGACTTTTCTTTGCATGTGCCAGTTCCAGCACAGTAAGAGAATATCAAGATCAGAGAGGAAATTGAATTTTCATTTTAAGCATCTTTTCTAGAAGAAAGTAAGTTCTTGTTGCAGTGATGAAACAATTTGGTCATAAAAATCAAACTTTTCTGAAACATCAGGGTTAAACAGAGTTCACAGCATTCTCAAGATACACTTTTATGACATCTATAAGCCTATCATATGTTATAAATTAATGGCAGATACAGCACATTCTAATTATACCACCCATGTCTATATCATTTAAGTAATAGCTCTAAAGGGTGGATTAAAATGATAAAAATCTAAGGAATGGCTGCAGATAATTGTGTGAGGTACTACACCTCACAGATTTACAACCTACTGTACAATATCACCCTCTGCTGGGCATCAGTGAGGAGAATTTGCATGTTAGCATCTTAAGAGATTCCCACAATGCACCAGGGGCTGAACAAGACTGGTCATGCCTTCTTTGATTGAAACACATCATCTGACATGCAATTTAAAGCATTTAGGCTGTACGATTTCGTTACAGCTCAGTATAAACTCATCAACTGGATTACTGGAAGAAAAGTGCCAAAAGTGCATTCAATGTGTGGTAAATAAAAGAATCCACACACCTGGTCTTACAAGGTTCTTCTTCCCCATTACCTGACAGGCTGCCAAAACCTCAGAGAGCCCTATACAGCCAGGATTAGGCCCAAATTGCCTTTTGCAACTCTTAAGGTAAAAAAAAAGTTATCTTGAAGAGAGGAACTGTTTGGAAAAGAGCCATTTCACAAACCAGTGAAAACAAGTGAGAATTTAATCCTTACTTCAGGTAATTCACATAAACTGGTATTTGCAATATCAAGCTACCCAGCACCACAGTTTGAAGTTACACATCTGGTCTGTAATACCACTACAGCAATACAGCAAAACCCATAAGAAAGTCCAGTAATGCAGAAGGGAGGGAATTGAAACTATTACCTTACCCGAGTTTCACAGGTGGACCAATATTTTGATCTAATATTACAGAATGTTACTGCGTGGATTAATTCATTTCACATTAAGAGAAACACACAATTCATGCCATACGATGCAAGCTAAGGAAGGACAGACTGCAAATCCCGTGCTGGTGGGATGAGCCTGACCCCAGCTGCGGACAGCAGGAAGGGAGGAGATGGTTGCCACCTCCCCGGTGCGTCTCCCAGCTGAAGGTGTCCTTAAGGCAAGCTAGAGCCTCCCCAAGCAGTACCATGTCTTCAGCTGGTTGCAGCAGCTTCACATGAGACCATTCAGCTGTTCAGAGTGGCTAGAAGGCAGCGTGGTTCACTCACAGATCATTCCTCCCACATCTCTGTGCGAGCTTTAACCACTGGGGAAATCACCTTTAGACTAGGCGCGTTTCCACCAGCTCTCCAGCCCCAACATTTCCCTGGAGGTAGGCCTCGATTGGAGCCCTTATTTTCATCATTTGTTCATTTTCTTTTAAAGTTTTGCATTCTGATACAGGACCAATAACATCAGAAGCTGCTGCATTCTAGAAAGAACCATCCCATCATACGATTCTATTCTGAGCAAATTCAAACAGGCTTAAGTTTTCTCTGACTCCAGTGCGTGCTGGAGACTGCACCCAAAGATGTGCTAGACATTGCCAGCTTCTCCAGAACTCCAAACTGCTGTGGATTTAAGGTACACTGCACAGTGGAAACCAGATGCTGTAATACCCTCAAACTCTTAGGTGGTATAATGTAATAGAGATAACAACTGAATGTTTTTGTTTGTTTCTTGTATGCAAATAGTAAGTTTAAACTTTTATTTCATTAAAAGGTTAATTAGCATGGACTATGTGCCATAGCAACACTTAGAAAAGCATGAAACGTTGAACACCACCAGAAAGAAACATACCACTTTCCATACAAGTATAGATTTCATATATTTTTTTAAGTTCGGGCAGTCAAGACTATTTGTGGACTTTTTTTGTAATGCACTGTGAATGGGAGACACACAAGTTAAAAGTTTCATGACCTTGCTTTCAAATTAAGACAATTCCCTGATTCAGGTTAAATAAGCATAAATAAAGCTTAAATTGAAATCAAAGTGATCATCTCAGTTTGCATTGTATGAGTTTAAATCTATAAGAAAAAAACAAAACCGAACACACACCGGCAAATGCATGTGTGAATTATTCCAAAGTGTGAGAAAATACACATGGCTCTCTTTGAGCCTCTTGAAGGCAGCCAGATAGGACAGAACACAAACAAGTCATTCCCCAAAGAGAGACGTACAAGCATAGTTTTGAGCTAATACATATTTTCTTTCTTCTGAATAAGTCTGTTTAACGCTGGAGAAAGGGGATTTTTTTTTAATCATTGCCACAGACTGAAAACAAAATAACCATCACCCTTATGTGACCCCTAATCACGCAAGGAACCTCACGAGTGCTAGAGGGGCAGCCCACGTGCACAAGGGTGGCAGAATCGGGACCAGACCATTTTCCCTGATAAACACAGTTATCCCCAGTCTACAGATTTTCTTTCTAGGCTGCAGAGAAGTCAATAACTTCTGTAGTGTGAACTGTGGAGTAAAACCCTGCATCATCAAAGTCTTGTAAGTGAACCCAATTTGCCTGTGAACGGTATAACCCATCTCTGCCTGGAAGAAACTAAGCCAACAGCAGCACCAATCTCAATTTCATTCAAAACCACAAGTCATGCCTTGAGGATATAAATTTACCCCCTCCCTTTCCCATCAACATACACGTTTTGCCACTCGCCTTAGGAAGCATGTTATTAAAAAAAAATTCATTTCCCTCTTGGATACATTTTTATATTGTATACTAAATTATGCATTTAAAATCAAATAAAAAGAATTTACTGCCTTAAGATTACTGCACACATCAGAAAGCTCTCTGTTTCTAAATTTTGGAAGAATTTTCCACCTTCCCACCCAAGCCAAGCAAACATCCAGTGTTGTTACAGCTGAAGCAGCAGGGAAAAAAAGACAAAAATATTTTTCACATTAGAAAGCTGTGCTTCAAGTAGTGAGGAGGAAAAGAGTACATCTCAGAAAAGGTACTGCTCAGTGCCTCCAAGAGGAAAAGGGAACTTTAATTTTGAGGGCATATCTGAAAAGTTCACAGTTTAGGTCAGTCTCAGATAATAATCCTCTGATCCTCTCCTAAACAATGTTAAACTTAGAGTCTGATTAATTGGCAGCCTAATGCAGAAGTTTATCTTGTAGCATTTCACTCCTTTTGGTCATGGTTCTCCTTGTTGGCAGGAAAAGAAGAAGTTAAACAATATACAGAGACATTCAGACATGGCAAATGTTATTCAAGGGTTTTGTTTTGAGGAGGGCAGAGGATGGGGGTGAGAGATGACATTTTTTTCTGGTATTAACACAGACTGAAACCTACAAGCAACAGTAAACATTTTCAAAACTTGAAAACGTAAAATGTAAGCATCCCTTAAAATACATGTCCTGACTTCCTGAGATGATTTCCTGCCCCATTACCTTCACCTGGAGTTGCAATTGCCCAAATTTTCCAAAAATCTGAAGACTTAGACACATACAATTTTATGATAACTACAAATAGTCATAACTTGAGTTTCCATAAGGAGGAACTGCAGTCTCTGTCATTAACATTAACTGTGATTAACACAAGGTTTGCTCTTCAGATGACAGAAGAAATTGATAAACTTAAGTAAATAGGACAATAAGTGGGCTTAACTTAGCCATAAACTAGATTTTTTTCCCCCCACAAACTACAATTAAATTAGAAACTTCAGCTGGAAAGGGATGGACATCTGCTGTGCTAAAATTTTCCAATGGAACTCCACCAACTCAAGACCTGCTGCCCTGGTATTTGTGATGTCCCCAAGTTTGTTAGTAGCTACAACTGACGAGAAGTTATGAATGAGAACAGCAAAGAAATGGGAGACAGAGGCTCTGGTACCTGCCAGTAAAGACAAGGAAGTTTGACACAAGTTACCTATAGTGCCCCAAAAGAGAGAGACTTCCAACTGAGAAATCCAAGGACAGAGCACAGCAAACACCTCCACCTGATCAGTAACCAATATTTGGTGTGGTTTTTTTCTTACTTTTAACAAGCAGGATAGTGTTGTAGACAATAGTACTGAACACAGTATCATCCTATTTTTCCTCTATATGCAGAGATAGTGCCTCTTTCCTTCTGCAAACTCTTCAAGCAGACAGATTCAGGTGGCAGGGAAGATGACATTTGGAACAGCAGGAATCCAGTGGCAGGCTACAGTGAATTTACTGGAAAGCTTTGGCAGTACCTGAACCATCAGGAAGGGTTTATCAAAAACCTTCACATAATTCCACCGCTTCCTCACCCTGAAGTTTCAACCAGACAGAACACGTGTTGGATACTGTCACTGAAATGGGTTTAACATTCCTACAGTCTTCCTCAGCTTTAAACTCCAGGCCTCTGGGTTGCACGTAAAGGATACCATCATAATTTAAGTCAGCTCATGGACACTGAAACAGGTCAAACATTTGTCAACTCCCTTTAAATGTCTTTTAAAATATTTCCAGAACCACTAAATAAGCCCCCAGAGAAGCATGAACAAATAGTCAGAGTCTGCTAAAGAGAAGCGGAAGGATTGCTCTCTCCCAAAAGGGGATAGTCAGGACATCTGTTGAACACTCCAGCTTTTTTTTCTTTTCCTAAGGTAATTGTTGCCACAGTCCCATGGTCCCACTTACGCTTTCAACTGGAAAACTAGAATACGGAGAGCATCATAATTCATTGTTGGACCTTTCTACCCCAGAGTTAGATGAGTAATTAACACAGCTCCTGGGACTGTGGTTGGACTTCTTGGCACTGCACATTTGGTTGGACTGGAAGCCTTCATAGCCTGTAGCACAGAACGTGATTCCCTTACCAGGCTCAACCTAGTGTGGCTACTAGAAGGCAGGCAGTGGATTTGTGCTATCGGTGGTGGTGAGTGGAAAAGCCACTTGCTCATCAGACTGCACTTTCCTCTTCTAAGAAAAACTGAGCTCTGTCATGGCCATGTCTGCTACAGCTCCAGATTTGGTGTTCTGGATCTGACAAGGACATGACAGACAGGAGGGATCTACAGCAGTGGGCATGTACCATGACAGGTAGCAGAAATCTTAGAATGAACAAAGCTGATCAGGAAGAGCATGTCTCTGCCCATGTCCCACTTGTACTGAAAACAACAAATTTAGCATTTCTACCTCAGATGAACTGCTGCCTTCTGTGAAGACAGCAGTTGTTATTCTGCACCCAAGATAAAAACCTGTGTGTGTTCCCCTCCTGCCAGTGAATTTAATGATAGTAACAGTTGCCACATGAGTGAAATGGGAGATTTAAGTTTTCTGCTCTGGCAGAAAAAACTTTGCTCAACCTTCCCTCTGCACCTGGTGAAAAAGCAATTCTCTCCCAGCACTCAGTCACACTACAGGATTGCACAGAAAAAAAACAAGAGGGCACAGAAACAATGTTGGAGTTTGGACTTCAGATCTCCAAGAAGCTGATCTGAACAAACAAAGCCAAACGTGCCTCAAATGTGCCTCAAACAAAGTACATGTGCCTCAAAGTCATACATGAATGACTCCACTTCTCATCTTATTCATGTAAAAAACCTGGCTTTGTTATCCCAAACAGCTTTGCTAAGAAAGGAGGACATAGCTGATGCAGCCTCTGAAAATAAACTCACAGATCTCACCCAATGAAGCTCATATTCTTACCCAGTTCCTCCCACTGAAGCCAATGGAAGCCCTGTGATCAGCTTCAGCAGGACCA
Organism: Thinocorus orbignyianus; assembly: GCA_013400375.1. Taxonomy (NCBI): domain Eukaryota; kingdom Metazoa; phylum Chordata; class Aves; order Ciconiiformes; family Thinocoridae; genus Thinocorus; species Thinocorus orbignyianus. The sequence continues at coordinate 85,473 of VXBW01007377.1, read as the reverse complement.
GGATTTGACATGCTGAGAGACAAAGCCCCTTAGTGGAGGTTTATGTAAAACCTGATGCTGAGCATGCAAGCTAAAAAAAGAATTAAAAAAAAATCAAGCTGCTCAAATATTTGTGAGTCTTTGTGACAACATGTCAGCTTGTCTTCCAGAGATTCTGTCAAGTGAAAATTGCTGCTGCGCTGTCGATGGGTGAAAAATCTAGCCTCATGCCAGCAGGCAATCACCAAAAATGATTGGTGATTGCAAACAAAGAACCACCCAAGAACTTCCCTGGCACATTTAGGGTCAATAAAATAATCTAAGAAGTGCTTTAAATTCACATCTTGTAAACTCCTTGTGCATTCCTATGAGAAATCAGATCTAACTTTTGGTGGCTAGCTGCGTCCCACAACGGATCCCAGAGCAAACAAACGTGTGCTCCTTCTAACCAGCAAAGACAGAACAGCAAGGACTGTATTGAAAACATTCTGCTGCTCGGTGAGCTGTCAAATCCAGTTCCAACCAGCAAAATGGAACTTTGCGTGACTTCTGGTATGTGAAAGTACTTCTGTGCATTGTGGGAGATTATCTTTAAAGGTTGTTTGGTTTTGAACTGAGTGATAAAAAACGTATTGGTGTTAATTCAAGAGAAGGAGCCAATTGTCAGTAAGAAGCAACCAACATTTGACACTAACTGTTTCATATACGTAACACAAATTGATGCTTCCGCATTTCTTTCTGTGGTGGTTCTCTCAACTGCTCCCTAATGACATGTAGTCAAGTGTTATATTTTGATTTGCATGTTTCACATGAATCATTAATGCAGCAATACAGAACATAATGTTGTTCCCACCAAAGCCACTTTATGTTCCTGGAGACGGAGTGTGCCCACACAGTGCTTATACAAGGAAAATAACACAACAAAAGAGTGGGCATGTACCCATGCCCGATTTCAGATGCTGCTGTAGGCAAAGGCTCTGCTTGCTTGTTTGCATTTACCCATTTTCTTTGGGTTCTTCCTCTGTTTTGCAGGGGTTTGGGTGTGTGTACACACATCCAGCTCACGTACAGTTACATTTGTTTTGATTTTTTTTTTTTTTTTAAGACTTGTGGGATGTTAAATGGACTGGCTTAAAGTAAGCGGAGCTGCTAGGCATTAGGCAATCTCTACAAGACCGTTGCCATGTGGATCACAGACTGTAGGTTTTTGTCTCAGAAGATGTTGACGCATGCTGGCACAACTGAGCTAACACTTCACAGCATATCCCCAAGCGCCAGCTGGTCCGGGCTTTTAAGACAGACCTGCACATATTTCCTACGTATCTCATTTCCCAAACTCATTGCTAATGCTACAAATAAGACGACTCCACCAGCCAGGAAGGCCAACCAACTGGTCAAGAAGATAATTTACAGTTAATGTAAACCTACTCAGCAGGATTACCAGCACATTTATACACTTACAAGCATTCATGAGTGGCATATGATGCTAATGGACATTAAAAGGAAGGCTGCATGATGGATGATGGTAATTAATGATTAAAGCATTACACAACACGTTTCTCTGGGAGTGCCATGTTAGTGTCACTAAGTTAAGATCCATCAACCTGCAGCTTAGGAGGTCTCGGGGTTGCAAATCACTATTAGAAAAATAAAGGTATTTTTACCCTTCCACTTTTACTCTTATAACCAGATGCAGGAACATTAATACAAGAACGAGTACATCTCCAGCTTGATAAACATACATTAAATATGCATATGGGGGGCATGCATACAGCCCCTTTTCTGAAAGCTATAGCGCTTCCTAGGTGCTAACAAATCCTACATTTCTCTCCAGCTAAAAATGCTCCTTTAAGTAGTACCTTACATTAAGGCATTGTTTGCACCAATGATTTTTCTTAATAACTAAGTAGGCTAACTTACCAGGGCAGGCAGGGATCCTGTTTGCTCTACTGTTGATCATGATTATATATTTTATGGTAGAATTGGTGAGACGAAAAAAAAATAATTAAAAGATTCCCTGACTACCATTTTCTGTCACGAAAGGGAACAATTTTCATGTCATATAAACGTACACACAGCGTGTACAGTCTTTCCTTAGAAGGAAGGCAGTGGTAGTCCGGTCATTGTTAAGCCAGTGAGAGGTGTTAATTACAAATACATAAGAATACTAATAACTGTGAGTGTGACACTAATGTTTGGACATTGAAGCAGTTGAGGATGACTCGACCTACCCTCTGGGAAGGTCTGGGGAACTGGACACAGCACCAAGGAGGTTGCTGCTGCCCTCTGATCTTACAGTACTCAATGCCAGGATGAGCTGCAGCCATGCACAGCCCCAGCTGCCACTCACCCAGACATCGGTGTCCCCAGGTTAACAAGGTGCTGCCCACCCAGCCTCTTACTGGCCCTGGAGAAGAGTCATCGGAGGGGAGCACACAGCCACGTCTCAGCCAGCCCCCTTTAACATCTGCTATCTTTGCCCAAACACACATGTACAACCAAACAGGTATACGTGACAACCTGCCAAAACTGCTGTGGGAGAAAGAACCCTCGAGCGGGGAAAATGGTGTGGACAGATGGACTCAGTAACACCTTAAACTGCAGCAAAAAGATGAGTTAGAAATTGGTCTGTCAGACCCCTCGCTTGACATAAGATCTCCAGGTGGTGACTAATGGCCTGCTTAAGGGAACTGAGGTGTCTGGGGAATTTTGTTGTGTGGGGATTTGGGAGGGCTTGGTGGGGTGTTTTTTTTCCCTTCATGCAGGTTCAGTCTTGTCACAGCTGCAAGCCTTAACAGACCTATCTGCTGTGATTTTTAAATCTCATCTGTGCGCCCAGCTTCTAGGAGGATTAGATAGCAAGGTGCTGAGGAGGCAAGCACATGCAAGATGCAGGTCAGCATTACAGCTTCCTAATGCAGTAAAGACGTGAGCCAGTCTTACAGGAATCAGTTCTTAGCCTGAGAAATCGATTTTCCCTGTCTCCTGCACTAACCAGACTCACTACTTTTAACTTAGTATCTCCTGGAATGATGCTGAGTCTGCTAATCTGAGTAAAGCTAGTACAGCAAGAGTTGCAGGTACTGTAAGAGTTGCCTTGGCTCCACAATCAAAGTTATTCCCTGTATTAAATTTCCTTTAAGAATAATAAAAGTTAATTTAAAACTCATACAAATACAGAGAACACCACTGTATGCAGCTGGAAAGGATAAAAGACGCATATAAATTTCCCCAGCTATATGGTCAATCAGGTTCATTTCATCAACCATCTACAGCCTGAACATATTTTTCCATTCTCACTACAAACACAGCACAACATTTTCAGAGCATGAGAAGCAGCCAGTTAGAAAAGAATGAGAAACTTGAAGTGATCACTTGATCCTCATAAATGCTGCTAAAGCTGATTTCAGAAGTGGGCCTTTGTCTTCCTAATCCCAGTAATTCCTTTAATTGAAACTGCAGAAGTTGTCTTTTTTCAGCTAGGAAATGCTATTTCTTTGCTCTTAAAGTGACTGAAAGGCCTTTTTCTGAGCCTGCAAGGTCGGTAGAGGTTTGCACAGAGCACACTAGCAGAAGGACCAGGAAAGAGCAAGGATCAAACAAAAACTTAGGTGAAATCATCACACACTTCATTTTCACATGTTGAAAAGCAGTGAAAACACCCTGAAGTCTATAAGGGGGGTGGGAACGTGGGGATTTCTCCTTCCACATTATTTTCCAGGAAATCAAACTGGAAAACTAGAGGTGATGAGTTGTTATGAAGAAGTAAAGAGGAATTATGCCTAACAGTTGTGCTCTAGTTAAATGAAAAGTAGAGGACAATTAGGAGTCACAGGTTCTGGGTTCGTTTTTTGCTCAGCTAATGACTTTGAGTAAAACACTTCCAGCCAAATTCAAGAAAACAAACCTATACGGGGCCATGTCAATGGGACTTCCACATGGGATCCTTAACCATTTTAGGGCCAGATTTAGTCATCCAAGAAACCATAATAAATCTGATGGTTTGCAATCGCCATATGGAGGTTGAAAATGAAATAAAATAAAAATCACCGTTTCTAGATAAAAACCTACTCAAGTCCAGCAGTAGGAATCCCGACTTTCTGATTTCCAAAAGAAACCTAGCACGTGGTGTTATATACTTACCCAGCAAAGAACGTCACTTTTTCATGGAGCAGGAAGAGCCAAAAGGCAACTGTGGAACTGAGATTTTTTTTTTCTAAATAATTGTAGTTGTATCTGTCTCTGAAAAGAAGGAGGTTCTCTAAAGAGTCTTTCCAATTATTCTGCATCCCAAAAATAGCCGGAAAGAGACCTGAAGGATGAAAGCTGGCAGACTTCCACTTCTAAGAAGCCAGGCCACAATCCACCTGCTTTTGGATATTTGATCATGATGTAATTGCAGCCTGGTGCTTGTAGGGCCCAGCTGATGATACCCAGCAGACGATACCCAGCAGACTGCATTTGTTTTACACAAAGAAATGAATTAAGCCTTGAGACAAAGTCAATGGATGTTCATAGTAACAAGTGTACCAATACCACTTTTAAAAAGACTCTGGAAAGAGAAGTTTGAAGAAGAATGAGCTAGTTTAAAATGAAAATACAGTTGTTTCCATCCACAAACAGAGAGACAGATTGCAGATGCCCAAGAAATTACAGTGATACAAATACCAATACCTTACAGTAAAAGTAATATAAAAGTACCCAGATATTAGCTGTACAGCTGAAGACAAAGCTCACCTCCTCATGTTTCAGTAGCACCACTTTAGATTTCTATCGGTATAACAGGTCAGAATCTGGTCTGTTGGCATTAAACCGCACAAAGCAGTACTTGATGACTTTTTTGCAGGCAGAAATACAGAAGTAACAGAACGTTTTCCTTGTACATCACTGTAAGATGAAGTGTTCTTCATCAAGAAAACTTTAGAAAAGTTCAGCAAGCACAGCTGTGAGCCCGTCTGTAGGAACAGAAAAGTCCAGGCGTCAAAATGAAGATAAGAAAAAGGAAATGGATAATGAGTACTCCATTTCCACCTAGAAAATTAATGGAGATGGCAGGACCATAGCTTATAAAGCCCATAGGAAAAGATCTTCCAGTATTTAGTGCTCAGGCTCTTTCACTCTGGTTTCTTCTTGCTCTGTTTTCAACCAGACATAGTTGTTCATGTTAATTGCATGAATGCAAGCAATTGGTCCTTTCCAACCTTTGAAGCATCAACACTCAAAGTAAACAGTGCAGTTCAAATGATTAACACTGCTTTTCTATTCCTATGCACTGTGATAAGCATTTAAGCACATAGGATGGTTGTTGTTAAAAACACTGGTTATTTCCGTTGGTATATACACACATTAAATTAAGACTGTCCTCGCCTCAGAGCTACTGTATGAGACTACACACAAACGCTGGCAGGCACAGCACATCAAGCACAATCAGGTCACCCACTGGGTTTCTGTTACAACTTAATAGTTCTTTTTTTGAAAAAATAAGTCATCAGCAGCTAAGAAAGTGTAAGTAAAATGTCTGACACCTGAAAACAAGGTCATTTCTTGGACAGCCAGTGCTACACATACGAACCTAGAAGCATTTAAATTTGTCAAAACTGACTTTATGCAACAAGAGACTCTCATTCCATGGGCAACTTCAAGCAGACAAAGACTCTTTTGTTTACATCTAGGGATATGAAGTTAGCCACACAGTCATGCTTAGTAAAATCTTAACTACTCTATTAACTACCAATGAAGATATTTTTGAGCTGTTTTTTCCCTTTAAGGACTTTTCTCTTATACCACAGGACCTCAAAACATCCTATTTTCTTCTAATTTTGGATCACTTCACCCCTATGCTCAATATCTAAACAAAAACTTATTCACTTGCACCTGCGCACCAACTCCTCTTGTACGAGGAAGCCAAAGCACTCTTAAGAGTGTTTGCTCATTAAACTCATCTAAAGAGGAAAGAGTCCATCTCCCATCACCAGGAGCCATCCAGAACTGGCATCAGCATAGGAATTACTGATGGACAGAATATAAACTGGATGACCAAAAGTTTCTATAATGAATTTACAGGCTTCTACAGCCTTTTCTTCTATCAAAGAAAGTTTAAATGCTTCACCTACTCAGTAGCATTTCCAATCCTCACAAAGCTAAGAGAACAATGAAGAAGCCACAACAGAATACTTTCTCATCTTTTGTCTTTGACCCGGAATACACATACAATCTTGTGCTTTCTGGTTGGGAAGATAATTAGCTGAACGCTTGAGACTTGAAAATAATTTAGTGACACTCCTTGAAGAGGAAGGAGTCAGCCACAAGAAACCTGTGCTAGTCAGTGAATATTACTGGCAATACACCTTTAATATGATTATTTTCTTCAGATGCAAGTAGTTTAACCAAATTAAAGAATAGCATCAACATGAATAGTTTGGGTAGTCTTTAAAAAAAAAAAAAAAAAGAAAAAAGAAAAAAAAGGAGGAAGAAAACCAACATTAAGAAAAAGTAGTTCATGTCCACCTCATTAACTACCTCTGACTTTTTGTTTTATTTTTGATACATTAATATTATTCCTTTCCTAAGGAAGAGGGAGAAGTGAAGTAACAAGACTGTGATTTGAACATCTTGAATGAGTGAACTTGTACTGCATCAATAAGGTCATGATATAGGTCAGTAACAACATCACTTTCACTAGGCTGGCAATAAGATCTCAGATTTGACATATGACTTCACTGTCACAAGATGTTAATTATCCCCACTGAGGTAATATGCAGGCAAACACAGAGAAGCGCATGGTCTCTTTTGATTTATTAGAAACTGTATTAATTTACAAGAATAAACACAGAACTCATTAGTTTCAAATAATGCAATTTAGCTACACCGAATTACACCTGTTCCTTAGCTCCACCACAGAACAGAAAGGCATCAGGTATAATAAAAACCTGAAAAAGATTAAAATACTGAGTCAGGCCAGGGACTATTGCCTTTTTTATTTAACGCAGGCATTGTCTATTACAAGCAATTTTCTGAAGGCTATTGCTCTTGCATAATATGCTGTATGAACAGGCAGAGGGTGGGGTCCCAACAGCCCAATTCTTTTAATTCACTGAAGTGGAAACAGTCAAGAACAAATGGAAAGCAGAGATCAATTGCTCCCACTGGCGATGTCACCAATTATGAATTTTGTGGAATTAAAATGAATTTACCATCTTGGCTGTGTTATTATGGCTACATTGTGTAACATTATGAAAAGCACATTCATCTCATATATAAGATTAGCTGAAATAAATGTATGATTTTTCTCCTTTTGAAATACTGTACATGGTAATGATACTTGATCTGTTCTAGCAAGATGTCTCAGGCTCACTTTTTAACTAGCCACAAAGCAGCTGCCAGCAGTATCAGGAAGAAAATGCCGCAGGAAAAGGTAGAATTCATTTAGCCCCACATCAGCAACATCTGGTACAATCTGTGATAGCCACTGAGGAATCTCAGAGCCTCATTTCTCCCCCACTAGCCTACCTCCAAAGGTGAATTGCTTTGCCTTTAGAAGTCTCGCTTCACATACATAGCGGCAGAAAAGGGGACATGAACTTGGCCTTCAACTTCAAAAGCAGACTACCTAATTCAGTAGTCTTTCAAGTAAGCAGCATCACCCTACAGAGAGTAAGTGCACATATTGTAAAAGCAAACATTTTGATGCTCTTTATCCCACAAACTTCACAGCCTAATGTTATGTAGTAACAACCGTATCGCAAGTGACTGCAGCTGAGGGCTGGACACAGGTATAACAAGGGTTCACAAACTGGGGGTAAGGAGTAACCTTTTTAACCATTCCAAGGGAATTCAACATCACTCGCCTAACACAGCTGCTAGACAGCAAAGTCATTTTGCCTTTTGTGTTTGCAGAAAGAAAAACACTTCTTATAGATAAATGACGCTCCAAAATTACCAAGCCTGTGTTTGGAAATGAAACAAAGAAAAAGTACGTATTTCATTATATTTCACAAGATTTGTGAATGGAAGTCAGAAAACAGAGGACTATTTTGCAAGCTAACATGGAAAAAAAGACGTACCTGCACCACTAGCTCCTAAGCAGGGAAACAACTGCTATGGCACACTGAGGGCAGTTTAAGTCACAAGGGTCTCTCTCTCCTGCCTCACATTGATGCCAGGCACATAGTGGACTTATTGAGGACCAGCATTACAAAGGGAATAGGAACTGTGAGACACAAAAGGAGGAAATAAAAGCTCTAAGACACTTTAGATTCAAACAGAAAGTAAAACTCCTAATGGCACAGGGGAAGGAAGACAATGTCAACAAATCAGAAGGAAGAAACTTTTGAAGGGTAGAAAGAGAAGTTGGCAGGAGGCAAAAAGTTGCAGAGGGGAACCTAGGTGTTCAGGACAACACTGCATAAGTGACACTGCATGATAGGGACCACAGAGAAAAGCTCACAGGATTTGGTTAGAAAAAAAATGGCTTTTGTCCAGTTTGCTAAGCCAGCACCAACCCACAGCTCTGAAATGGAAGGAACTGTACTATCTGCTGAAGTACCAGAGTTCAGTAAATAACATCAGATACACCAAATTCATTGATAGGCATCTAACAGCATTACAAATCTGCCTCCCATAAAGTCATTTCATTCTAACAGGTAAAGTACAGATAGCGGCACTCAAATACCACTGTAGCTGGTATCTTAGCACCAAGTGCAGGCAAGCATGAAAGGGAATGTTTCAGCTTAGATGACCTTTGCCTCAAGATCTGCATGTTTGGTTGGACTATTTCAATCCACAGTTTAAGGACAGAAGTCTCCTGTGAACAGGTTTTTTTCTACAGGTCTATGAGATTCTCCTTTCAACTTCTATTCTTATTATTTGCATTACTGTAAGAACTGAGAATCAAACTATCAAGCTAAACACATGCTGGGACAGCATTCTAGCCAAGAGCTGAAAACCTTAATACAGCAATTACACAAGGAGTGGAAAGAAAAAGGTGATGAAATACATGTCAAGAGATGAAATAACTTGTTCAGGGCCCAGATCAAAAGAAGAGCCAGGGAAATAATTGTACAGCCTACAACTTACATGTCTATGCTACCTTCAGCTCCTAGACTGACGCCAGGAATAGCTCTAAAGAAATACAGAGCTGTACAGAGAAATTATGTGATTTTTTTTTTTCCTAATCTGGATCAGCCAGCCATATTGCTAATAATAATCATAATATTTTAAAGGAACTGAGACTAACTGCCTGTCGATTATAAATGTGAACTGCCCTCTCCTGGACAGAACTGGAACACTCAGGTATCTCATTAACCCAATTTCACATCTATGCACTTAAAAAAAATACACAGAAAACCATTAATACTGCTTTAAGTACCTGGAAATTCTTTGGGGGTGGACACTGAATGTTCCAGATAGCATCCAAAGTTACGCGTGTCTCCACGTGAAACCCAATGTCAGGTCTTGTGTTCTCTCTAATCTGATCCAAGGCATTGCAGGCCACAGTAATACATAATAATGGCTTTTGAGCTATAAACTTCAAATAAGAGATGGGCTATCACAGAATCAAGACTTACTGAAGTCTGAAACAGCAACAACCTCATCCTGACCCCACACTCCCCAACACAAACCCCAGCCAAAACCACCCACTGCTGACACTTCTACCAGAATGGGGGGACAAAAAGTTGGGGAAAACATTTCTGCAGAACACCTACATTCCCTTTGTTTTCCCAATAGCAATTTGGCACAAAACCAGTAAGACCACGCAAAAGATATTCAGAAGCACTCTGCAACAAGGCCAAATCCAGCAAGCTGCTGACTAAGTACCTCCCACAAGGTGCTGAGTGCCCCTGACTCCTGCTTGAAGTTATATCGCAGAAGCCTTGACACATTCGGACGCGTGGAGGACACCCATTATTTTAGCCATTTGAAAGGAAGCCTGATTGATATAAGACACCCACAGGGGCAGTAGGAGATGGCTGCAGTCTGCACAGTGACATAGGAAGGTCAGAGGGAGGTAGAGAGACTACGCTATGTCAGATTTAAAAAATAAATACCCCCTCCCCCTCCTAGAGCTTTGGAAATGACCTACATATCATTTTGTCAGTGTCTGTGGTGGTATGGGCCAACACAATAGTTGTGACAACAGCCCTGAGTGGGACCGAGCAGAGGGGGGATGCAAACGCACAACAGAGACAGCTTGTTTCTTCCAATATATGTTTCTTGAGTTTGCAGCAGCTAAACGCTGTACTTGGGGCCACAATAACAGCTTTCTTTTTGCTACATTTTAAAAATATTAAGCAGCTTCCATCAATTAAGAAGTGGGGTTTTTTAACACACAAATACCCTATTAGACCCTATTAGGACCATACAGTTCACCAGATGTATGGAGTGAAAGAAGCATTGCATTCCACTAGTTAGTAAACATACATAAAGACATATTTTTCACCGTGGTTTAAGAGAGTGAGGACGGGTAAATTACAGAAGCAATCCTATAATATACATTTTCTGCCTAGAAAACCTAGTTTCAGAGTCAGTATTTGTAGAAATGTAAGTACTGAAACTGCACTTTAGTTGTCAGTAAATTCATTATCACATTAACTAGGTCTAAATTATTAAACCTTAATGATGTAGGTTCTCAAAATGTGTTGGGCTTTATTTTCCCACACAGAATCAATGTTAAACATTAGCAGTATAAATTAAGTAATACTTTACCATAGCATGCTGCTGCTTTGAATTGAGTTACCCCAGGAAGATGTATATTCATGGCTACAGGCTCTCTTTGGCCTCCTAGCGAGGATGATATAGTTTATTGTAACAAATGAGCAGTCGACCTGTAATGACTTAAATGATGTATACATTTTTCCCAGTGAAAATGTACCAGTGAGGACCTTTCTGCTTAAGGGAATGAGAAGAAAACAGGAGCGTGTACTATAAACATAATTTCCATGAAAGCCTGGGGGAGCATCTCCCTTTACACAGTTTAGAAGCACGGCGCATATCACAAAACATTTTAGGATAGTTAAATTAATAGAATATAGACTCAGGCAAATTTGAGAAAGATAATTTTTTAAAAACAGTATTTTGGCTTTAATTCTGTGCTGCTTTTTTTTGCAGCCTTCAATCTGAACTGCGTAAAAGACAAGTTAAGAGACTATACAGTCATTATCTTGATACAACGTATGGGTCCTTAAAAGAGAAAAGTATTTATATTGCAAAGTCATCATAACTATTGTCACATATTATTGCTGGGCTTCAATTTCTTCTGTTGCTATTTCTTTTACTCACCCAGAGGGCTTTTAAATTGCAATGAGCAGTTTATCTGATAGTCTAAAGGTTACAGCAGTCCACATTTTCCAGTGATATTTGAATTTGAGAAAGCAAGGTAAAATATACTTCTTATATTGCTTTTCTGGGATGCCTAAAATTGGACTGAATAGCCACGGACACTAACTTGTCAAAGTCATCAACAACTATCACCAGCACACACTAACAGGCTGAGAAGAACAAATTAAAGACTGTGATAATCCAGGCCATTTGCCACAGATCCCTTGACTGAGCTGCCATACCCAGAGACTATCTCACCTCATTCGGAAGTGCAAAATGAATGCTGATCCTGCCCAGATACAGAATCAGAGACTACTGAACCGAAAAAAAGGTATGTGATAAACCTAGAGGTGAGAGACTGCACAGTCAGTGTGTCAGAGAGCCGCTTTCTCTTCCATGGTTTAAAATACTGGGAGGTAAAAGAAATATTTCTTCTATCATGAGGTATAAAAGACAAGCTACCAGAGATAGATAATAAAAACTTGGGCCTGACCCAGGACACAGAGAGGAGAAAGGAGACAACAAACTTATTAATGTTAGCTGCGTGGTACATTCCCATATGTGGCATGTGGAGATTGACATCTTCTGACAGTACCTAAGTGATCCAACCTTTTTTCATGTTTTGGTAATAATGACCCCAAATTACTTTTCCCAGCAAAATCTTGCTAAACCACATCAATCAACACAGAAAAGGCAGTTTATCTCCTACATCCTTTTCCAGGTGAAGAATAACTGGATACATGGGCCAAGTTCCATCCCCGTTCCATTCAAGAACAGGATCACCAATGTCAGTTGGACCAAGTCTAGGCATAAAGAAGATCACACCACAACTTCACAGTAACACATGGTGCTCTTCTCTCCTGTTGGGATTGCACGTGGCATGGACCTTTGTATATAAGACTGGTATTCTTAACTGCATTGGAAAAGATGCACTCCAGCCTTTGTTGGAGAGTAAAACACTGTCAACGCAATGCAGCAACTCAGGCATTCACACGGTGGTTTAAGTCAGAAGAAACACACACACACACACAAAAAAATCGAAAATCAAAACCGAAACCCAGGAAGGTTAGCCTGGGAAGGCTTAAAGAAGGTGAAACTATGTTTTTAGCTACTAATCTAAAACATTTTAACTTCTGTAAAAACTTCATTTACATTCTCAAAAGCTGAAATTACTTAGAGATAGTCAATATTTCACAAATGTGAATCAATGCCTTCAGTCATTTCACTCTTTCCATTTCCCTTTTTCTATCCATTCTCAAACCTACAAACACATCTGATACTTAGAAGCAGGGATGAGACTTCGACATTAGGTATTATCAACATTAGATAACTGATAACATGAAAAAAGCCTCCAAACCAATCAACCACCCAACAAAAATGTTACTGTGTCACTGGTGAGTTTTTACCTCTCATACTTCAGATTTCCCAACACGTAAAACTTCAGATTCACCTCGTGCTTTGTAACATGTTCATCCTGACCAGAGACCCATTTTACACATTTTACTGGTCTAAAGGTAAGCAATTCCTAGAAAGCAAAGAGTGAAACATAAACTAGTCTCAACAGTCTTATCCTGCCTGCAATAAAAGATCACACTTTATGGTATCCCCAGCTGGCTTCCAAAGACAGAGATTTATGAGTTTCTTTTGAAAAGCTGGGTAAGCAAAGGATGCTGACTTATGACAGGAGGAGCATTAACGCTCAAAATTAAGGTTTCTGCCAACATCCTGACATGGTACTGTACCAAACATTGCTGGTACATATCAAGTATGTCCAGAAATGCTTCCAGAATACTGTTTGTTCACCTCTTTATGCTATCTCCTAAAAATTACCATTCATAGTAGTTTCAGCTTGAGCTGAGTGCTTTCTCATTCACGTGTCATCAGAAATGGTTTCAAGTCAAAGGCTGCTTTCAGTAACACCTGTCCTAAAGAAATTGGCTTAATGGAATTACGAATCGATCTACTTCTACATTAAAATACTTACTCAAAAAGAAAAGAAAGTTGTACGGTGCTTTAAGAGCCTTCTACTAACAACTAATGTATGCTGTACTAAAATATACTGTTTGTGCTGTAGAAACCACCACAGTAGTAATTGTGGTCAGTAAGACACAAAACAAAACTGGACCTGGATTTCCATTTAAATAGTATGCTTATAGCTGGAATTATTTGTATTTATGCATTTCCTCTTGGGTTCCATTCCTGACACAGGGGATTTTTAGCTTCTGTAATCCTATTGCAGCATTTTTATACAACTGCAATTCAGTTGCATAAAAGGTATAAAAGTTGCATATAGGTATACTCTATAGTTTAGAGCACATTTCTTCCCCGGGGGAATGAGTTTTCCATTCATGGAACTTTAAGTACATAGAGTGCTATTGCCAGCAAAGTAGCAACAAAGACCTTCCTTGACTCCTCCTTTGATACTTCTCAGTGGTTAAAACAGGGGTCTCGATTCTATCTGTTCCACCGGTGTACTTAACTCAGAAAATGCAACAAATTGCTTCCCTGCTCCTTCTATCTGAATACTATTTGGAAGATATCAAAAAGGGTCTGTTTCCAGTTTTGTATTAAAACTACTCCATCAGGACCAGCATCAAGACCGGTAACGGAAGAATGGGGCTGGGCACCTCTTCACTGGTTTTAGGTACAATGTCAACGTAACAATGGCATGACTGGATCAGGAGGTGTAATTTGCCATCTGTTTACACAATCTCTCATAAATAGCAGCTTTTTGTGTGTGTTTCATATAAAAAGGAATTAACGTGAAGAATGAAAAAGGGGTTTAATCTATCTGTAAAGAACTCCAAAGGCTCCAAAAATTCCTCATGGTGAGGCCGCATCTGGACAGAGAATGCACTTGTGGACCATTGAGAAGGGTAAATTCAGAGTAACCAAAAACTAAACATGCCAGATATTAGGCCACGGATCTCTAGCACTACCATTGTCCCCATGTCACCTCTTCCAGAAAAATTAAACAATAAGTCCAAATTCAAATAATTTACATGTGATAATATTCTTTATTTCTGTAATAGCCATCTCTCAGGGCCTCCAGAAAAAAAAAACAANNNNCAACCCCAAAACAGGATCCTTTTTTTCTATGCAAACAAAACCAGAGTGTATTGATACCAACCCACTGACAATTTTATGAAGGAAACAGGAAACAGTGGGCTCAGAAAAGGGTACTCCAGAAACATCAAGGCAAGCACAGTAAGAGGCTGCAGTCACTGCAGACTGACCACCCCACCAGTAGGTGCCCCAGGGAATGGGACAACGACAGGGGGAGAGTGAAACGTCCTAGACGTTTTTTAACAGACCTTTCATTATGTGGCTATAGGGTAAGTTCCAGATCTCAACATAAGATGAAGAAAATATAAACCTATTAACATTGTCATAACTACTGGTTTCTACTCCGAACCTCACATTTAGCACGGCAAGGTGCCGTGCTAAACTGTAGCAGGTTTTTAGGTTACTCCAAGCCAAGCAGAATCTCATTAGGGACCTCTTCAAAGATCAGCTCCTCTGAAAGCAAAACGGAATTATCCTGCATGTTCCGGCTACTCGCAGCAGCACCTTTACATTATGTATGGCTCTCAATTGCTCTTAGTGGGAGCAAATTGCAGAGCACACTATTAGGTATTTTCACTTTTATGCAAAGGATGGGAATTTATTGCTGGTTTTATGCTAACACATTGGTGTTCTGAGTATTTATAACATATTGTTGCATTTGTTATTAAGAGAGTAGTGTACCGGGGAGGGAGAATGAATCAATAAAACTCTCTCACATCTGCATTTATAGTATTTAAAAACAAGATGGAACACACAGAGTCCACAGGTTTACTTGGAGAGATGTGTTTCCAGAGCAATATCATCATTCCACCTTGGGTTGGGGGGAAGTTGGACTACTGGTATTGTTGGAATGTAATGGAGGGGATTAAAAACAAAGACCCCAGATTCTGTCCCATATCACAATACACTATGGGTCAATTTTTAAGAGCATTTTACTGCCTAAATACTGTACTTCATGGGATTCCAAAGGAGCTTCACCCTCAACCACCCTGAACTTCTTTCTGCTCATGAAATAAAAGTAGCTTCATCAAAGACAGAGGAAGTTGGAGGACCTCTAAGAGACAATACGTTTCAATCAGGTCTAATACAAGACCTCAGCAGGTGCAGGACATGATTCTTAAGCAACCTGTGTCAGAACGATGGCTATGGGAGCATTTAAGTGGAGAGAAGGATGCATGAACATCCTGTTCTGACTAGCTCTGAATTTCCCCAATTTCCACACCAAACTTCCCTCTTTTTAACCTGCAGGGGTCTTGCAATACCTGTGCTCCATGTGTCCTGATAATGCCAGAGTTGGGGTTTGCGTGTTCCAGTAACATCACTCCATCAACAGGACAGAGACCGCTGCCTGCACATCCTGCTGGGCTGCCTATCCTCACATTTCCTACCAAAACGCCACACATTCCTCCCACACACAGTATTCACATCCACTCTTTCTACATTCTGGCAAGGCAGGACAGCAACATACATTCCATGCTCTTTACAGGTTTCCAGCCCCTATTGGGAGAGGGGCTCAGCAACCACAAGTGGCAGAATCTGCCAAAAGCATTGTTCACAAATTCTCACCATCAACCACCTGGGTGCATGAAGGATTCTTTCATATTCTACCTAAAGGCACTTTGACGGATGAAAAGTTTGTAGGTTGGGCAGAGAGCTGAGGAAAAAGAGAAGGAAAAGACATTATCATATTCTGCCTCTACCCAAGTAATAGACTATTACAATGCCCCTGTCATTGTGTCTGGTTCCTTCTTCATCTCTCAACTTCTTACTCTGCACAAAAGCTTATTTCTGGATTTGGCCCTCCCATTTCTCTAATTCCTTGCAAAAGACTTTTTTCAAAACCTCTGCCCCTGTTCACTCTTCTCTGCCCACCCTGCCACATCATGTTGGCTCTATTTCTAAAAGAGGTATATTAACATGTTTTATTTCAGATGCATAGGGAAATTTTAAACTCATGCACCTGCTGAAGTGAACCTGTTCTAAGGACTTCAATTAGTCTGCAAGAATTGGTGATGCAAATAATAATAATAATATTTACTGACAATTAGCAAAAGCAGCATATGATACCAAGAAAGCACACTTGTGTCTAACTGGTTGTAAAGGGTCTAATTTATATAGTTTTAGCCACGAAGGTGTTGGTAGAAGTCAACAGCTCCAGACCTGAAAACCTGAGAAGATGGGTGTATCACAATAACCAATGATTCAATCCCTTTGATTAGACAAATTTGTATTTTTGGGCATGGTGGCAATCAGAGCGTATGTCACAGCCAGCTCCCTGAGAGACACTTCCCTTAGTGCCATTCTTTTGGCATGGAGATGTATCACTTCCTGAGGGTGCCAGATTGGTTTCAGGCATTTGTGGATGGAAACACTAAACTATGCAGATAAATTTCAAAAGATGAATGAGTATCTACACTCCAATATAATTTATATGCAATAATACATGTTATTTATACACTCTGAAGGTTGTGTGAGCCAAAACATCACCATTTTGTCTATTTTCCGAATATATAAATAAGACATAGGACTGTAGAGAAATTATATTGGAGTGCAAAGGCTCATTTATCTCTTGAAATTTACTTGCATACCCTTTACACTAGGAAAAATGACACCATCCAGAATTTACACAGAAATAAAATCAGTCAGATGAAAGAATCTATATAAAGTGTTATGGTAGTACACTCAAATTAAGTAAATTCAGTCTTTTTCACTTTCATTATAAACTATGAACAGTTTAAACTATCCATACGTAGAAAAAATGACACAAATGCAGGTCAAGCTAACTGAAAACCAAGAAGAGCTCTTGCAAGGAGAACCAAATTTTACTTTCTCTTACACCAAGGTAACACCCACGAGTTGAAAGTTATTATTCCAGCTTCGCAAAGATCACAGTGACAGCATAATTTGTTCTAAGGGAAGGAACACTTGCTCAGGTTTTAAGAATCTTCAAAAACTCTCACACGTGTAAATTGAAATACCGATCCTAATTCCATAGCTCATGCCCACTGTGTTTACCTAATTCCTGCTCACAAAGAACCTATGGAATATGCTTGTTACCAGTAATTACAAATTCATTCTTCTTAAGTCAACTGATTATAATTTACATCCTTCATTTACATCATTTGGAAGAAAATATTTCAAAAACACTTTCCCAGCCTGTTTTTATATCAACTTAAATTTTTCTTTAATATCTGATTGTGGAAGGTCAGATTCCTCTGTTCTCATCATAACCACAGCCCTGGTCCTTTTTACACAGCCACATCTTTCAATGCATCACCCACTAAGGTATCCATTTCATGTCCAGAGCAGATCCGCAGTTTTAATGACTCATGCAGGGTTATATCTTTCATAGCAGCTGAGAATCCACATCAAAACCTATCCTACAGCTATTCCTGCTTCTCCTTTCTGACTGTCTCCTGTGGATGAAACACACACATGCTGCTCTCATAAACTCATATTGAAACATCTCCTAAAGGCTTCCACATCTCTCAGGTTTTCTGTATTAAAAAAAAAAAAAAAAAAAAAAAGCAAGCATTTAATTACATCATTTAGAGAGTTCAGACTCTGTGACAAAACCACCAAAATACACATGTTGTCAGAAAACCTAATCCACAGCAACTGATGTTAAAGGAGACATTTCAGTCCAGGTATCAATAACTTAGCAAATAGTTATGCTTCATTCTCCCGAAACTGCTCTCTCCTAACACTTTTAACCTTTGTCACACCTGAACTTAACTGCACCATTACCTTTATTGCAGAAACAGCACTGGGATTTCTTGCTTTCATAAGCAAAGGTTTCCTAAGCTATTTGAAACTGAAAAAAATAAACCAAATCCCATATGAAAATGATATTTTTTTAGATTACTTTTCCATTTAAAAGTTAAAAAAAATAGGAAAACACTCTAAGTCAAAAAAGGAACCAAATCAAAGAACACCAAAGTACTTCCTAACCACGATTCTTCTTGCTATTTCCACCATACAGACATATTGAAGTTCTACACAAACCAAAGAATTGGAGAAAAATAAATCACAAGAACTGGAAAATTCTTTTTTCAGAGCAAACTTTAAAGGAATCAAACCCCTAGAATTTCAGTTTGCTGCTTCTGCTGTTACAAATATAGTTGCTGGTTATACTTTCTTCCACATGACGCAATCCTTTAGATACCAGTTCTGGTGTGGTTAGATAGAGTGCTGTATGCTGAAACTTCTACTGCAAACTGCACAAATAAATAACTGATGCTTAAGTGCACTGTGGGATGAAAGCTCTATAGATCTAGAAACATTTTTCATCCGCTCAGTTTTGCAGCACATACCTGTTTAAGGCCTTCTGGCAACATCGCATGCAGCCGCAGTCAGGGAGTTCCCAATCCACCAACCTACCCCTCTATCTTTCTTTTTCTGCAGATGCTATAATCTTTTTTTCTCTGCACACATTCCTAGTACCAAACAGCAGAACCAAAGCTTGATAAAGTGACAACTAAAGATAAAGCATTTCTTAAAATCCAAACAGCCAGAAGCAAACGTAACCACAATAATTCTATACCTCTGGTTGGAAGACAGTACATAAATACAGGAGTACCTCATTTAAACTACTGAATTGAGCTCAGTATCCAGGTCTGGGCCAGCTGTCTTCTGAGAATGATGATTTTTTTTTCCCCACAAGATGCAAAGAAAACCCATCTACAAGTTCACAACTAGTATTTTAAATGTTCCTTGTGCACCAGAACATTGGAAAAAATAAAAATAATGCATCTGATGCAGATTAAGTGATGACCTCTCTCACATGGTGCCATTTCTCATCTTGGACTGGGTGGTTCCTAACCCAGCTGCACCAGAACCAGCTCTGCTAACAGTTCCAGCAGGGAAATGCACACAGTGTCACATGTGCAGCCGCTAGCAATGTCTTCTCTTGGCTGACTGACCAGAGGAAGCCATAAAAATAGTTTTGACCCCAGAGAAGAAACGTGAAGATGGACACAAGATGGGCAGGAACTATGGTACCTGTTTTATAGAAATTGATAGAGTGAGATATCAAGACAGAGTTATATAGGGTCTCCTGGAAAACACAACCATGCCATGAAGAAACAAGCTGCTAAGAGTTCTCCTCTAGACCACTATGAGGCCATCCCACACTATCTGGTTCTGTTGGAAATATTCAAGCACTAAAGCCTCCTACAATTAATCAGTGAGAAGGAGAAAAAGACAAAATAGGTCTCAAAGGAATATCAGCTTCATAGATAACACTAGAGTAGATTTTAACTCTTGAATATGCCCCCTTGAAAAAAACTGCTCAGCTTCATGAGTGTTGTCCTCCCTAAGCTGAAAGAGGGCAGGTAACTGGCAGCAAACAACAAGGATATTCCAATCAGTACAAATGCATCACCCAGAGTCTCCTAGCTACAATCTGCTCAAGGCAGCATGGAAATAGCTTCATTCCTGCTCCTTCTCTGAACAAGTACACCCTTCTTTGGGCTAGGTATAAATTTAAATATCAATAAATTTAAAATGGAACTGCTTCTCTGGGTGCTTGCTGAGACACATCGGGCGACCTCTTGAATGTATCTTTCTAATACATGTCAAGACTGTAGCACGTTGTCCAACACTCCAACCAGGAATCTGTGGAATGGGACAGCCAAGGCTCCTGCTACACAGACAAACTATATTGAACAACCCAGGTAAGTGACAGCAGGTCAGACATATTTGGTTAGAACCAGAGATGGAAGGAAAGGGAAGCCCTTTTTAGCAAGATGAATTCACAGCGTGGTTTTTGCTCAGATATCTCATGAAAAGTGAGGACAGCAGAGCTGCAAAGATCATACTAACATTAACAAAGACTGTTTTTTCTTAATTGTTCTTTTTTAAATTCAGGGTGGGGGTTTTGTCTGGGGGTTTCTTGTCAGTTAGGTCTTACCCATGGAGAGGAGAGATGATGGAAATTGTATACAGCTCCTTTTAGAAATACACACCATTGCCAGTCCTTTTAGAAATTATCTCTATAGTTTTGCGATAGCTATGAAAAGATTATTGCCTGCATTTCAGTTAGGACGTTGAAAGCAGCAACAAGTGAGACTCCAATCTGGCAAAACCATCATTTTTATTATTGTATCATCTAGGGACTTCCAGTGTGGGAACACTAGGAGCGTACAGTCAGTATCGACTATCCCCCTAAGTGCTACCATTTAGATAAGCATGCACTTAAAAGATAATACATGCTGAATTGGATCAGTGACTTCTTGTCACTCTACTTCAGTCGCCCACACATGCCTTTGCCTCTAGTTTCCAAGCTGAGGGAGAGGATTACATGCTTAGCATGAAGACAAGAGTCCTTTCTCTGGAACAGTGCATGCACAGCTGAGCACCCACTGAGGCCACTGCAACATCGTGACCTCCAGGCTAGGCTACGAGACAGGTACATCTGTGGAAAGCTAGACTTAAACTAATCTAAGAACAGAGTTGTTTTAGCAGCACAGGGGCTAATTTACTCTGGTTTGCAAGCAGATTTCACATCCAATGTCAAGCTTAGCACTGTCATGATTAGGTTAGATGGCAGATGCTTCAGGTAGCTGCTTTGAAGCCAGTCAGTGCAAGTAGCTCTTCAGCAGCAGCTCTCAGACAGCCCTCCTACTCCAGCAGCACCTCACACCCCCGTACTTTGACAAGCACTTCACCGCAGAGAGGGGACATTGCCCAGGAGCTCCTGAGTGCACACTGAAGGAACGTGCTAATGAAATGACAGCTCAGATAGCCCAGTGGGTGGAAGATGAAGATCCACTGACCCAGCTTCCCCCAGGGAAGGTGCAGACAGAGCAGACAGCAGAGATGACGCTTCCAGCAGCCTATGACACCACTTCAGGACACATTCTGGCAGTCTTGGGTTCTTGTCATCCCTGCTCCCCATGCAGTCTGCCCTTTGCCAGGCCACAGCATCCCCAGTACAGCCCCAGCCTTGCCCACCATTCTCCACTGCACTGGTACCACCCATCCCCACCACCCTTTTCTCCTTTCCCAGTCACAACCCCAGCACCCAGCCCTCTCTTTGAGGATGCTTTCATTTGATTATAAACTCTTTCAGGCAAAGATGATCTTTTATTATGTGTTGGTACAGTGCCCAGAAAAATGGGGTTCTGATCTCAAGGCACTACTGTAATACAAATAACAATAATTCACTACTACCAGCCTTCAGTAACTCCAGGAGTTGCACTGGGAGATGGTGAGTCATGCTAACATGCCTTTCTACAGCATAGAAATAAATCATTTTTGCACATTCCAGTATTTTGGGTAGAGGGAGGAAGGAAATGCAAAATGAATCTAAACCACATTTGATTCCTTAAATTTATAATAAATCCACATGATTTACCAGAACATAAAATTCTCACATGCAGAGTCAAGGACAATATTCTATTCATGTGCAAGAGTCATTTATTCATTTATAATTAGATAAAATGAACTGCAATTCTTTAAGAAAAAAATTTGCATGTGGCAACAGTAATGTATTACGGAAGGGTGGCACTTTGTTACATCCATTTGTTAGTCAGGACACTGGAGCCGCAATTTAATAGACAAGAAATAAGTACAGTAGAGGAAGGAAAAAAATTAAATTCCGCGTGATCAGCAAGGTTTCTAACAATCGCTAGCCAACTGAAGTGGGTGCCATATCTATAAGTCATTTTGTTTTATAGGCCATTAGGATCTCCTGAGAGAGGCTGCATGGAGACCGCTGCTTTTTGTTGAAATTAAAATGTCAGAGAAAAAGAAATAGAACAAAACAGGGAATCTGCAATTAATTACAAGGCCATAAAAATTCAATAATCAGGAGGCAGTGCTGCTGTAGGCACAGCGGTATCTGATTCAGGCTAACAGGAATGGAATACATTAATCTTTTCAAATTAGTTTTTTAATCTGACGGGGATATATAGTGACGTGTTCTTTTACTGTTTGAGCAGAGCTGCTGTCTAATATATAATGCTGAGTGTCTGGAATTAGGACATCTATAGCCATTCTGTGACTACAACATTTTCACGGCATTTATTCAACCCTATCTGTACACCTGTCCTACAGCAATCAGGTAAAACACGTTCAAAGTTCACATCCTAGATCCTGCTTATGAAAAAGAATTAAAATGCTGGGATTAAGACAAAACAGCAGGTCCCCAAACAAGCTTGGCACAAGGCTTCTTAAAATGGCAGGCTGCTCTTCAGGGTATATATCACTAGGCTTTGAAACTGGGTTCTCTTTCCTTGTCTACCTGGAGTACTTTTTTTCCCCAAAGGTGACCTGCAAAATGTCTGTCTTCATGCTTCTACCTTTACGGCTTCACTCTGAAGCATGTAAAGAGTTTCATAGATCAGGAGAATTTCTAATTTTTCCATTTAATTATCAATAACATCCTTCAGACCTAAGCTTCTCCCGGCAAATGTTCACCACTCTTCCTGGCAGCCCCTTTAGGCAGCCCAAATGCACGCTGCAAGTTTTTACATGTTACTTAAACACTAGGAGATGGATGAGTGCTTACCAGACAGCAGTTACCTAGAGCATGCGTTCGGCCTCAGAGCTAGAGGGATATACAAAGACTACTTGACATTGCTCTTTGTTTCAGAAAAAGACTTTCCTCTCCTTTGCCAGGCTCTATCCTATAATTCTACTGAAGTTACGCTCATTACATGGTCCCTCATTACTGGATGGGGTCAGCAGAGAGATTTTCCTATTGAATGAAAGCCCAGGAGCCTGTTCCCTCTTTCTCCACCTGCCCAAATATCTCTCTCTTTTAGAAATTACATAAAACAACCTGAAAGACTATTTCTACATCTTCTTTCATGTGATACATGAGGAAAAAGGCAAACACCTCTTTTTGACTTATTCAAAGACCACTGCGTGTTATACAAGAAGAGTCTTTTTACAAAGACCCACACTTTAACTCCACAGTATTGAAAACAGCAATATGACTATCAAAGCCTACTAGCTCAAAACTTTCCTGTTGGTGAATAAAATCATTGCCAACCTGTATGTCCTGGGTGCACTGGGCACACTCATTTTGCTTTATTTGAGGTTTCAATCCTGTAGGCATACATCCCAAAAGAAAGCAAAAAACACATCTCCCCAGGTGAACACTGAATGTCTATGCTCAGGTTTGAATTAAGACTTTACACCTCTGGCTAATTCCATTTTTAGTTTACAGATATTTTATTATTTTTTTTCAATCAAATTCCAGTGCACTCACTTGAAAAGCCATTTTTCAGTTCTTTACAGTGCCTGGATGTAGAGTAACATCATTTATGCATTCATTGCTTTTTCCTGCAAGGCAGAATAAATGGGCATGGATGTATCCTTTTCATGGATCCTTCAAAAGTATAAATAATATGTTGGTGCAGTGATAGATGAAAGAAAGGGAGAGAGAGCAAGTAAGCAAGACCTAATACTTTGAGACAGGCTTTGCAGGTTAAAAGAAATAGTAACTCCTTTTAGGAAACACATGCCAAGCACGGGAAAGGACATGAAAAGCTTCCTGCAATAGGCATCTATCATTTTCTATACATCATTTTTCTTTTAAATCATGATGACAGCGGAACTCTACCTTATGCAGTTAGTTTATCTAACACCCTTTTGCTGTAAGTGCATTCCTCATAGGTATGCACAGCAGCACATCCATACTCAATGACAACAGAGGGGACAAACTTACCTCCATTGAGGTCAACTATTATCAATATTTCTGAGGCAAGAATCTCCCCTTAGATCTCCAGAGTAAATTGATCTGTCCTCACTCTTTACAATCCCTTGATCTTTAAAAACCAAACACGCCTAAATAGTTTTGATGCAAGATAACTACATTATCTCATTATAATTTTTCATATGAAATTCCTCTCATGAGAACAGGTCCCACCAAGATGTGATTTTCCAACTACAAAAGCCACGTGTAGTGATAATATATGTTACATCAGCTTAGACAGGGAAGAGAAGAGCACTGTACATGACAGAAACTTCAGGGGAAGTTCAGCCAGATGTAATTTCAAGACTTATGGTCCAGGCACCATGCCACGGTTCTCACCTTTATTAGCCTTACGTTCCCTTACATGAAATATCATGTACTGAGCAGGCCAGGGAGAATTAACTCTCTTTTCACTCATCCTAAGTGTGGCCTTGTCAGGTGAGAGGTAAAACCAGAAGTAGGAAAATTGCCTTAAAATGAATACATTAAAACATTTCCCTTTTCGTAAAGCATTATGACTGTACTGAATAGTGTATTATTTCCATAAATGTTAATGGTTCAAAACTATTTGTAGTATCTTCACTGCAAGTTGCTCACCACAAGTGTTGAATACTTAGAACAAGTTAGATCTCCGCACTCACACAGTTTACTTTTCAATCATAATTAGTCAAGCATAAGCAATTGGAATGATACTAAAAATGTCATTTTTCCAAATTTAAAATGCTTCTATATATGCTACTACAGCTGTCTCAAAAATAAAGGGTGCACACAGATTTATCACAGAAGATGTTTGAATACAATACAAATCATTTAGTCCAAAAAAATGAAAGAGAACTTTTAAAAGACCCCCAACCTTTTTGCATCATTGTCTAGCTCTGCTTGAGATAGCATGACTTTGTCTACACCAGATCCTGACAATTTTGAGCAGTTTCACATCTGCACAGTTCTATTTGGAGTCAGCAACAGTAGCAGCACAAAAAGATAGGCCAGTAGCATTTAAACAGTGGAAACATCTGGCTCTAGAGCAAATAAACCTGGAGACAGGTTGTAAGCTGTGCCGGTATCCCCACAACTCTGCTACTACTGGTGAGGTTTCATCAGTGAGAGCAACTGGGAGGTTTTAAAGTATAGCTGACAAACAGCACTCACAGGAAAGCATAGGACAGTTTCCTTGACTCTTTTTCCTTCTGTCCAGACTCTGAGGATAAACAGATGTCTCTTGAAACATGTCCTGTTGGCAAGAGACAGCAGCCTTAAATTCATTTAGGACAATGACACACTACAGTGTAAATATTCATTGTGACTTATGGGGAAATTAACCATGCGACTCTGATTAGCAATAATAAAGAGACAGACAGCCAATATCTACAACTCACAATGAATATTAAATATACACCATCTTTTATTGTAGCTCCTATACGTTAACAGGAAAAAACACATCCTAAAAACTGCCAGAAAGGGAGAAAATAATACTTCGTAGTTATCTTGCATTCTCTTCAACTGAGAAAGAAAATACTGAGTGTTTAAACCTTGCCGTTTCCATAAGACTTATTGTATTTATATACAGACGGTAACCTGAACCATCTGTTACATCAGAAAAAAACAAACAACTATGAGTTTGGAAGTCTAGGCAGTCTCCCAACTTTAAGATATATATTCCTGGTGTTACATGTATATATATATATATATGTATATATTTTATACATGTGTTCATAGTAAGATATCAAAAATAAGATATTATTACAAGTTGATGGGACAATAAAGTATTGAAACTATGCTTAGGCAACCTGGAAGCCATCTACAACAAACCTTCATCAATGGATGGAAGAAGAGCAGTGTATTTTGTTTCTTGACTTTTGCAAGACTTCTGACACTGTGTGCCATAACATCCTTACAGAAAAACTGAAGGAGGGCTAAGTAAAATCAAATCTGGCTGAACTGCCAAGCTCAAAGGGTTGTGGTCAGTCCATGAAGTCCAGGGGGAGACCAGTCACTGCTGGTGTAACCCCAGAGGGTGATATTGCCACTGGTACTGTCTAGCATCTTCACTACTGACCTGGATGACAGGAAAAAATACACCGTCTGCAAGTTTGCAGATGATAAACTGAGAGGAGTGGTTGACACGTGAGATCATCATGCTGCCATTCAGAAGGACCTTGACAGGCTGAAGAAACTGGTCAATGAGAATCATATCATGTTCAACAAAGGCAGATGGGAAGTCCTGCACCTGGGTAAGAATAATCCCACGAACCATGATGGTCAGGGGGTTGATTGGCTGGAAAGTAGCTTTAGAAAAATGGACCCCAGATCATCCTGTTGGCAGACAACAAATTGACCACAAGCCAGCAATCTGTCCTTGCAGCAGAGAAGGCCAGCAGCACCCTGGGCTGTGTTAGGAAGATGATTATCAGCAGATCAAGGGAGGTGATAATTGTCCTATGCTCAACACTGGTGAGACATCTGGAGTGCTATGCCCAGTGCCAGAAAATCCAAAACAACATTGACAGATTAAAGCAAGTCCAGCAAAAGGCCACAAAGGCTATTACAGGACTGGAAAACCTGTCATACAAGGAAAGCCTGAGAAAACTGGGAACGTTCAGCCTAGAGAAGAGGGGGCTCAGGGATCTCATACATGGGTATAAATACATGATAGATGTGAGAAAAGATGATAGAGCCAGATTCCACAGTATCCAGTGAAAGGACAAGAGACGGCAGGCACAAACTGAGACACAGTACATTCCATTTAACCGTTTAAAAAACCCTCTTTACTATAAGGGTAATTAAACATCAAAAAAAAAGGCTGTGTAAAGATGTCGTGAACTCTATCCTTGGAGTTACTCACAATCTGACTGGACATGATCCTGAGCAACATGCTCTAGCTGACCATGGTTTAAGCAGGGAGATCCTTTCTAACTTCAACTACTTTGGGTTTCCATGAATAATTCTCAGTACGTACATAAGAATGACTATTTGCACTCTGATATCCAACACAGGGAGCAGCCATGATTGCAAGATAAGCATTAATGTGTACACACTGGGAGATCGGGAGGCGAAACAGGGGGGAGGGAAATGAAAGTCTCTCTCCAAGACACTGCTCAGCTTCTCTTCAAAAATTATACATCTAATAAATCAGTTCTCTGCTCCGATAGCCCCACAGAGCCATGAACAGGCAGAAAATTGTCTTTCCTCAGCATCCTGTGGGGTATGAAGACATATACTTTAGTCTCCAGTCTATTAACAATATGGATTCCATTCCAGCATTCCCTGGACATTCAAGTAACTGGAAAATGCATTGCATATTCTGGACATGCATCTGCATCAAAAGAGCAGTTAATTCTCACCATATACCTACCTCTACGTAATGCCTCCTACATAAGTTCTCATTTTTACATAATAGTAACAAAAAATTGTTTTTAATACACACAGTCTCACTTACTCATTTGATGTGCCACCATCAAATCTTTTAGTAGACACATGGAAGAATGAACAGTGGGTGACAATGAAAGCTAAGCAGGCCAAAAGTCAGGCTTTGCAAATCTTTGGGGAAAAGAGAAGGGGAATAGCAGTGAAAACAGAACTCAGACCTGCTCAGATAGGAAGAAACAGACAGAAAAGCAACTGAAAGAAACCCAACTCATGTGAATTATGCAGAAAGGCCACTTATACACACACTGTATAAAAATACACTGGATTTCCCAATGCTCTCATGTTCTGGGCATCCAGCAGAAGCCTGCAGAACTAAGGAACCTCAAAATCCCACTACTGAGGCATGGGGCAGGACAAAACAAAACAACAACAAAACAAAACAAAAAACCCAAAAAATAAATAAAAAAAATGACTCGAACAAATGTTGGGCAAAAAGTAACCATCTCAAGGCACTGAATGAGAACATGAGATAGGCAAGATCAGCCCCATGAGAAAAGCAGGACTGATCTAAGGATGGGAAGAAAAGGAATAAAGGGAGAGAGTGCTCCAGCACCTGAATGACTCTCAGAAGCCAGCTCTGCCCAGCAAAGCAGTCATTAAGTGTCATTTTGACACTTTGATCAAATCCAGAAACGTTGTAAAAAAACATTTGCTTCAACGTACCGAAAATTAATTTAAAATGCAGCCCATGTTTTGGCATCTCATATTGACACAGTATGCCCTGTCTATCTGTTTTACTCTCACATGTGCAATAGCAACACCAACCTTTCAACAATACACCAAAATAACAGATGGCACAGGAAATAGAAGCCAAAAATGAAACATGGGACCTCACTCTGACTGGCTCATGGTGTCACAAGATGGAGCAGTAAATGTACAACATTTATAAAAAAAAAAAAAAAAGAAAAAAGAAAAAGAAAAAAAAAAGATTTGGCTGTGTGAGCCAGGAGACTTGATGATTTAACAGAAAGCTTGTGACTAATGCATTGTCCTTTGAGCCTTTTCTAGGCTACCACTAAATCTTCAGAGTCTCAGACTCCAAAAGATTCTCAAGACACCTTGGCTGCCATTCTCCACCCCCACCACTTCTTAAGTTTGATGTGCAACACCCTCCAGAAAGCTGCTGAGAATTACACCAATCACTGCGATAGCACTGTGAGCCCAGAACTGCCAGTGATAAAACATTCCCAACTGTAAAGAACTGACAATCACGTTGGCAAAGTGAAAGCTCTGGGTCCTAGGCATCTTCTTCATAGGTGTCCGTGGTTTGGCTGGAAGCACTCACGAGAGAGTATGAATTAAGTGATACAAATGCTTTAAATTAAATTTTTATGCCTAGAACCTGAACAAGTCCCCTGCATGCCTCATTATTTAGCCATTTGTGCCAAATCTTAAAAAAACCAAAAAAAGATATCCCTTGTGCATTTCATAGCCTCTCTCTTTTGGCTCCGGTAGTAGAGAAGGAAGATGTTTCAATTCAATGGTCTCGGATCAACAACCCACCACTTCTTTGTAGCATTACCTTGATGCTATATACCTATAAAAACTGAAGGAAAAATTGCATCAGTCTTACATGACACAGCATAGTGATTCAGGACTCCAACCACAACATACATATTTTCCTAAAGGGCAATGTAGCATTCATAAGAATGAATTTAAATGACTTCAAATGTAAAGAGGTAGGAAGGATAAAGGCAGTGTTTCTCTGCTTCTCAAACCGGTAAGCCTGCTTTGTCAGGCAAGCCAAATTGTTAAGATTGCCCTAACTCTAGCAGTAAAGCTAAGAGTAAAAAGTATAGCCATGAAAATGCTCCTACACGTGCAAAATTTATCTGCGTGTTCCAAGAAACTGACCAGAATATTTGGCAAGTAGAAGTAATGAAGCAAGATTTTCTTTGTACTAAGCTGAAATCAAATTTTCAGTGCTTCAAGAACCTCAGATGTCTTTCAAAAGCTACCACTTCCTCAACTAATAACAGCAAACTGCCTACTGAGAGACAGCACACTTTGATATAAAACCTCTAAGAATCAAGGGAACTGGGTTCAATTCTCAGTTTAGCCACACTCTGCAGCCTAGGCTCTGGGAAAATCGCTTAGCATACCTGCACTGCAATTCTCCATTTGGAAGAAAAGATATTATTTTCCTTTGCTGTGCACGTCAAATGGCTGAACATCCACTGGTGACTTTGCCACTTAAAGACCAACATGAGTCACGTATGTGTTTACATACAGGAGGAAAAAGCTATAATATTCACACTGGGATTCAATTTACTCCTAGATTTTGCAGTTATTAATTGTCAATCTTCATACTGTTGAATTCTATTGGCAGAAATGGTCAAAGAAAATTTCTTACATTATTCATTGCAGAAGTACCCACAGGGCTTCACAAATCGCATGCCCCTCTACTCAGTAACTCTTTTTGCATTTCTGATCCACAAGTCAAACATGCATTATTAAAGCAAATACGTCTGAGTAGCAAATAAAAAACAAGGAACTGATGAGGATCTGCAGGTATAGACCATAAATACAGTGAGATGGATCCAAATCACGTTAGTCATTAAGATTCATTTTCACAGTTTCCCGCTCCTTCCAAATGATGGTCATCATGAAGATAACCTGTTATGTCTGTGGTGTAACTACAGCTCACTTTCACCAGTGTTAGCTTCAGAGTGCCTCATTAACAGTACAATGCTAGTAAATTAAGAGACTAGAGGGACTGATTTATAGGGAAAGATTAAGACTCCAGTATAAATAACTTGGTTTACTGAAGATTAAGGGGGAAGGTGGGAGCGGTGAACACGATTAGGGTCTACAAACATCTGATGGGTATAAACATCATAAAGCCAGAAGAATTATTTAGGTTCAGTAAAACCTAGTGTATGAAGGAGGAACGAAATTAAATGAACATTTAAGCATCACAGGGAAGCTTCCAGAGTGCAAATCTGACTGGCTGCTGGAAGGCTCTGGCCGGTGCAACCCTTGGTAACTCACACGGGGAGGAGGAGGCTGGACTCAGAGCAGGCACCAAACCATCGCTAGATACACACCACATTTCTCTGTCTATCTGGGTCTATACCCGGCGAGCTTAAACCCTCAACACAGGCACTCGCAGCCACCGTTATAAGAACTCTACAAGCACCTTATTTTTTGTCCAGTCACTCCTACATTATTCCCCCACTAGCTTCCCATGGAGAAGCAAGCCTCATCATGTGAGGTGTTTAGAAATAGATTGGACAAGCATTAGAAACTGTTCTGCAGGGGACTGGCCCCAGGGGACAGATTAGATGACCTCATGTGATGGGGTTTTTTTCTTCTCTCTAATTTATGCAGTCTGATGAATACTCAGCTTTTACTGAAGGTTCATCAGGGGTGCAATGATTGCAATAATCATGATTTGATACAACAGTTTTCTTCCAAATTAGATGGCTAATACAGTCCCTGTCTCATTCCTGCCTTCCTTCCCCCATCTCTAATTAACTCCTCTGTGCAGTGGCTCAGGAATGCATGTAATCCCTCCTGGAAGGGTTTTTTCCTAATCCTCCATGACAGGACTCACAGTGTGCTGATATGGACTCCAAAGACAGATGACTTGGTGCAACTAGAGAAGCATGCAGCAGACTTGCTACAAAACCTACCACATTCTACTCCATAGGGACTATGAGTCCGGGACAACTACCTTTTTTGGTTCTTTTTAAAACACTAACACCCAATTGATTTCTGAGTTCACTAAAGAAACAGATCAGGAACCATCCAGTTGTGTAACTTTAACAACAGGCAGGTGGAGAACATTAAAGCTGAAGTACTTTGAGGGGTCATCATCTGAACTGCCGTCCTCTGTACACTAAATCCCTGACCCTCATGAGGAATCCTACAGGCTCCAGCCACAGCAATCAGGCTTTCAGAAAAGCTGTAGGAATGGTATGAAACAGCGTAGAAACAAACCTAACTCCAGTCTAGTTATTAACAGCTAAATTAACTTATAATTTTTTTCCCTGCAATTATATTGAGAAACAAGAAAATTTTCAAATAAAAAACCAACAGAAGTATTCATATGACAAAACCACAAAATCCTGATAAAGAAAAAACACACACAAAAAACCCCAAACCAAAAATCAGACAGTGAAAGGAAACTGTGTTCAGATGACAAGGCAGTGTCACAGACAGGTGAGTCACAGAAAAAAAATAATCTAAATAAAGTATTGAAAGTGACTTTGAATAGTTTAAGCTAAACTTCCTAGAAAATTATTCAAAAAATACATAATTCAACATAAAGCAGTACATGTACATATATATATATATAAATATTTAGTCAGATATATAAAAGGATCAGACTTAAGGAGTTTTTAAAATACTGCAGCTCAGTAAATTTCACTGTTCGTTCACGGTGTCTTCTTGTTCCACTGAAACATGCCTTCTTTCCCGATTTACAACATGTGATGTAAAAGGTGAAAAGTAGCTAATCAGTTCAGAGAATAATCAATTCCAGGAAAATTATGTCAAGCAACTGTGAAGATGTTATGTTGAGGAACTAACCATTCTTCTGGTCTATGTGCGTATACATACACACTCTCTATTTATAGATACAAATAAATACACTTTATACTCTTCTTACTGGTGGCATTCACTTGCAACCACAATGTACTTCTATTCCACAATATTTTTCAAAAGTGATGTGCAATTCAAAGTGCCCACTTTGGGACCCCCTTATTCTTTAGGGTTCACACTTCCCAGGACGTCATGCATACACAGTGAAAAATCAGGTTTCTTCCTCTTGAGGCATCTTAAAGTAGGCATTGCTTGGCTACATATACCATGCCTTTGTTCTCTCTATCAACTTGATATCTGGGCAATTAGCTTTTCCATCAGCAAATTGGTCATGTCTATACTGCAAAGCAGCACAGGCTCTCAATATATCTTTCAACCTAGATTGGCTACTGCGGTCAGTATCACCGTGCCATTGCATCACAGAGCATTCATTCTGATTTCCTTGTACAGTTTCTGGTGCATGAGCAAACCCCAATATGCCCTTATAGCGCTGCAGTATATCCTGTATAACTCTAGATGGAAGAGATGCCACCCACAGTGGGTGTTCAGATTTTTTTTCAGCCTAAGCAATGCCCACTGCTGTCAAAACAAAAGCATCAGACCCTGATTTAAGAGTTGTTCTTTGTTACTATTAACAAAAGAGCCTGTTTTAAAAAGATATGATAAATTAGGTGAAAGAGTGACTTGAAGAGGACTGTAAACAATGTAAAAGCCTAAAAGAATCATATTTGAAATGTTAACTAAAAATAAACCACCCAGGAATAATTTTTCATTAAAAACAAGTCCAATTAAAAAAAAGTTCTCAATTAATGGAGAGCAGGTAATTAAGCAAGATGGAGCCTGCTGAACCTCAATTACTAAACTGGATATCCAAGCATACTAGTAATAAATTAAGACTTGTATGTGTCTTATGTCTATAATTGTATGCAAACAAATAAAAATCCCACCACACATTAAGTTTCAGGAATGGGAAAAAAATTAAATATATGGAAGAAAGCAAATTACATGCCCTTCCTAAAAAAAGGGATATTGAAGAAACAAAAGTCAAAAATAAGAGCATATTTCTCTAGATTACTCAAACAATTGACTAAACCATCAGTTCTAGAATGTACCTAGAATAACAGTGGGTTGGGGCTTGGGGATTTTTTGGAGGTAGGTTTGGAAGTGGAGGGGGTTGTAACGTTTTTGAGGTATCACTTATTGGGCAGTTCTCCATCTATTCCTCATGATCAACCTCAGAGCTATTGTGTCACTATTTAAATAAGAATCATGCAAAATTTAATATGAAGTTTTGAGTTCTACAATGATGGCACATTTAGCACTGCTGTCATTCTTATCTACAATCTGTTAGAAACACTGCTCTTAGGAGTTTTATTACAGCAAAGAGGAATGCGCAGCAAAACGCTTTGAAATTGGCAGGACTTTAAATGAATGATCTCGGGAAAGTCACTTGACTTTCCTTTTTCCCCAAGAAAGCACTGGATGAAAAGCAAGACAGCTAAATATACACACCACACCAAATCAAATTTTCTGACATCAGAGCCGAACATGATGACTGATCTCATTCATCAAAGGATTTGAATTTCATTCACAGTGACTCTCACCATGTCTGAAAGATAATGGCAGCTTCCTAGGAGGTGCCCAAAGGCTTCAGCATGGAAGGCAGACAGAGTGATAAGATGCTTCAGGATGCAGGAGGTAGCTGCGACTAGTTTTGGTTTGGTATAAAAGAAGGTTTATTTTACTATAGCATTTCACAATTCAGTTAGTAACTGTCTACTAGAAGGTTTAACAAAGCAATTTTTGATCCATTATACAGATACAGAGAAACAAATCAAGGTGACTATTAAATAGTCTTGAACGGTTATAGATAAATACTATATATATTAAAAATACATAAATATAGCTGCCAATGAAAAGAACCACTCTCATCTATACTTTGTCGCTTTCTATAGCAAAAGCTAAAAATTTCTTTAGAAGATGAGGCCAAGCTGTCACCAGTGACTTCAAAGGAAGGTCTTACTTCCAGCACCAAATTTGCTTATGAGCCTCATTTATGAAAAGGATATGGATTTCATGAGCACAATTAATATTTCTTACTTTTCCTTTTGCCTAGCTACCCACACCTCCTATTGCATCTGAAGAAACAAAAACTGTAGAAGGAAAGCAATTGACATCAGCATATCAGCTTCATGTGTTTTAGCATATAGTAGTAAAACCATTACAGATCTAATGCTGACAACCACGAAGAACATAGGGAAACAAATGAATTCCACTAAATCTCCCAGAATAACTTTTCTTAAAGATTACAGATAGAGGTTACAACATCACTAATTAGACGCATCCTGCTGGGAGAGTCAAAAATCCCCAGATTTAATAAGAGTTCATCACAAGAAGCTAGCAAACAGATCAACAAACCATAAAGCATATACGCACAGGAGAGGCATTCCAAGTGACAGACGTGGAGGGAGAAAGGAAGAGAGGATGCAATAGTTCAGTAAATAAGAATATACAAGAAATACTCGGATTTTTTGAATTATTTTTTTTTCCCTTCATTCTTATTTAAGTGGTCCACATGGGTCACTTAACAAGTGAGAGCAGAATGCATCACACAGGACCAAGGAAGAGAAACTATGTGTTGTACAAGGAAAATTCTTTGTACAAAAATAAACAACACACCTAAAACCCCATCCCACTGCAAAACGCAACTCCTATAGGATGAGAAGTCAGAGAGAGAAATTAAACTGTCATACAATTTAAGTCTGCAAGACTATCCTAATCAATTTAATAGCTAGGACTACAGACCGTACAAGAAAACGGTCATTAAGTTATTCCTCAAAAGAGTCATGACAACATAGACATGATTTAGAAGTCATATAAAGATATAATAGCCATCTCATGGACAGGGAAAGAAATCCAGTGACTCCAGAGTTAGTCTGGATTTGCAGCAGCGAAGCTTAGATTAGAATCCACCCTTCAGTATATTTGCTGTTCAGGCATAAATCTACCTGAAGAGAAAAATATTTATCTTCAGGAAACCATGGAGCCCATGGAGCAGTCCTTAAAACCATGAGTGTATTTTTAAAGCTCAGTGCAGGATATGAGCAACATTGCTTCCTTTAACGATTTGCCATGTTGGGCTGCTCTGCAAAGTTCCTGTAAAAACGCCGTTGTGAGGTTCCACATTTCACGTCTTTCAATAATTTTAGATCAAATGCAACAAATTTACAAAGACAAGAAAAATATTTTTTCTCCCAGCCACCAGCTCTGAAAACTCCCCCCAAGCCGAATTTGCAGCCCTTGCCCCTGTAACTCCTCCTTATTACTAATGAAGGTCCCACAGAGCAAGCCAGGTCTCTCCAGTAAAACTCCAGTACATTTCCATTGTCCCCTCTGGATTTACAAAGGTGAAAGTTATCCACAAGACGCACGTAAGGAACCCCTGTCTAGTGACCACCTCTCCCACACTCTGTTAACATGTATTCCCAAGTACTACCATGTTTGTCTCTGAGAAACAACTGCTTAACTTACCAATTGGAGTAACAAACCAGGCTAACTTTACAAAGCAGTTTTTGGTATATCTTGATGACACCAAAATTAAGTGGAGAAGAAAATTTTAGTGAGTCTTCAGATGAAAGAACTTAGAGAGGAAAGTATTTTTTTGCTGCTAGCAAATTTATATTCTTACACTAGCCTAGACGAAGCAATATTTCTGCACCTATCTTCATTTATTTCTGTGGTGCATGAACTGTCCTGAGATAAAATTTTCTTGAGCAGTACAATTTATAAAACACAAACACAAAGAACTTCTCCCAGGGTATCTAGGGGAAGAAAAGCCTCCCTTAATTCTAAATAAAAGGTCGTCCAGTGATGATGCTGTTGCAGGTAGTACGTTATGAACGTTACTTGACTTATTACTTCTGTTATAAGATAAAGTGTTATAAATCAGGAGATGAGCTGCAGGGCATTAAAAAAAAAAAAAAAAAGTGATTGCTTGGTTTGACACAGTTCTACTGTATCTTAAAATATGTAGAATTCCCTGGGTTCCTGTAGAGAAAAGCTCTTAGAGGATTAAGAAGTAGTGTCAGAGACAACACTATTTGTTCAGATGTATTTTCTTTTTAACTTATTTAGCCATTCAGGTTTAACATCTCAAAAAACCCTCATTACTCCTGCAAAGTACTGTCAATATGATAAATGAGAACAGAAAGATGAGAGCATGGAAAACTAGTATGAAAGTACATAGCTTCTAGAACACAGGCTTTATCAGTAGTGAGAAATAATTTTCATGAATCAAAAGTTACTGCAAAACTTTCCTGCTAGCCCTGTGACTTTATAATCCTCCTCAGTATAGCAATTTATTTATAGCAAGAGACAGAGGGCCTTGTCTCATAGCTCTGACCGATTAGATCCATCTTCTAGCTTCCCAGTGTGATATTACAGCTAACGTTGATGAGGGAATGAAATACTTTCAAATATAAGAAAGACCTTCAGTCAAATAGGTCTTTACTCGCATGATATAAGCATGAACAGTTGAGCAGTAAAGCGTACAGTATAATTTGTGCCAATTTTAAGTGACACAGCATCAGAGATAGTTAGAAATGTCAACAAGAAACTTTAAATAAGAAAGAAGGTGGTGGCTCTCTAGTTTATGAACGTAAACATTTCTCAGCAGCCAAACATGGCTGTTTCTCATCCAAAATATTTGGAAATCAGACACGGCAATCAAAGATTAAGCACGCAGATTCCCCAGACTAATTATCCCAGACAATCTGACATCCAACCAGATTGAATTTCACTGCAGCAGGGACAGATACAGAATTTAACCATAAAACTAGCTGGTCTTCCACAGACACAATCTCGTGTCTGACAGAAGTACCTAAGGTAGTACTTAGAATGCGCAGACAGTCATGTGTCATTACACTAGAGAGTTTAATAAGAAGTTCATTAGTAATGAGTCATCATTCATTTTATTAAGGCAAGAAGCAAATATTGCTCAGTGTTCCTGGGAGACTGCTGTTTTTCTTTCATTAAACAATGCATGCTGGTGCAAAGTTGTAAAATAGATGGTGACTGACCTAACGCTACAGGACAAGGTAACACAAACAAACTTTGGTATTCCTGCCAAGCATAAATATTTTTATTCTTTGGGTTGACTTTGTACAGAATGCTGGTCCTGTAATAAATTCAATTCCAGGACATTGCTATTTGAATGAAACCCAAATCTACTGTTTGCATTGGAAGATTCTAATGAGACCAGTCGTCTAAATGGATAGGATTCAGAACTGAGACCCAGCAAAAACATTACTTTTGGTTAAAAGCCACATCGTCATTGGGAGTTCCAACCAAATCAACCAAAAACTAGTTGAAAGAAAGATGTCTTACACTATCCAGTGAACTGAAAAGTATCAAAATAATCAGTTATGCCATAATGACTAGAACATCGACAGTGGTTTCTGTGATCTAGAGTAACATCCATCAGCTCACATGTAGACAAGCAAAAAGTTCTGGTAAGTGTCACTAGCATTATTTTTGCAACAGCTATTAAAAAACCCCTCACATAACTAACCAAATACTCACCTACTGAATGGTCTACTTGACTTCAGTGGAAACTGGGCCCAAGTAAAGACTCCAGGAAGAAACATACGATATTACAGTGAAGGGAATGAACAGAGAAAACAAAGGAAAATTTCAGAGAACATTGGCAGAGGATTTCCAAAGTATAAGAGGGAATTAAAATTTGGACGTGCAGGTCCCCTTTAGTGACTTTGAAATTTTATCTCTTAAGCAAACAACCATGACCTAGATAGGACTCCAAACACGACACACATTAATACTGGAGAAACTTAGGAGATCTCAATGAATGCTAGATAGAAAAGTAACTTTGATTCAACAACTTTTGTCGCGGTTTAGCTACCCTTCACAAAGAGCCAAGATCTTTTACACATGACAAAGAATGGGTGTTTTCCAAGGTGCCAAATTCCTGAATAATTCTGTTCATCAAAAAATATTTTGATAAACCACTAGCAGAACATGGAACTATTTTTATATTACCTCCCCCCTCACACACCTTTTACATGTACTTGGAGTTTTAGACTTTAACATGACTCTTCTGGGACCCTTTAGAACAGGCAAGAATTTCTCAAACGTAAAAAAAAGTGGAGAGTGGGGAATAGGGAGTGCAAAAGATTCCTTGCCTGTTTTGTTCATCTGGTCTTCTAAGGTCTCGGTATCATTTAAGTGATTGTTTCTGAGCTGAGTAAAGTAGGACCCACTCTCAAATAAACAGAAGCAATCTGCAATACTGATTGTTGGAGCCAGACCAACTGTTCATTATGCAATGCTCACAGTGACATCAATTCTTAAGAGTATCCTGTGCTTTATTAAAATTCTGGTCTATTTATGGCATGCAAAGTAATTTGAACTTTCAAATTAAAGTTACCCAGAATATTTCAAAATTTCGTTAATTCACTACACAAAGAACTTGATGCACCATGGTTTCTAATAAAATTAAATAAAAATAAATAAAAAAAAGATGTACAATAGCAAGAGAATAAAGACGACCCTAAACTTGTGCACAGGGGCCAAAGCACAAAGGAGACTTCAACCCACAGACAAGCTTGCCTAAAGACACTGTCCATCACACCTCAGTCTTGTGTTAGAATTCTGTGACTTGTTCTTTCTTGTCTTTCAAGCAAGGGAACCTCTGCTTCTTTCACTGTCGTGGTTTGAACACTACCTAAACAGATCTGTAAAACGTGATACAATGCTGTTCTCACTAATTATAGTCTGAAAAGGATTATTGCTATCTGTCCTAGTGAAAAGTACAGCCAGAGAATATTTAAGTTAGAAATTTGATGGCGAGTACAAGGCAATTCTCTTCCAAATAAGCATTTCAAATCAAATATATTACGGATGAAGATTCATCATCATCTAGCGGCTTTTCAGTGCTTCACTTGAAATGCATTCATAGTCTTAAGCAACAAATTCAGCAATTCACAATTAGACTCAGTTAAAAGAAGATTTCAACTAGAGGAGAAAAAAGATTTTCAGATGGCAAATATAATTTTGTCAACAACACAGCCTTCGGAAATATTGATTTTGATGATGGAATATTTAAATGGAATATTTAATTTAACATCTCGGTTTTGGCTGTCAGACTGTATTTCATTCTGACTTTTAATTTTGTATTGCTTTTTATTACAATATTGGCATATATAATTTTATGTGATATTGGAATGTTCCAAGATAAAAGCATTTTGACATCTCTAAAATGAAGTATTTCTGACTTCTCATGCCATGTTTAATTTTACATCCAATGAGAGAAGAAAAAATAAATAAATTTCAAAACATCACAGCTACCTTCAGGGACAGCTTATTTATTTCTCATCCAGGTACATCCACAAAGAATAGTTTGATTGCATTAGCTTAGTAGCTGCTTATGCACAGCCAGCCACTATCACCATGTCCTAGTGATAAAATCCAGAACAGGGGACCTGGAAATGAAATTACATTCTACTTCTTCCCAGTGATGGCCTGAAGTATTTGGGTCATTTTGGATCTGTTCTGTGACTAGAGAGGATTTTGGTCTTGAGTACCTTTCTCCATTAAGAGCATAAGGGAAGAACGAACCTTGCAGGCAGAACATGTTGGGAGCCAACACTTTCAAAACAGCACGCTACAATTTTGTCAGCTGAAGAAATTAAAGACCTTCTCTATGATTTTCTTGAAACCAGTGCCCAGAGTGTGTGTTTCTTCCAGCCTTCAGTGAAGGTAGCCTTTGATGTGACAACACAACTGTCCCACATTAGGGCTTAGAAATGCATTTCAAGAATACCTTTGAATGAGGTACAGTGGTACACGTGATGTATTTGTCAAGCAACTCAAATTAGAGAGCAACAGGGGGAAAAAAGGCCACACAAAAAACACCCAGAACTTCTCCACATCACTGTTATTTCATAGCCTTATGAAGGCAAGACTCCTGGAAAGGAAATACTCAGATAACACACCCTCATGAGCAGGCTGATAAATTGCTGTTTCAGATGACTGAACTCCTCACTATTACTGGCACATTCATTTTCAAAGTCAAGAGAAAACGAGCTTTTTCCAAAACTGTTATTGAGAGGCTCCTGCATGGAAATGTGCATTCAGACATTGTTGCACGCTACTCTCACAGAAAGGAAACAACATCGTCCGGTTGCCAGCTAAAGTGTGGTTTATGAAAATAGAAATTCAATTTCAATGCTGTCAGCTACAGTATATTGATGGCGTTGGTGATACTTCCCTCCATCCACAAGTCTGTGAATCACCTTCCTGGGGACACGGCAGTGTGAGACAGTAGGAGTGTCACTGTCTACTGAAGGAACCCCCTTAGATTCATGATCAGTCAAGTAAGCAACCAAGCTGCCTAAGGATAAACAAATCATTTCTCCCAAGTCCCACACCATCCATCTCTGTGCAGTGCTGCCCTTGGTTAATCCACACCCTAATTTAGCAACCATAGCTTTGCAAGGAAGTCTTTAACAGCTGTTGACCTAACAAAATAGTCACCTTTTTGGCATGGGGCTCCTTACAAAGCAAGAGGAGGATACAAAGGATACAAATCACCTACGGTAACAAGTCAAAGAGAAGCAACTGAAAAACCATAAGCAACTAAAACAATTATCTGAACCCAAAATACATTATTTTGTATTTTCAAGTTCCTTGTGTTGAGCTTGGTGAATTGCTGTTACTTCTGCTGAAGTTCATGTATCATTATTGATGAACCACATTATTTTCCTTTTGCCCCAAATTCCGCCATGCACAGAGGAAATATCATCCCAAATCCGCTTCACACCATGCCACCACTCAGAATCATTGATATGAAGCACATCAGGCATCAGTGATATTACCATAAGCCAAGAACTCTGAAGTCCAGTCAACACTTCTATAAAAATTAATATTTGAATATTTAGTAAATCCAACCCACTGCCATGGACTAACAGGCGGTTTGAAGGCAAGTGCAAGACCTCATGAAGAGTTAGAGGAAACTATTCCACTTGGTGGCAGCAGTGGTCTAAAATACAATGAAAATCCATCTTCCAAAACGTTGAGTCCCACCTTCTGCCAATTCATCACCTAGAAAGAGAAGCCTTCCCTCCCTTGTAACCTCCCACACTTTAGTTTATCTTTTAAACATTAGTAAATTTAATATCTCCATGTTTCCCTGTTTTTTTCATCTGTGATTCTGAACTTCATTATAGGATTACAAACAACTTCAAAGAAACAAACAAACAAACAAAAAAAAAAAACCCGCCAAACTCTTATAAAGAGAAAAGAGGTCATCCTCTTATAGGATTCAGTGGGTTAGTGTTCATGCAAGAGATGGGAGACTATAATGGGCTGTATCATCATACGGCATTCGATATCAGCTCCTAAATAAACAATGTTACAGGTCTTATTCCTAGAGCAAACCCTGGGTATAAAACCCACATCTGGATATTCTTCCCTGTTGGCTGGAAAGGTATACTGCCAAACTCTGGCATGCTAAAAGAACTGCTCTGTGATAGCTATAGCAGTTCTCCACAGCACTCCGTTTCCTCCGAGATACGCATCA
Organism: Thinocorus orbignyianus; assembly: GCA_013400375.1. NCBI lineage: Eukaryota > Metazoa > Chordata > Aves > Ciconiiformes > Thinocoridae > Thinocorus > Thinocorus orbignyianus. Next base: position 43,843 of record VXBW01007377.1, on the reverse strand, counting down.
CTTCTAACAATAATTTACAGAACTGCAGACCAGTGCAGCACCTTGATTTTCTTCTCACTCAAAAAAAAACAACAAAAAAAAAACAAAAAACCCAACCAAAAACAAAAAAAAACACCAAACAAACTAAACAACAAAAAATTTGGCAAGTTATTCCACACGCAGAGCCTATGCACAGGTTACCTGCCTTCCTCATTGTTTCTCCCTCTATGCTCTACCAGGGATTTTTTGAAATTGAGTTTCTATGCTGAAAACTGCATGGAGAAACTAAACACTCTCCCCAATTCTTGAAACCGTTAACTCTTGTAAGGTGAGCTGGCTCTAGGAATTTGCTGCCCTAAGCAACCCAGGAAATGAGCAGCATTCCCAACTCATCTGCGTGAACACTACAGAGTCACAGAACGTTTCTCAGCTGTAGGCAACCACCTGCTCCGAAGGAACACCACTGCTGTCTGCCCCTTGGATGAGAAAACACACAGCCCTTGCAAGAACCTCCACCACCAGATAGCTATTACCTGTGGTCCCCCAGTCATGACAGGATGAGGAAGGAGTTTATTAGAGCAGAGAATTACTGGTATTTGCCTGTTAGACAAGAAATCCCCCCAAAACTGCTCTCTAGTCTTAAGTGACTTGAAGTAACCAAGTTGCATAATGTCACGGTTTAGCCTCGGTGGCAACAGAAGCGCCATGTGGCAGCCCTTTGGCTCCGCCCCCCAGCGGCGGGGAGAGGATGAGAAAGAAAAGGCAGACTCGTGGGTTGAGATACAAACTGTTTACCAGAGCAACAGGTATTGCAGGGAAACAGTAACACAGATGGAGGAGACAAACATGAGTACAATACCGACCGCACTCCGCACCACGCCACCCCAACCGCCTCCAACACCGCCGAGATGCACCCCGGTGCCGCCTGCCCATATATACGCCTACACCGTGACGTCACCACGCCCACTCCCGGTTGTGGCCCCTCCCCTCCCTGGCCAGCTCCCTGCTGCCCCTGGGCCTGGCACACACCCGGTGGAATAGCTGTGCCCGATAGACAGGGGAGAATCAACCTCGTCCCTGCTGGAAACCAGGATACATAAGTAAGGCTTTCTACACAGACTTGAAGTGTGCGACAAGGAAGGGGACAGCTGGAAGAAAGATGCTTAAATCCACTTAGAGTTAAACCTGGGCAATTACATACTCTTACAATTGTGGTCCTTGCATTTCATCTTTGCTTGGGCACCCTTCCACCTGCTTTTTGTCTAACTTGCTCCCTGCATTTTAACTTCAGGTCATCTTGATCCTCTGGAACACTTTGTCAACAAATATCACAAGTCAGCTACCTTCAACAATGTACTTACAACTGAAATGGAGCTCTTTCCTTCTGGAAATATAAGCACCTACAGCTGGAGCTGAAGAACAATGGTTTCTGCTGGGACCTTCATGGATACACACAAAGGAGAAGCCACAACATCTAAACACCAGGGGATGGATGCAAATGAACTCAGTGAGGTGGTACATACACCTGCAAGCGGTAAAACAAGTGATGAAGGAGCAATGGTTTCCTGTGCATCTGTGGAGACCTCTGGACCAACAGGATCTTAATCATATTCTCCTGGAATTGTTGTGACAGTCACTGCACAATTACTAATAGGCTTCACAAGTGGAGCTTTTTCCCTGGTTTTTAACACAGTAACATCCCTATTCGCAATTACATCCCTGCCTTTATTTTGTCTACAGGAAGCTTTTTTTTCTTTTCTTCTCTTTTTGAGCATTTTTGTTTGTTTGTGTAGAATGTATAAGTCTCCCAAAAACTTCAGTTGTATTGACTACTTTTCAGGTCAAGGATGGGGAAGAAGAGATCTTTTAAAATTTTAGTAAGTAGTTTAAAGCTCATTTTCCCTTTTTCTTTCATACTGGTTTGTTTGAAAAAGCAAAATCCATTTGTTAGGCCCTAATTTATCATCAAAACTAGCCTGACATTAATTGCGTTCTGTTATTACAAGCAGAGGTCGTATGTGCTTTTCTTAATAGAGTTAGCAGCTCTTATTTTTATAGATATTCCATGTGGGCTAAATAACATTAAGAAAGCTTAAGGTCAAAACCCAGTCATTTCAAAGGAATAAAGGGAAAGATTTACAAGACATCTGGTGAGAACAGTTTATAAGGGGAAGCAAGGCTTTTCTTCTGAGATTACACCAATTGAAGCCTAAATTGGGGAAGAAATCCCAAAGGAAGACACACTCCACTTGGCAAATCAATACTGCTCAGAGATGCAACTGATTTGATCCGGAATTTTAAATGGGTGATAGCATCTCACACTCCAGGAAGCTTCCCTACAAACACTAAATTCTGATTTCCATAAAGTAGCTTTGGGATTTCACCACCATCACCAAGCTTTGCAACAAAGCAGTCAGATGTCCTGCTCAGAGGTTACCACCTTAGGTCACCCCAGCACTTTGTCACCAACCTACACCTCTCTTCACAGATATGTTCCCTCAGGTCTGCTGGCATAATTGCTTATGAAATAATTTTCTAAGTCACTTTAAACAAAATTACGTATCTAGGATAAGTATTTTTTTCCTAAGCAGACAGATTCAGGCTTAAATGTCCCCTGGTATGGGCAGGGACACCTCCCACTTGAGCAACCTGGGCTACCTGCTCATGGCAGGGAGGTTGAAACTCAATGATCTTTAAGGTCCCTTCTAACTCTAATCATTCAGTGATTCTACGATTCAATAATTTTTAACTACATTAAATTACCCCCTGTAATAGTATTTCCCTTGCTATGGAATCTGAGACTGTTTCTTGTGCACCTTCAGTAACTGCAGTTAGGTAGTCTGGTGCATCACCGTGTCCTGTTTAAACTATGTTGTTCCACTGGCTTCACATACATGCAGATGCTAAAGATTCAGTCAACAACTCCGTTTTCCTCCTCTAAGGTACTTATTTAACTACTATGAATATAATGCATTGTCTGAATCTTTTCCTTTTAGCAGTCGTGTCAGCCCTGTTCCCAAATATCTATATAAAGACTATGATCTAATATTTTGCATGGCTTCAAGTTAGCACTGAAATTGTACGGGGCCAGCTGAAATATCTGTAGCCTGTAGGTTTGCCTCAGGCTAAACCATCTCCTGTACTTGTAGTCAAAGCAAGTATCTTCTCATTTATTAAATATGTGTTGCATTCACAAATCTCCAGCAGCTGCTGTGGCTAACTACATAAAAGATAAACTACAGTCAACCAGTTTAGATGAAGTTCACATCAAACTTTTAGCTCCCATCTCAAAGAACAGGTTAAAGAGAAACTTGAGTTTAGATATTTTTTTTATCTGACCACCTGGAATTATTTAGAAATATCAACTAGAAAAAACAAGTGGGGATTCTAAGGTAATGCAAACAGCCCAAAGTTCACAGATCTTTAGTACAGAGATCTCAGTCCAATCCTGTATCTAAAACCAGAGGATAATCAGAACACAGTAAGGTCATAACAGAAGCTTAGCCTTTAGGTCAGTGTCCTGGTTTGGGGTAAAATGAACCGATTTTCTGTTTTACAATTTCACTTTCTTAGCTGGGCCTCTTCTAACTAACTAAACTCTGAAATTAACAGCACACTGTTCAGAGAAACTGCTTCGTCTCACAGTGATAAGACCCAATTATATCACGGAATGGTATGCAGACAGGCCCTTGTTTATCCTTATTGCTGGAACAACCAAGGTCAGGCAATTTTGTTATTCTACCCGTTGGAGGGTCGGAAGCGGAAGCATCGAAGGGTCCCACCTGCAAGGAGGAGTGGACAGGACAATTGACCCAAAAACTGACCAACAGGGGTATTCCATCCCATCCGCATCATGCTCAGTATAAAAGCTGAGGGATCAAAGGGTCAAGCCCTCTTTTCCCCTTCTTCCTTTTCCTTCAATGGCCGACGTCCAAGGAGGACCCTGCCTNGTTCTGATTTGCTCAGAACCATGACAGTCAGTAACTTTAGTTTAATCATTTGAATTTAAAGATTATTGCCAACATCGTAGAATCATAGAATTGCCTAGGCTGGAAGGGACCTTTGAGATCATCTAGTCCAAACATCAACCTAACTAGAATCATGCCCCAATACCAAGCCCTGGGAGATACCACTCATCACCAGCTGCCAACTGCCAACTGGTCCAGTCACCACAATCCTCTGGGCCGGGCCCTCCAGCCAGTTTTTAACCCAGCAAAGAGCACTCCCACCCAAGCTATGGGCAGTTTCTCCAGGAGGATACTGTGGGAGACTGTATCAAAGGCCTTGCTAAACTCCAGCTAAACACCCACAGCCTTTCCCTCATCCACCAAGTGGGTCACTGTCATAGGAGGAGATCAGGTTTGTTAAGCAGGACCTGCCTCTCACGAACCCATGCTGACTGGGTCTGATCACTTGGATATCCTTCAGCGCGCTGCATAACGGCACTCAGGATGATCTGTTCCATGACCTTTCCATATGGCAAGGTCCTTTCTACAACTACAGGGATTATTTTATTCAGCACATTAGAAGACATTGTGTTTTATTTTGGATACCTAAGTATTACTATTTGGCACATCAATATTTCTCAATAGAACTGTTAAAAAAATAGAAACAAAACACCAGATTTGTAAGCAAACGTCTGGAACTTTTTGTAAGTCTCATTCAGGAGTGAGCACCACTAACCATACAACTTCACCATAGTGTCATCCTGTGGATTTCAAGAAAGCTGTTCCCAGGCTGAAAGTTGGACATGGACAGATGCAGCCCCGAACCTGAGAATGTCCCACAGCTCCTTTTGGGAGTGTGAAGGTGTGTAGTGTGAGGTGTGCTGTAAACCAACACTGACTAAACACTGAGTTGGTTTTTTCCTACTTGGTCCCTTTCAAATGTAGTGTTTTCTAGCTTACACAGAGACAATATTCTGATATTTCCCCTGCTATGACTGGAAGGTAGAAATAAATTTAATTTCCTCATCAGAACTTATTCCTAATGCCACCATTTCTGCTATAGTACTTTGCATTATATTTGAGAAATCGTGGCAGCCTGGTGAAATTCCTGCAGATTGGAAAAAGGGGAACATAACCCCAATATTCAAAAAGGGGAAAAAAGAGGACCGAGGAAACTATAGGCCAGTCAGTCTCACCTCTGTGCCTGGCAAGATCATGGAGCAGATCTTCCTGGAATCTCTGCTAAGGCACATGGAAAATAAGGAGGTGATTGGAGACAGCCAACATGGCTTCACCAAGGGCAAATCCTGCCTGACAAACTTGATGGCCTTCGACAATACTGCTACGAACTTGATGGACAAAGGCAGAGCAACAGACGTCATCCACCTGGACTTAAGCAAAGTCCTGGATTGTCCCGCATGACCTCCTAGTGTCCAAATTGGAGAGTCATGGGTTCGATGAATGGATCACTCGGTGGATAAGGAACTGGCTGGATGGCCGCACTCAAAGAGTTGTTGTCAATGGGTCAATGTCCACGTGGTGGCTAGTGATGAGTGGTGTCCCACAAGGGTCAGTACTGGGACCAGTACTATT